>CM076583.1:865722978-866058873 GCA_034641835.2 Pinus albicaulis | reverse complement strand
CCCTACTATAGGAGGAAGGGCCTGCAGTAAGAACTTACCATTTTGCAAGAACTGAGGGCGAATGTTGTTCTGCAAGAGCTGAGGCCACGTGCATGCACGTTGTTCGCAAGAGCCGAGGGCGAATGTGTGGCGAATGCTATTCGTAAGAGATCGTGGAAAATGTTGCTCGCAAGAGCCAAGGGCGCACGCCGTTCGCGTGAGCCGAGGGCACATGCTCGGCAAGAGCCGAGGTATGAAGGGCGAATGTCGAGGGCGAATGCGCGCGTATATCAGTGTAATGCTAATGTAGCACACATGTACATTTGAACACTAATATATTTTTGTAGTTGAAATGCAATGCTTGTTTTCATTTAAATGTAGGGTTTTAAAAGAAGGGAGAAATAATGGTTGCCAAATTAATAAGATTTTCTTTGGGAAAAATTTAAATCTTGTATTGGGTGATGAAGATAATAGAGGTATTGAATCTTGATTCTTGAAATCTAGAGAGAACCCTACAGCCTAACACAACTAATGGAATTGACCAAAAAACCCAAATAGAGTCAACCCTACTATAGGAGGAAGGGCTTGGCAAAGAAGAACTTACCATTTCAAGAGCCGAGGCGAATGCCGTTCGCAAGAGCCGAGGGTCATCGTTCGCAAGCGCCGAGGGCGAATGTTGTTCTCGCAAGAGCCGAGGGCGAACGCCGAGGGCGAATGTCGAGGGCAAATGATAGACAGCTGCGGTGAGTAAGAGCCGAGGGCGACGCGAGCGCGAATGTCGTTTCCGCAAGAGCGAGGGCGAATGCGCGTGATATCAGACGTTAATGTAGCTATTGCGACGGATACAAAACAATAAAATCATTTTTATGTAGCGCGCATATAAGTTTTGTATTTTTATTTAGCGCGCTTATAAGTGTCATTATACCGACGGCGGAAAAAGCGTCACTATTGTGACGAAGGCCTCCAGACGTCGCAGTTGCGACAATTATACATTGTGTCACACTTACGACGTTTGCATTATCGTCGCAATAGCGACGCTTTTGGCCATAGTGTCGCAATTGCGACGTATTCCTCCAAACGTCGCAGTTGCGACACTTTTATAAGTGTCGGTATTGCGACACTTTTCTATAAACGTCAGTATAGCGACGGTTTCGAGCGGGATGGAAAAAATCTGGGGAAATTTCCGACATTTGGTCAAAAGCGTCGGAACCAAGTGTCGGAATTTCCGCCAAATGTAGTAGTGTTAAGAGGTCACTTTTAGGCTAAAATTTCCTCTAATTTATGTTCTCTAAGTACCTGTAATACCATCCTCAAATGTTTTTCATGCTCTTCCTCATATTTGGAATACACTAGGATACCATCCAAGAATACAATAACAAACTTGTCCAAATAACTTTGGAAAATTCCATTCATGAGGCACATGAAAACACCTAGTGAATTAGATAACCCAAATGGTATTACTGTGAATTCATAATGCTCATATCGAGTTAGAAATGTCATCTGACATCCTATTCCTTAATCCTTACTTGATGATACCTTGATCTCAAATTTATTTTTGAAAACACCTTAGCTCCCCTAAGCTATTCAAATAAGTCATATATTCTTGGAAAGGGGTATTTATTCTTGATTATGACTTTGTTCATCTGCCTAAGATCAATACATAGTCTTAGTGTACCATCCTTATTTTTAACAAAGGGCACCGTAGTACCCTGAGGTGACACACTTGGGTGTGTGTGCCCTTTCTTTTAGAGTTATTCTAACTACATTTGTAATTATTTAACTTCTAGTATGCTCATCATGTATGGTGTTTTGGACACCAACACAACTCTTAGTACTAATTTTATAGAGAAATCATGTCTGTTAACACTAGAAAAATCGTACAGGAAAAAGACATTAAAAATGTCAAGCATAAGGTATAGATGAAGATTTTCAGGGAAGAAATACATTAGAGCAGACTAAAATTTGATTTTTCCTAAGGTTCAAAAGGCAAATTAAATGACAGCATACCTGCATTAAATGATTTTTTCACACAACACAACTTTTTCTTCGATAATCGCGCGATCCTAAAGATGGCAAAATGTCACCATCTAGGACCACTTGGAATGCTTGGTTAAGATGGCTCTTTAACTAGTACTGTCAAGGGCAGACAGATTTAAGCCACCTTGAGGAGTAAATGCAGCCCACAAAGGAATCCCTCCTCCACTCTTGTGTCACTATCCATCTTGGGCCAAGAGAAGACCTGAGGGAATTCAAAAAATGTCTATATAAGCCAACCTTTGGACGAAGAATTGGAGACACATTGTTATGTTGGCCAAATTGCTTAATAGAAAACCAGCTTTCATAGTCCAACAATAGAGGGATTGGAAGGACTCATATGTTGGCCAACCAACGTCTCAGTCCAAGAGAGAGAGGGTCACCACTTGATCTTGATCTACCATCCTTTGAGAGAGGGAAGAGACGCTTGTAGGAACTCGAGGGAAGGAGACCTCCTTTTTTCGGGTATTTTAGCTCCATAGCTCAAAGGACCCTCTTCAAGTGTTTATTATATTTTTTTTACCACCAACACCTAATAAAGGGGGAACTCTCCACTTGTGTTATTAAGTTGTTTGCTCCATCGATCTTTTGTATTTTGTGTCTTGTGTTTTTATTTATTTTTAGTGTTGTATACTTAGTTTTCCCTCAAACTTAGTTTACATTGTGTCGAGTCTGTTCCACTAATAATAGGCAATCATTTTTTTCTGTGACCTTGTGCAGGTAGCAGCCAACTTGCTAAAGAAGTGTATTTCATACACCCTTGCGTTAAATACACTACCACAATGTCCCTTTGAGGAGTTAACCTAGGAATTTTGGCAAACATGTCTTAAAATTATTTAAGTACCCAAGGATCTGCAATGCTTGGTTCTTGATCCTCAAATGATCCCTCCCACATGGGTTGCATAAATTTGACACTCTTTCATAAAATATTTATTTAGTTGCATGACTCATATTTCCATAAAATAAATTGGCCTTAGAATTCCCTGCACCTGTCTTTTTTTTCCTTCTTAATCAAGGCAAGTAAATGCTTTATTGTAACAATCTAATATTGTACAACGTTTTTCCAACCAATCCATGCCAATTAGAAAATCATATGAACTCAATGGTATTATTTTTAAATCTATAATTGTACTAACCCATTCATAATGATAGGGCATTCTTTTATAAGTTTATTTATTCTCCTTTTAGCTCCTATAACTAACTAAACTAACCAAGTCCTGTCATGCTTGGTTTTCTTCAAGTTAAATCTTTCAACAAGCTTAGGATCAAGATAACTATGAATATCTCCCGAATCAACTAAAATGGAAATGAGCTAGTTGTTTAACTTACCTTCCACTTCGATCATATGCAGCTGATGCTCGGCCTTCTTATTGTCTAATGCTACATAGATCATGGGTATGCTTCAATCCATGTCCTCCATTATTTCAACTCCTTGGATGTGATATAAAATTCCTGGTTTTACTTCTTTGTGAGACCAACGCCTATACATGTGCTCTAATCCACAACCCCAACAACTATGAGCTTAAATCTTGGTCTCTTACTCAATGAATAAACCCCATTGGCCTCAATATGGGCCAGCTGGGTTTTCTTATTTGCGTGAACATTTTTCTTGAAAGATGAGAGGGGGGGGGGGGGGGGGTGGGGGTGTGTTGTAACAGGGCCCTAGTTGATTTTCCATGTAAATAAAATAAAGCCAGGTCATAGGACACATATTCTAGTTGAATGGCGAGTAAAAATTATAGTGGGAATCACTTGCAGTTTATTAATGGCTATGGAAATTATCAAAAGAAAAGAGGCAATAAATGACATTTAATTAATGAAATAAAGGGAAATAAGAGAAAAGGAAGGTGAAGAGATACAAATATGCATGCAAGGAAAATTATAGAGAAAATGAAGGAAAATGAAGAAAAAAGGAAAAAGGAAAGGAAGAGACTGGGCATCAATGATAAAAAGGCACGTGAGAAATACTTGACAACTGTTGGCTCAACTTTTGATCAGGTTCAGTAAAGGAGAGAGAACAAGCAAGCAAGGAAAGCAAAGGTGCGCAAGAGGAAGGTCAGACAACATCAAGTAAAGAAAGAAAATAGATGTGGATTTACAGGTAATAGTGTGCATGTGAGATTTAGCATGCCTGGATTCAAATGCATGGTACATGCATTTGGTTATTTGGTTATTTTGTTGTCATTGGCATAGGATTTTCCTAGATTGACAGTGGTTTTCAGCCTTGCCTTTCCATTTCTTCGATAGCCATGGTGTTGTGGGTTCCTTGTTTGGTTTAACCTTTTGATCCGGATCTTGGGGGGAAGCCCCCAAGATCTAAAAAATTGAAATGGATCTAACAAGATCTGCAAAATTAGAATGCCAGAAAAAAGAGAGAACACACTGCAAATAAAACCACAAAGAAACTTGTTTTATTAAAACAGAGAATAACTGTAGAAGCTACATTATGGTGGAAAATCTCTCCTTTTACAAAGTGAGGCTTGTTATTTATAGCCTTTTTTTGAGTTATAATACTATGGGTAGATACCATGGGTCAATACCATGGGTAGATACCACTTACAATACCATGGGTAAATTCCATGTGTAGATGAATATCATGGGTGGATACATACCATGGGTGAATGAATATCATGGATATATGTCACTTACAATACCATAGATGAATAAATACCATGGGTCCATGCCATTTACAATACCATGGGTAAATTCCATGGGTGGATAGATAACATGGGTGGCTGAACACCATGGGTGGATGCCATTTTCCATTCGGATCACCTTTGGATGGCTGATAGATTTCGAATCTTGGTGGAGGTGGTCTTGGGAAAATTCCCAAGGGTCAAGGGTGGAGATAGGCTTTCTCATCGAACTCTTGACGAATGGGTGGAGATAGGAAAATTCCTTTAGAGCTGGGAAGGAAGTCGAAGGCATACAAGCTTGTTTGGAATTAGTAATTTTTGGACTGGTTTAGGTGAAATAACTGTGGTTGAGGGTTGAGGCAGTTTGGCCTCTGGAACCCTTTGTTGCTTCTATTTTAGTTTAACCCATATGATCCCACATTCATGCTTCAAATATGCATGGGGGTGTTTGGTTGAAAGAGAGATTTGGTTTAGCCCAATCTATGGTCAAGTGGTACATGGAAGTCCCTGACTTGGTTGGATTTTGCATATATTAAGAGTCATTTTCCTATTGTGATTAATGAGCACATGTGGTGGTTATTATGTTGATTTTATGGTAGTTTGTCGTGGAATCTATTTTGGTTTTATGTTGGTTATAGAAATGTTAAATGATGTTCTCTTGTTATGGATATTGTTCATGATTTGATATGTCATTGAATGGTTATACGAATTTATGGGATAACAAGTGTCATTGCAGCTAGCTTGAGAGGGCATTGCGCCTTCTTGATGGTTCTTTGATGAAGTTAAGAAATCCATGATCAAATATGCATTCATGAATTGTAGCTTCTATGCTTATCATATGTTTGACAAAATGTTTATCATGTGATTGAAATGTTTTGAGCAAAATCTAGTCCTAGTATTAATTGTTTAGACTTGTTGTTGTCTTAGACCTTATTCTATAAAAATATGTGCACTTCTTGGTAGTGGCCTTTAGGTCAGCCCTGAAAAAGTGGCAATGATCTTGCAACCGCAGGCACAAAACTGGAATAATTCGATTATAATTGCACATAGAAAGGCTCATGAGTGTGGTTAGAGCCTTAAAAAAAGAAGTTCCAACTCAGTGATTGATCACCAAGGGTGGTTGTTAGACACCTGAGTGATTTGGTGTACCTAAGGGGTGGCAATATGTTTCCAATTAGTAAACCCTAATTCCATAACTGGAATGTAACAGTCAAATACAAAGAAAAAAGAAAAAAGAAATAAATAAATAAATTACTTATACTTGACTTTCACACTCTTAAACCAAAGTAAAAACTTACTTTAGCTTTCTAACTCACACCAAAGTTGAATCTTACCCGAACTTTATATTTTATACAATAATTTGACAAATATCCTTCTTTTTCTTCATACCTTACTTAAGTCACCAACTTAACCATTATATATATATATATATATATATATATATATATATATATATATATATATATATATATATATATATATCTGTGTGTGTGTGTGTTAAAATCTCGTATTATCGTAACAACGCTAGATCATATTATAAGGTTGTTTTCATTTTGGAGATCGATTGTTTAATTTCCGCCGACATCACACATTATATCAATGGGGTAACCCTTCTTGTTTATGGTGAGATATTTACTCTTTACACCAACGTGGTAGCGCTAGCATGTTAAACAAATAAATGCAACGTACTGGATATTAATTCCACTTGACAACTGTGGGATCTCTGAATGAGATTTGATGCGAATTTTTATGTTCACAGCTGCTTCTCCACCGTGAGATTTTGATAGTTCTATGACTAGAAATTTAGGCAGGAGGAGCATTGTAATGCCCGCCAACCCTAATCTCTCTGCTTATTGTCTCTACTCTTTCATTGAGGACTTGTCTTTCGCTCTGAGGGTTTGTCTTTGCTGCACTTGGAAAAAAAATAATGGCTATGCCTTCTTTGCCCTTGCCTGACTTGTGTGAATATCTTGGTTTATTCTCTCATGGTTCTGGAGCGAATTGGAGAGGAGGTGCCGAGGACATCTACAAAGAGATTCTGGACCATCTCACTCTCTGTCGTCGATGCATCTTCATCGGTTCCGACTCGTTCTATTACTATACAGGTATTAATCTATTTATGACTGTAACATTTCCTCTATACATAGACAGATTCTAGTCCCCTCTTTCTAGTTGTTGTTTTCTCGTTGTTATTATATATATATTTTTCATTTGGGTTCTTTTGCCATTTAAAATGTAGGCTCTCAGTGCGATAGTTGAGGATCAAGAAAAAAAATTCTCTTATTTAGGTAATATTCTTTACCGAAATCTCGTTTATAAGCATTGTTTTCTTCTTTATTAAAAGAAACGATTTATTTTAGTAATTCTCTGTTTGGTTATCTTATAGATAAGCCTTCCTCGAGCTTTTGATGTAGGAGCACACAATCAAGTCGGCAGTTTACAAATGGATATTTTACAGAATTGCCTCACTCATGGCTTATGTACCATCCTTTCTCTAGGTATCTTATGAATTTCACATTCCGACTATGGGGTTTTTAGTTCTCTGACGGCTTTTAACCCTTCTTAGGGTGAAGGACTTCGAATAAGGCGTAGCACTGGCCTATATGAAGCCTTAGATTTACTTATTGATGTGTTGTACTGTTAAGATTTAGTTTAATCCCATTACTTAAGGATTTTCGGGTTTATTGCTGCAACTCTATTTTTGTAATGGACAAATCTTTTATTTATTAAGAACAAGTTATTGGAGGGTTTCCTTCTGAGGAACCCTCCCGAGTTTTGATTTCCACTGTTATTTTTTTCTGGGCGCGACATTCGCTTAAGATATGCCAGAATTGATGCTCTTTGCGAGTTTTTTGAAATATTTATATATCACTGTTAAGCACAACTACTCTCAGTTTGTATTTCTATTGGGTTTGGAAGTTATAGTTTTGTAGTTTTCTTTAGTACTCAAAATTTTACTTGCATAATTAATTCTCTCCGAATGCATTTTATTTCATTTCTTGTTCTATAAGCTGAAGACCTTCACATAAACACTCTGGTTAGTTATTTCATGCTCTTTACTCTTATACATGTTTATGCACACAGTTTTCTGTAGTTTAAATTTCAACTTCTCATGTTTAGTTTATTTATGAAGAAATCATTCTTAGGCGGTGTCCCGACCACCCTACATCTCTGTCCACATATAGTGTAAAACATAAGAGGCAACTAGTCTTGGGTTGGGGTTTCACCCGTACCCTCAACTGACAGTCTACTTGTTTTAGTTTAAATTTGAATGAAGTTCTTTTACGATATAGAATGCATGTAATAACTTACAGTCCCATACTCTTATATATATATATGTATGGTACAGTTACTAGGGTTATGTAAAGATCAAGGGTCTTTGCGACCCCTATTGTTTTCACAAGTTGTAGTGCTACCTTTCTTTTGTTTTCAGTTTTTCTTCCTGGAAAAACATCTTTGTTTACTGTTCATAGGAGTATACTTACATCTATTAATCCAGATTAAAAATCGGTTCCATACAATTTCTTTACTAACACACAGTCACCGATGAATTATTTCAGAGGTAGTTATTCTTATCATAACCACAGTAATTAAAAATAATTACCGAAAAAAAAAACTCATATAGGCAGAACTAACGGTAATCTCTGACACATTTATTAATTAAACAAAATTATCTGCAAAACCTCATTTATTTCTTTACAGTTCAAATGTATGATTCTGCATTAAGTTTCTCAATGGGAAAAACCTGCAAATAACTTTAAACAAGATTCCCTGAATCTACAAAAATACTAAAATTGCCTATGTACTTATCTATATTTTGAGTTTATAGTTGTGGTCCTCCCAACCATCAAGAGAGGCGATTACGTCCTCCTTGCCCCCGTGTTCCAATCCTGAACGGTATTTTTCTGCTGTGACCTCAGGACACCTAGTCTAACCTAGTCTAGTTAGTACCATAAATAAATCGGGATTTACTGAATGTTTCCACTGGTCACTACCAGCTCTGGAATTGTCACTCTCCCTTTTTCCATGAACAAAACCCCTACTCCTCACTTGGATCAGTCTTTTATCCCCAGAGGAGCAGGTAACTATTTCCAACTATCCCCAACCTCTTTTCAGTTCTTGGAAAACATTTACCATCAGCTTTTACTTTTTATCCAGTTATTTTCCATAACTAACTTTATTATTATAATTAATAATATTAATTGTCTCAGTCTTTACATTAACAAATAATAAAAGTCATTTAACTAGTTAATCAACTAGTTAAAAGTATGTAATATCCCGTTTCGGGGATATTTCTAAAACACGGCAAACTCCAACCAGAGATGGACTAGGAGGGCATTTACCGGATATGCCGCCTCTGAAAAGAGGACGAAATACGGAGGCTACCTGGCCCTTTCTAGACTCTGTCTAAGAGTGTAAGATAAACACAGCAAGTGGTATAGAACTAGAATGCTCAAGAATATATAAAAATAACAGTGCAACAGACATATAATAACATAGACAGAATGTACGGCAACTCATCCAGAAATATAGAGAGGAAATGCTAAGCCATTTTATTAAACTGAGATATATAATGAAGTACAATAGGTGATCAGAGTGATGGCACCTAAACTTTCTCAAGGCAAGTGAAGAAATACTCTCAAGATATACAGGAAATGGCTGCTCTCTGAACTGTGTCCCAGCTGCTGGAAAACTGCCGTGTAGCTACTACTGCTAGAATGGACTGAAGTCTAGGGGAATGAGCTGAAAATCTGGAATCCTCCTCTACTCACCAATCCCAACAAAACCCAAAAACCATATCAAGAATGGCCGACCTCCGAAAAACACCGAGAAACACCCCCTTGGGGAATTACGCTGGCCTTCAAGGCTCTGCGCAGAGGCTAAATGAGAATGACAGAAACACCGCCTCAAACTCCACCAAAATCCTCCCAAAGGAAAACGCTAATCCTCTGCTCAAAATCTCGGCTCAATCTCCTGCAAAAATCCCTATCTGGAACACCTCCAAAATGGACTGTGTCCTCCCTCTCAATGACTGCGCAGTCTCTATGAATGCCCAGCTATACAACTAACCCAAACACCAAAACCTCTCACAAAACACTGAATAAATAACCTTGCCCGAGCAGGCACTCGAAGTCCCCCGGGGCTAAGGGCGAGATCTCCGACCAAAGACACTCAATGCACTAAACAATGCTACAGACAGGCTAAACAGCCAGCATGCTCAAGAAGACAAAACGTCCAGCTCAATATCATCAACAACAGAATCAATCAAATGAGAAGGCTCCTCCCTCTTTTATAACGTTGGCCTTCCTCCAACCCTAAGGCCCGTCTCCTCAACGTAGCCTCCCTCTCTTGCCACTTGCTCTTCCTCTCATGCGCAGTAGCTTCTAGAGCATAGGTGGGCCCCCTCTCTACGTGGTGCTTGGTCCCCCTTGGCTCCCCCTTAAGTCACAACGTTGTGCTACTAGGAAGTTGTTTTATTCCACTTAAGTGAGTTAGACCCTCTCCACTCACTTTTTATTTATTTATAAACTATAGACGGCAAAACTGAAGAAAATCGAATATTCCAATTAGCTGCCGCTAATTAGGAATATTACAGTCTTCCTTGGCAAAATGTTGCTTGTCCTCAAGCAACTGAAGTGATGGATGCTGCAAAATATTCTTACTCTCCCAAGTGGCATCCTCATCCGACAAATTCTTCCACCCCACCAAGAATTCCAGGACTATCCTGCTCCGTAGCTGCCTCTCTCTGGTATCAATAATAGCCTCTGGCTGCAACACCAAGTGCCCCTCATCATCCGCGGGTGGTAGCTCCTCTATCACTGTCACCTGCCCCCCCAACGCCTTCTTCAGGCATGATACATGAAAAACGTTGTGGATCTTGTTGCCTTGGGGCAGCTCCAACTCATACACAACCTGCCCAATCCTGCGTATTACCCTGTATGGCCCGTAAAAGCAAGGCTTGAGCTTCTCAGCTCCCTTCTGCTTCAGCGACGACTGTCGGTATGGCTGTAATCGTAGGTAGACCAAGTTCCCTACCTCAAACTGTCTCTCCACCCGACCTCTGTCAGCATAGAACTTCTGTTGGTTTTGTGCTGTAACCATATTGTCCTTGAGAGCTCAGAGAATGTCCTGACTCTCTTGGATCCAAATCTTGGCTCTAGGAGCCTTGCTAGCACCGAACATCACATCAGCAAAATATAAGGAATGATACCCATACAAAGCATAAAACGGTGACATACCAATGGACATGTGATGTGTCGTGTTGTAGCAGTACTCCCCCAAATGCAACCACTTCAGCCATGCTCGCTGCTGCCCACTGACATAGTTACGCAAGTAGCCCTCCAGCCACTTGTTAACTATCTCCGTCTGTCCATCCGTTTGTGGGTGATAACTGGTACTCCGTGTCAACTCCGTCCCCACCAGCTGGAAAAGCTCCTGCCAAAATCCGCCCATGAAGCGGTTGTCCCTGTCACTGATGATGGTCTTAGGAAGACCATGCAGCCTGAAAACCTCTCTGAAGAACAGCTCGGCCACCTGTGCTGTTGTGTAATGCGCGGATATGGCGAAAAATTGTGCATACTTTGTCAGCCGATCAACGACGACAAAGATACAATCCTTGCCCTACACCATGGGCAACCCTGTGATGAAGTCCATCGATATGCTCTCCCATTTCCCCTCCGGAATGGGAAGAGGCTGTAACAATCCTGCGGGATGGTTCATCTCCCCATTATTCCTCTGACAAACATCGCACTCCCTGATGTGTTGGAGTACGTCCTCCTTGAGGCCCTTCCATGAGAACCTCTCTCTAATGGCCCTGTAGGTTTTGGTAAACCCCTGATGGCCTGCCAATGGAGAATCATGTGATGCCTGGAGTATCTTCTTCTTAAGCTGAGATCCCTCAGTCAAGAAGATCCTGTCCCTGTAGTAGATGATCTCATTGACCACCCTGTACCTGTCATCCGCCACCTGTCCATCCAGAACCTCACATGCAAATCTGTCCTTGGAGTACTCCACTAAAAGTCGAGCCCTCCAATCTGTATCCAAGCTCATAAGAGATAATGTGGCTGGTCTACGTGAAAGGGCATCTGCTACCACGTTATTCTTACACTTGACATACTCAATGTCAAAGTCATATGCTTGGATCTTACTGATCCACTTCTGCTGCCTCTCCTGTAGCTGCTTCTGCTCCAAAAAGAACCTGAGGCTGTTGTGATCAGTCCTCACCCTGAACCTGTTCCCTACCAAGTATTGTCGGAATTTGGCCAATGCATGCATAATGGCCAACATCTCCTTGTCGTATATAAAATACAACCTCTCATGCGAAAGGAGCTTCCGACTCTCAAAGGCTATAGGGTGTCCTCCCTGCATCAGTACTATGCTGATCCCCTCTCCCGACGCATCACACTCCAAGACAAATGGCTGCGTAAAATTCGACAATGCAAGCACTGGGCAGCTACCCATCACCTCCTTGAGCCTATCAAAGGCTCGCTGCACTGTGTCCGACCAACTAAATGCCCCCTTTTTCGTCAAATCTGTAAGGGGTGGAGCAAGCTTTGAGAAACCTCTGACGAACTTCCTGTAATAAGTACATATACCAATGAACCCTCGAAGTTCTGTCACGTTCCTTGGCTCCAACCAATCTCTGATGGCTCTAATCTTCTCCTCATGGACCCTCACTCCATCCACTACAATAATGTGACCCAAATACAACATCTCCGTCATCCCAAACTCACACTTGGAGAGCTTAGCATAAAATTGTTGCTCTTCCAAGATGTGTAGTACTGCCTCTATATGCTGGAGATGCTCCTCCCAAGTCCTGCTATAAATGAGTATGTCATCAAAGAAGAGCAATACAAACTTCCTCAGGTGACTGCAGAAGATATGGTTCATGCAAGACTGAAAAAGTAGCTGGTGCATTGGTTAGCCCAAAAGGCATAACCAAAAACTCAAAGTGCCCATAATGACACCTGAAGGCGGTCTTGGGAATGTCCTGTTCCCTCACGCGAATCTGATGGTACCCTGATCTCAAATCAATCTTCGAGAAGAACTTGGCTCCTTTCAGCTCATCCATCAACTCATCGATCCTGGGTATAGGATACCTGTTCTTCAAGGTCTTCTTGTTCAAGGCCCTGTAGCCAATGCACATCCTCAAGGTGCCATCCTTCTTCTTCACCAACACTACCGAAGAAGCAAACGGACTCGTGCTCGGTCTGATGTGCCCAAGAGCCAGCAACTCCTGGATGGCCTGCTCAATCTCATTCTGATAGGCTTTGGGATGCCTATAGGGGGTAGTGACCACTGCCTGAATGCCCTGCTCAAGCTCAATGGTGTGCTCAAACCCTCGGTCCGATGGCCGACCTGGTGGTATATCCCCAAACACTGCATCATACCTGTCTAGGATGGCCTGTATGTCTAGATGAACTGCTCGACCGGTGGTCTCTGCCTCTGATGCCCGCAACTCAACCGCCCACTCTATGTCTCCCTTCCGGAAATCTGCCTCCATATGATGTGTCAAAATTGTCTGAGGTGGGTAACTGTGCATCCCGCGGATCTTCTCATGCTTCCCGGTCTTCTTATTATCCCACTCCATCTCTAGGGCCTCCCAATCCGTGGTGACCTTCCCTAGAGTGATCAACCACTGAAAACCCAATACCACATTGGTATCTGGTATGTTGACCACGAAAAAGTGATCGGTCATGGTGTAGGTACCCATCGTCACTGCCAACTCTGGAACATATCGGGCACACTGCATCGTCTGGGCTCCTGGGACCAAGACTGAAAATTCGTCAAAGCTCTCGGTCAGTATACCCCTCCGCTCAACCATCTGTGCATCAATGAAGTTGTGGGATGCCCCACTGTCAACCAAAACTGACACTCGCTGGCCATGTACTGTCCCTCGTACGCGCAGCGTCAAATACTTGGGAACTCCTCGCAAGGCTGGGTCCCTCCTATGGGTGCAAAAGTTGCACCTCCTGTCCCTAGAGGTGGAGGTGGCAACTGATCCTGGGCCGTCTGACTATCTCCTGCCTCCTCATCCTCCTCCTCATCCTCTTCCCCGCTATCATTGGAGAAGACCTCAATGACATGTGCTTTGCCAACAGCACACCTATGCCCTGGTGCCCACGGCTCTTGACAAGTGAAGCACATCCACTTCTTCCGCAACTCCCTCCTGGCATCATCATCTATCTGTGCCCGTCCCTGATTCCCCTTGGGAGGCAGAATCCTCACATCCTTCCCCTTGGGCTGGAAACCCTGTCTCTGGGGGTAAGGTGTCTGAGTCCTGGTCAATGCATCCTGCAAGTCTCAGGTCTTGCTAATAGCATCCTGAAGTGTAGCTGGTCTAGTAGACCGGACTAGACCCCGAAGTGGCTCTGCTAACCCCTCCACAAACATATAGATCATCCATGTTGCGGATAGATCTGGCACCATCACTAAAACCCGCAAGAAATCTGCAATATATGTCTCTGGGCTCCCAGTCTGCTTGAGCCTCATCAACTCAACAAAGTGCTATTCCAGATCCCTCCAGTCAAATCGCTCCATCAACCTCCTGGTAAACTCGGCATATGTCGTCACTGTAGAATGTCCGAGTGTGACCATCGCATGGAACCACCAGTCTTGGGCCTCACCATCCAAATGTAATGTCGCCACCTTGATGGCCTCCATCTCCGACATCTGGTTAAGCTGGAAATAGATGTCCAGCTTCTCCACCCAAGACTTTGCTAAACTGTTTGACGAGCCATCAAACGTAGGCAAATGGAATCTACTAGATGTGCGGTGGGTATCTCCATCATGATAATGTCGGTGCCCTCTGTGATGGTCACGGGGTCTACTGTCCCGCTGGAGTTGAACAAAATCCCGAAATGAGAGAGCATCCCTGAACTCTTGCCCATAGGCCCGATACTCTGCAAAATACTCGCCCATGTGTCCGAGCTCTGCCTCCTGTTGGGTTCCTGCCCCTGTGTCTGCTCCCAAGAAAGTGGGCATGGTAGAGTGGGTAGGTGCACGTGAAGCCATCGACTAAGGAGTGTCACGCTGAGCAGCACCATGCTTCGGCAAATGATGAGATGTACCTGATCCCTCTCCTACCTGAAAAACCCATGGGGTCTCACGCTGTTTAGCCTCTACAGCGGTGAATCTCTGACCCATCATCTCAATCTGTGTAGCTAAATCTTGCACCGATTTAAGGAGTGCCTCCCCAAACTGTTTGGCCTCTGTGTCATCTGCCATCGGCCCTCTCTGCTCTAAATCTAATACAGGTTCCTCCTGCTCTGTGTCTGTCACAGGCTCTCTCTCCTGCTCTGTGTCCACTACCTAGACACAGTCTCCCTCTCCGTAGGTGTTCTCCAACCTACGCTCACGGTCTTTGTACTTCCTGCCTTTGTAACAAATATATGGTCTCTTCCCCGGTGTCATAGACCATAGGCTGAGCCAGAACTATGCTCTGATACCACTATAATATCCCGTTTCGGGGATATTTCTAAAACACGGAAAACTCCAACCAGAGATGGACTAGGAGGGCATTTACTGGATATGCCGCCTCTGAAAAGAGGACGAAATCCGGAGGCTGCTTGGCCCTTTCCAGACTCTGTCTAAGAGTGTAAGATAAACACAGCAAGTGGTATAGAACTAGAATGCTCAAGAATATGTAAAAATAACAGTGCAGCAGACATATAATAACATAGATATAATGTACAGCAACTCATCCAGAAATATAGAGAGGAAATGCTAAGCCATTTTATTAAACTGAGATATATAATGAAGTACAATAGGTGATCAGAGTGATGGCACCTAAACTTGCTCAAGGCAAGTGAAGAAATACTCTCAGAATATACAGGAAATCGCTGCTCTCTGAACTGCGTCCCAGCTACTGGAAAACTGCCATGTAGCTGCTACTGCTGGAATGGACTAAATTCTAGGGGTTGATCCCCTTACCGAAATAAACTGAAAATCTGGAATCCTCCTCTACTCACCAATCCCGACAAAACCCAGAAACCATATCAAGAATGGCCGACCTCCGAAAAACACCGAGAGACACCCCCTTGGGGAATTACACTGGCCTCCAAGGCTCTGCGCAGAGGCTAAATGAGAATGACAGAAACACCGCCTCAAACTCCACCAAAATTCTCCCAAAGGCAAAGGTTGATCCTCTGCTCAAAATCTCGGCTCAATCTCCTGTAAAAATCCCTATCCGGAACACCTCCAAAATGGATTGCGTCCTCCCTCTCAGTGACTGCGCAGTCTCTATGAATGCCCAACTCCGCAACAAACCCAAACACCAAAACCTCTCACAAAATACTGAAGAAATAACCTTGCCCAAGCAGGCACTCGAAGTCCCCCAGGGCTAAGGGCGAGATCTCCGACCGGAGACACTCAATGCACTAAACAATGTTGCAGACAAGCTAAACAGCCAGCGTGCTCAAGAAGACAAAACGTCCAACTCAATATCATCAACAACAGAATCAATCAAATGAGAAGGCTCCTCCCTCTTTTATAACGTTGGCCTTCCTCCAACCCTAAGGCCCGTCTCCTCAACGTAGCCTCCCTCTCTTGCCACGTGCTCTTCCTCTCATGCGCAGTAGCTTCTAGAGCATGCGTGGGCCCCCTCTCTACGTGGTGCTTAGCCCCCCTTGGCTCCCCCTTAAGTCACAACGTTGTGCTACTAGGAAGTTGTTTTATTCCACTTAAATGAGTTAGACCCTCTCCACTCACTTTTTATTTATTTATAAACTATAGACGGCAAAACTGAACAAAATCGAATATTCCAATTCACTGTTGCTAATTAGGAATATTACACAGTAAATGCAACTGTCACATGGAACTTGGAGGTTGGGTTTTATCATAATGACACTCAACTCATGTTTACCTTAGAAAGCTTGTAAAAGTGGGTAAATGTGGGAAGAGGTGTTAAAATTATTATTATGATTATTAATGATAAAAATATTTAATATATGAGCTAAACATCTATACATTTAAAAAACATGTAACAAAATTCTTAACCAAGGAGTTTCCTCCCCACTTTACCATGGAAATTCTACCTATAAATAAGTTTTGTAGGGTCAATACCATGGCTTATCAATACCACATGGTCAAAAGACCACAACCCATTTAAGATGACATTTTTTTAATTAATCAATTTAATTAAAAAGGTAGAAATGACATAACTACAATTGAGATAAATCTCAACCTTTAATTTATGACTAGTATTACAAATATTTTAGAATGTTTCATGGAGGTTAAATCCCTAAAATCCACCTAATAATTTTGATAATTAAATTAAAATTTTGGAAGTCTAATTACAAAATTAATGTACAACCAAGGCAGGGTAGCCATATAAATTAAACCATACTAAACATCAAAACAGATTTAACCTCATTTTATCATAGGGGCAGCCATATAAATTAAACCATGCTAAACATCAAAACACTTTTTTCATAATACATCTCATGTTGCTAAAATATAAAAGCCACAAAACCTCATTATATATATATATATAAAGATTTAACCTCATTTTATCATAGGGATTTTTAATCTATAAATAGGCTTTGTTACAACACCATGGCTTATGTTTAAAAACCATAACTCATTTCATATGACATTTTTATTTTAAATAATCAATTTAATTAAAAGAGAAAAATGACATAACTACTTTAGAGATAAACTAATAAAATATTCCATAAAAGTTAAAATTATAGAAGAACTATTCTAAAATAAACACCACGTAATAAATAACTATAAACAAAAGAGTGACAAATCAAGATTCTTGAAAAAGCACTAGTTATTTATTTGAATGAAAAGTGTAAATTTTGTGATGTCTTTTTTTCTACTTAGAGGGAGGTTTAACCACCATAACCTCTTTAAAGAAGGGATGACAATAAGTAGGTTGTAAATTATTTGGAAGATGGCATTTACAGAATTGCCTCACTCATGGCTTATGTAGCATCCTTTCTCCAGGTACCTTATGAATTTCACATTCCAACTATGGGGTTTTTAGTTCTCTGACGGTTTTTAACCCTTCTTAGGGTGAAGGACTTCGGATAAGGCGTACCACTGGCCTATATGAAGCCTTAGATTTACTTCTTGATGTGTTGTACTGTTAAGATTTAGTTTAATCCTATTACTTGAGGATTTTCGGGTTTATTGCTGCAACTCTATTTTTGTAATGGGCAAATATTTTATTTATTAAGAACAAGTTATTGGAGGGTTTCCTTCCGAGGAACCCTCCCGAGCTTTGATGTTATTTTTTTTCTGGGCACGACATTCGCTTAAGATATGCCAGAACTGATGCTCTTTGCAAGTTTTTTGAAATATTTATATATCACCGTTAAGCACATCTACTCTCAGTTCGTATTTCTATTGGGTTTGGAAGTTACGATTTTGTAGTTTTCTTTAGTACTCAGAATTTTACTTGCATAATTAATTCTCTCCGAATGCATTTTCTTTCATTTATTGTTCTATAAGCTGAAGGCCTTTATATAAACACTGGTTAGTTATTTCATTTCTCTCCGAATGCATTTTCTGTAGTTTAAATTTCAACTTCTTATGTTTAGTTTATTTATGAAGAAAATCATTCTTAGGCGGTGTCCAAACCATCCTACATCTCTGTCCGCGTCTAGTGTAAAACATAAGAGGCAACTAGTCTTGGGTTGGGGTTTCACCCGTACCCTCAACTAACAGTCTACTTGTTTTAGTTTAAATTTGAATGAAGTTCTTTTACGATATAGAATGCATGTAATAACTTATAGTTCCATACTTTTATATATATATATATATGGTACAGTTACTAGGATTATGTAAAGATCGAGAGTCTTTGCGGTCTCTATTGTTTTCACAAGTTATAGTGCTACCTTTCTTTTGTTTTCAGTTTATCGGTTCCATACAATTTCTTTACTAACACAGAGTCACCGATGAATAAATTCAGAAGTAGCTATTCTTATAACCACAGTAATTAAAAATAATTACCGAAAAAAAAACTCATATAGGCAAAACTTAAACGGTAATCTCTGACACATTTATTTATTAAACAAAATTATCTGCAGAACTTCGTTTATTTCTTTACAGTTCAAACTTATGATTCTGCATTAAGTTTCTCAATGGGCAAAACCTGCAAATAACTTTAAACAAGATTCCCTGAATCTACAAAAATACTGAAATTGCCTTATTTTGAGTTTATAGTTGTGGTCCTCCCAACTATCAAGAGAAACGATTATGATTTTATCATAGGGATTTTTAATCTATAAATAGGCTTTGTTACATCACCATGGCTTATGTTTAAAAACCATAACTCATTTCATATGACATTTTTATTTTAAATAATCAATTTAATTAAAAGGGAAAAAATGACATAATTACTTTAGAGATAAACTAGTAAAATATTCCATAAATGTTAAAATTATAGAAGAACTATTCTAAAATAAACACCACGTAATAAATAACTATAAACAAAAAAATGACAAATCAAGATTCTTGAAAAAGCACTAGTTATTTATTTGAATGAATAGTGTAAATTTTGTGATGTCTTTTTTTCCACTTAGAGGGAGGGGGTTTAACCACCATAACCTCTTTAAAAAAGGGAAATCCTTGTAACCATTTCCTCTATTCTATCCCTTGAGTGGATTCCCATGTCATTTGCTTGTTTATTTACCTCATTATTATTCATGTTAAATGGATTCTCTTGAGAATCTTTTTTTGCGAATAATGCATGTCTCAATCTTGTTTATTTACCTCATTATATTTATAATTTTATTAAAAATTTTGTTTTTAATCATTCAAATTATATTATTAATCATGATTTGCATGTCTGAAAGATTACGACATACATATTTAAATATGAATTAATTTACCAGATTCATATAGTTTGAGCGGGCTTAATAGTTAAGAGCATGTATTTCCTCCTAAGAAGTCAAAGATTCAAAACCAGAGAGATAAAGCATGTATGCCTTGCTAGATTAACAGTCAAATGAAAAGTATTCCCAAGTGATCCCAAACTTCATAGGTTTCAACTAACGTCATAATTTAAATGTTATATAATAATTTCATTAAAAAAATATGTTTATTTTTTATATCTAATTAATTTAAAATTTTATAATAATTTTCATTTAAATTAATAACCATTTTAATATTTTTAATAATTATTAAAATAGCATTACATAACAAAACAAATTTCATGTTTTTTTTTCCAATAAAAGTCAAAGTCTAAGACATGTATAGGTATCGTGGAGAATTGCTGGCCTTCATAATATTCTTTACAAAACATTTTAATCAATTCTTATATTGTAGGCTGCAGAGTATGAATCCCATGTCTGTAAATTACAGAATCATTTCCAGTTTTATTTTTCTTTGCTCATTCTTGGGTAACGTTATCCGGCCGTCTCTTTGTAAGTGAACATTTGTACCATAAACGACTGCAATTTCCTGAGTGATAAGTCAAACAAAAATTGCAATTAATATGGTTCGGTGATTAGTATTTATATTTTTATACAACATAACAAGAAAGGTATTTATCAAATTAGTTCATACCATGAGATCATTACTTGGCTCATTGCGAAGTATAGTAAATATTTGACTTCCAACACCTTCGTCCAATTCTTGCGCATCTCTACTATTCTGTAAAATAATGTCAGCAATAAACATTCAGTTGAATCTCTTTGTTGCCAGAGATATAAATCCCCTTTTATAATATTATACCAACTTTGACATGTATTTATAAAGGTTTAAGAGGCAGTTTATTCATGCTTGAACTTATTTTTATACCAATTTTGACATGTATTTATAAAGGTTTAAGAGGCAGTTTAGTCATGCTTGAACTTATTTTGATTGCAAATTTTAAGAATTTCTCAAAATCTTAATAGTAACTTATTTTGATTGCAAATTTTAAGAATTTCTCAAAAACTCAATAGTAATAAAGTTAAATAATTGATCTCTCAATTTTTATAAGATTTAGAAATATTGTTAGATCTAAGATTTTTGTGAACTATAATTTAGATATATGTCTTTCAGATTAGTCACATTATTAGGATTTGGTCCACTTTTCAAACCATGAATGAACTACATTAGATAGTTCCAAAAGTCTACTAAATCTTAATGATGTGATTAATCCGAAAAACATTTATCTAAATTTAAAAATATTCTTAAAATCTACCATTAACATACTATAAAATTTAAAAATATTTTTAAAATCTACAATTAACATAGTAATAACCATTCAGTCCATATATCTCTTGAATTCACAAGTTAGTTTCAAAATATCAAGTGCATATCTAACCAAAACTTATATATATATAATTACAAAGATACCAAAGGATTTAAAAGAAACTGCTAAATTATACCTCCACAAGCTCATTATCATTTAATGTATTCCTCATTCCTTCTATCTTGTTCATAGGCATATCACACAGCTACAAAAACAGCGAAGAATTTCAAAAAATTACTATGTATTTAGTAGATAAATCATAAACATAATACAACTTGTTACAGTCTTGTGAATTAATTTGCAAATTCTATGTTTTTCTTATTGTTCATGTGTTACTGTGATTTCTCTCTCAAAACCTGCAAAAGTTTAAGTTCAGTTTTTCTTTAATAGCAGAAATGTTATAATAAAGAATAGTATCAATATGTGAATTGGGTTTAATTTTGATGATCAGAAGAAACGTTGTGATCCTCCTCATTAACTTCTAAATTATTGAGCTTTTAATCAGTGTATAACTATTATTTTTTTAATGATTTTGAGTTTTGTGATTTAAACTATTTCTAGAGAAGGAAAACATGTATATTAAAAAAATCAAATGAGGATAAATACAAACTACAGTCATTTGAAAACTGAAATTGCCTATAATTACCTTAAAAAATCTGATTTGAAAAACCTCTCCAACATACTTTGCTTCCCATGTTTTGTCATCCCATAATCCTGGAACAGGATCTCCTACTCTGGACATCATTTTTGCACAAGCCTGTAATCAACCACAACAGAAACAAAATATTTCAATCAAAATGTTTGTTGGTGAACCATGAGGGATCATTTTCAAAACCATAAAATGTCATGGGCCTGTCTCAATACCTCAAATTTCCGAGGTAACTGGTCATTGGTGAAAAAAAGAATAACATGATCACATTTACTAAAAGCATCGTTCAGTTTGGCTCTGATGTCTTGGTGAGGACTCCACAACCCTGATTTTGCAGCATATCGTAAAGTATCCACTGGGCAGTCGTTCTTTATCACAAAATATCTGAATATTGCAACGACATGAGTTCACAATGAATAACATCACAGTTAGCATAGCTTAACCTCAAATCTAGTATACCCTCTTGAGGGTTTAGTATAAAATGTTATCTCTGTGAATAAAAATAAGAACCCCCAAATCTATTAGGTCTCTAGAAGGGGTAAAGATAATTGAGTTTATTTAACATGGTTCTGGTTAAGTCAGATTTGGAAATGTTCTTACTATCTATCATAGGTTTTTGAAATAAAAATTTCAAAAATCTGACAATTAAGTTAGATAAAAATATAGAAGTTATTTAATATCGTTGTTTTTAGTTATATTTAGAAATAAGAGTTGTCTATGAAGCCCGAGGAGTTGTTGGGACAGCCAAAAGTGGTAGGAATGGTGAAAATGGATTCAGCACCATCAAAAACCAAAATCTTTAGGACAAATAAAATATTGAAGTTTGATAACTATAACCTGAATTTACAAAAATCCCTGCCAGATTTTCTTAAATCTTACCAGAATTTCCATAATTTTCAGGATAAAAAAACAATCTAGTCTAAAACTATTGATTTAGAAATATTTCTGAAATCTACCCACATTTTACAAATAGAAATTAAAAATTGAAGAAATTTAACCTACCTGCAAATCTACACTCATTTTCCAAACATAAATTTGAAAATGAAGAAGTATAACCTACCTGCTTAGACCAGTCAATGATATAACTAAATTTTGAAGGTTTTCAAGCGGTCCATTGCCACTTGGCACGCCACCGTGATGTTGCAAACCCTGTAGATTACCAGAGATGAAGGAATGTGGCCTCAGATGATGTGACGGCCGGGCAACATTATTAACAGGCCTTGGTTGTCCATGTGGTTGCAGAGGTTGTGATGCATTTTGAGAGTGTGGCCAGGCGGGTGGGACTGGTGCATATTGTTGTGGAAAGGGTTCATTCTGAGAGTGTGGCCCTAAGGGCGGGAATGGTGCAGATTGTTGTCCTGGTTGGGCATTCTGAAAATGTGGCCTCGAGGGCGGGAACGATGAGTCTTGAAAATGTGGCCCGACGGGCCGGAGTGGTCCATTCCGAAAATGTGGTTGTTGTACTCCTCCTTGTCCTTTTGGTGGGAGGAGTCGGTGGACAGCTTTGCGGCGGAAATCGATCAATTCGCCCACAGAAGGTGGAGAACCCCCTCGCCTGACGTGGGTGAAGAAACAATTGGGTCCGTTGGGGCAAAAGCCCATCTTGTACCTGCATTTAATTGAATTGTCATTAGATTTATTGATGGTTGAATTTTGATTCACAGTTAATTTATCTTTAGTCAATACTACTACCAAATGCAAATGCAGTGAAACAAAAGTAATTTACTTACATGATGCACTCTATTGGGCAATGGTGTCTGTATATGCAAATGCAGTGAAACAAAAGTAATTTACTTACATGATGCACTCTATTGGGCAATGGTGTCTGTATATGCAATGGCGAGCTCCAGTGGGGCACATTTCGTTATTCTGCAAGGAAGGGCACATGGGCATTAGGGAAAGGTCGTACTGATGAATGCCCTTAGTGCAGGTTCTGGGATTTTCTGGGCAGTTTCCCCCCAACCAATCTCTGCATACTGTGACCCTGGGATTATTGGGAGAGACCATCGTGTCGGATATGAGTCTATCACTCTGGATTTCTTGATCAAATATCGCTGAGGATCTTACTAGTTATGTGGATTTCTGGATCAGATATATCGTTGAGGATGTCAGTCGCGATGTGTGTGTATATATATATATAAATGTGTAAAGATTCACATCTCTTCCCACCCGTGCCTCGGTTCGTAGGAACCGGTTCGTATCTGGCAAAATTAATGAGTTCGTTATTTATACTCCAAGTGTTTGAGATCTTGAGTTACAGATAACTTGAAGGTCAATGTCAATATATGGAATTTTGATGTCTAGACATATGTTGCTGCAATAATGATGTAAAGGCCAATGTTTTTCTTGAGTGAGAGGTTGATATTTTCAAGAAATGCAACTCTCATCGTCCTTAGCTTTAAAGCTAGACTTGAATGGAAGAGAAATGTAACTCTCATCGTCCTTGGCATTAAAGCTAGACATGAATGGAAGAGAAATGTAACACTCAACGTCTTTGGCTTTAAAGCTAGATCAGAATGGAAGATACTGCTATAAGGTTGATGAATTGATATTGGAAAGATGTTTCTCTTCTTAAAAAAAATAGAGAGAAAGAATTATAATCTATGAGACTTGATGTAGGAGGTTTGGAAGAGGAATATATGGTAGTTGGATATTCACGTGGAATTTAGTATAAAATTTTTTATTAACAAATGCAATGTCAATGTTTTTCTTCTTTTTAGTGCAATTGACTGTTTATGTTTTATTAGCTTAAAAAAAAAAAAAAAAAATTAAACAAAAAATGAAAACATTAAACCTAAAGTTTTGAAAGATGTTTTAAGTGTATTTTTTCTTAGCCTATTGAATATTGACAATAGTTTTCTTTAGCCAATTAACACACACACCGATTACATTATGATTACTCTAATATATAGAGTTTCTCATATCTAACTTATTCTTAAGTTAGAAGGAGAGCTTGAGAGAATTTCTCAACCATCACAAACAAACATCTCAAATATAGTATGTAAGCATTAATTTCAACATCCCCTCTTAATGCTTACATTATATAAATTTATTGAAATCACCCATAAACAACAAAATACACAATCATTCTTTAACTGGTTTACAACTTATCAAAATAGGCTCCATCAAATTGCCTCATAACCCTCGTAAAGGTGTAATCGACAAGTTGGATTCCCGAGTTCGACTCCTGAACTCCCGAATCAAGGACCTACCGAAGTTAATTACTAGACAGTGTCTCAAACTATCGCATAACTTCATTAGAAGACCACTTCACGTCTTCAATGAATGAGGGATCCTTCCCTAGATCCATAATTACGAGACTATCTGGACAACCATCCATGTTGAACTTGAAGTGTAGTTGTTTTAAAATAGTTTAAGAGGTTCAAATTCTTCATTGAATTCATCATAACTTAATTTACAAACTAATACATATTAATTAAAACAATTATAACCACACCACTCCATAGATCTCATTTGGATTAATAAGGCACTGTAATTTGTCTTTGTCATAGATTTACCCTTCAAAGCCTTTGTTGGAGCAAGAGTAACCTCCCCATAACCCAAATCTTTGCACCTTGTTTACTAAGCGCACAATAGTAGACATACTTATTTTTAACGACTAATATAGTCGACCGCATATCATGGGCTTGTGGTAGGGCTCGACTTCCTCTTTGGCAATGCCACAATGGTCATCTGGAATTGCAATATAACACAAAACAATGGTGAGTGGGAAGGGTAATTACATCACTACTAGCTCAGGGAAGAAATGATGTCAATCAAACCATTGTTTTTACTTTTCTGCATGGGTCCACTATAAATTAATCATATTCGCTTCTATTGTGCCAATCCACGACAACTCCCACAGTATTGACATTGATATTCTCCATCCTTAGTCACAGTATCCTCATATTTGTGTGATTGGGCTAGTAATCCCTGCATTCGTCATGGAGTTTGCAACATGCATTAATATTATTGCAGTGCTCCTCTCTAGTGTATCCGATCCATCCAACGCCAGAGTATTTATTATATCAAATTTTAAGAAATTTACAGTCCTCTATGACGTACACCCTGTTGCAATTTGGTTGATGTGATTCTCGTCCGCTCGTTCACACAGATCTCGTTCACGCAAATCTATAGATCTTCAACATAATCAACCTTCAATCCACGGGTTGCTCGAATCTCGACTTAAAAAGACCCTGCATCAATGACATTCCCCTGTTTAAAATGCGCAAAGACTGAAATAAACCCCTGTCTCTACAAGTTCGACTACCAAATAATTCACGCCTCCATATACAAACTAACACACTACAATGCAGCAAAAAAATTGCACTCTCTTTGCAACAAATTACACTCTCTCTATACCCCTTGGCCTTCCCATAAGGGGTTAGCCTAGATAGGCTCCGATACCATGATAAAAATAATTGAAAGCACTCATATATTCCACAAAAAGGTGTATGCGCTCAACACACACACACACCGATTACATTATGATTACTCTAATATATAGAGTTTCTTAGATCTAACTTATTCCTAAGTTAGAAGGAGAAGTTGAGAGAATTTATCAACCATCACAAACTAACATCACAAATATAGGATGTAAGCATTAATTCCAACACATTTTCTTCGAGTGTCTAGATGTTTCTTTCAATCTTTCCTTTCTTTTAATCCTCTGGTAAGAGTGTGCATGAGCTCAGGTTCTTTTTAGTGTAATCGGTCGCTTATGCTTTATTATCCCTTGCACAAAAATACAAAACATTAAACTAAAAATCAAAACATTAAACCTAAAGTTCTGAGAGATGTTTTAAATGTAATTTTTCCTAGCCTATTTAATATTGACAATGGTTTTCCTTAGCCAATGAATAATATTGAGGTCTTGTTTGGCCTCTTCCCGAGGTGGAGAGCGAAGAAAATTGTGTTTAAAAAACATATGTTGAACAATTTTGTTAATAATGAAATAATGTTAGATTACTTAGCATTAGTTGGTTAGCATTAAATGTTTGGTCTACATAATAAACATAACCATACACTAGAACGCATTTTCTGGCAACTGCCATATACACCACCATGTAAATGTTGGTGCCACCCATACCACCATGCAAAAAGAGGTCTTCACTTGTATTGTATTTTCGTTGAGTGTCTGGATGCTTCTTTCAATCTTGTCTTTCTTTTAATCCTCTGGAAAGAGTGTGCATGAGCTCAGGTATCAGGGTTTGTTGTTGGAGAGAAAGTGCTCAAATATCAGGCTTTGTTCCTGCAGAGAAAACAACATTTCTCTTTATGATTTGATCCAAAATATGCTTGTGCTTTATGCATCATTCTTACATGCAATTTCACTCCTAACTCCTACTCCCTAATTTCATATTATCTTACTCCAACAAGTTATGAGTGAGGACGACTCAACAAAGACACTGGTAGCAATTTTGAGTTTAAATGACTAGATCTCAATCATATTATGTAACAACTTTTTTGAATTATTAATTATTTTATCCGAACTAGGCAAAACATATCTACTTCCTAAATGCATTAAAAGGAGATATTGTTGCGCTTATTTGAAACTAGAGTGTAACATCCCTAGAAAAAAATTCATGTAAAAATAATTATAACCACGATTGATGGGACATGTATTCCAAGCTAAATGTTAGGAAAAACATCCTAGCGGATGTTCATTTTAGTTATTATGGCTAAAGGAAATTGGAAAATGAAATGGAAAAGGCTTTGGAAAGGCATGAGGCATTAATTGGCATATTGTTTATGAAAATAATGGAAATTAGGAGAAAAGGAATGTGAAAGGCCAAAAGTTGCAAGTGAGAGGAAAATGAAGAAAATAGAGGCCTCGTTGATAAAAAGGCTTCGGAGGATCAGCTAGTAAGCTTTTGTCAATGCATTTTTGGAGCTCTCTCATTATTCTCCCTCTCTCTCTCATACTCTTGGATACTTATATTTTTCTTGGAGCACTCTTATAGAGTGTGGATACTTGGTGATTTGGAGCAAAAAGGAAAAGGAAGAGTAGGAAAGCGCAAGAGGATATCGAGATCAACATTTACAACAAGTTCTAAGTGCAAGTATTGAGTTGCATGTATGTTTTCCTCACTAGTTTTGGCATTCATGGTGTATGCATGTGGATTTTCCTAGCCTTTCCATTTCCTAAATAGCCATGGTGTTGTGGGTTTATTTCCATTGATTGTTTTATGGTTGGTTCTCATGATTCCTTTAGCTACGGGTTGTTATTAGTTCCTAGAGCCTTAGTTGGAAAAATGCTCTGGAGCTTGGCAAACAATTGTGGTTTGAGTTACTAGTCCTAGAAGCCTTGGTTCGACAAACGATCTACAGCCTGGAGGACAGTTGTTGGGTTGAGTTACTATTCCTGGAGCCTTGGTTGGACAAAAGCTCTAGAGCCCTAAGTGGGTTGAGTTACTAGTCTTGGAGCCTTGGTTGGACAAACGCTCTGGAGCTCAGAAACAGATGAGGTTGAGTTACTAGTCCTGGAATCCCTAGTTGTACAAACACTTTGGAAGCCCTGTAACATTTGGGATTGAGTTACTAGTCCTTGAAGCCCTGGTTGGAAAAAACACTCTAGATCCCTGGAACAACTTAGATAGAGACCAATCCGTGATGGTTGTGATGTCCGACCGTGAGGTGGAATCATTAATTGAGGGTTGAGGTGGTTTGGCCTTTGGAAGCCCTAGATTGGTTGTGTTTGATGTGTTTGATGATATCCCACATTCATGCTTGGAATATGGCATAGGGGTGATTGGCTGAAGTGAGACTTGGCTCAACCAATCTATGGTCAGGTGGAACATGGAAGTCCCATATCTGGTTGGTTTTTACATTCAGTAATGAAGAGGTCATTCCTTTGGTATTTGGTATGCAAATGTATTGGTTATTATGTGGATTATATTGTTGTATCCGATGTATTTCTTCTATTATTATGTTGGTTATAATCATGTATTTTATGAGTGATGATGTATGCCTATATCTATGTTTTTACTTGTAAATGAATGCACAATATATCTATGGTAAAATAGATTGTATTGCAGAGAATGATGTAAGGGAGCAATGCTTCTTAGCGATTCTCAAATAAGTATGAGACCCCTATGCTCAGTTTTTTTGTTTACACCTATAGATTTAATGTTTTTGACATGTTTGAAAAAATTCTTGTCATGGCTAGGAGGGTTCTAGATGAGTTATCGTTGATGTGATTACTTTCGTATCATTGTCCTATTTTTATTTATCATCCCTTAAGTTTTCATGAATTTCTAGGCAGTAACCTAAGCTCTGGGCCTAAAAAGGTGGCTCAAATCTCGAAGTCACAGACACAGAACTGAGCATTTGGGGCCCTAGCCGCTAGCGTGTAGTGTTATGCCTGCAATTATAGCCTCCTAGCCTGGAATGCAGTGTTATGCCTGCGACTATGGCTCAAACGGGGTTAAAATGTCAATGTGACCCACGGATAAGAGACCTGAATGGTTGGGTTAGCTCATGGGGGTGTTGTGGTTGTTGTACAAGGTATGTAGGTTGTATTTTTCATTAGTTCCACTTCCTTAAGGTCACATAGGAGGTTGACTCTCATTGTAGTAGCCTATCATCACATGTTTACCCCGGTTAGTCAATTACTTGGGTAGATGTAGAAAGGGGGTGTTACAGAATGGTATTAGAGCATGGTTCAACCCTCGGATTGGATGGGCAGTGTGTTGGTCATGCATTTATGCTGGTTGCATATGCACTTAGTATCCTTGTGGTCTATATGTGCTTGTTTCATCTGTGTTGTGTTGGCCATGGTGGCAGTGGTGTCTCCATGGAAGTGTTGATGGTGTTGTTGTCAACATGTTTTTAGGAGTGTATGACTGGTTATGTTTTGCTCATGCTTGTGTATTGTTCGTGTACGCTTGCTTACATATTTTTACATATGGTACATTCATTACTCGCTTATGTTAGGGTTACATATTGGTCACATAGGAGGTTGACTCTCATTGTAGTAGCCTTTCATCACATGTTTACCTCGGTTGGTCAATTACTTGGGTAGATGTGAAAAGGGGGTGTTATAGAATGGTATCAAAGCATGGTTCAACCCTCGGATTTGATGGGCAGTGTGTTTGTCATGCATTTATGTTGGTTTCATATGCACTTATTATCCTTGTGGTCTATATGTACTTTTTGCATCTGTGTTGTGTTCGCCATGGTGGCAGTGGTGTCTCCATGGAAGTGTTGATGGTGTTGTTGTCAACATGTTGTCAGGAGTGTATGACTGGTTATGTGTTGCTCATGCTTGTGTATTGTTCGTGCACGCTTGCTTACATATTTTTACATATGGTACATTAATTTCTCACTTATGTTAGGGTTACATATTGGTTATGCTTCAGTGTCATCCGTGTATGCTTGCTTGTGTGATGTCATATGTTGAACATGCATTGGTTGTTCATGATTGGTTATACATGTCAGGTGGGTGCATATGGTCAAGTTTGCATTGGTTTGATTTAGGTTGTTGTGCATAAGTTCATTGTATGCAATTAGGCCATCGTGACGATATTGGTATGTTGTGATGCTAATGTGTTGGCTAAGATAGAACAAGAGATGCAGATCATTAAAGTGACGTTGCAACAATGGAATTTGGGGTAAGAAGATATCGTCATACAAGTGTGCATGTTTAACATGCAGGTATGTGATTCATGGTTGTTGTAAGCATTAGGGTTACTTATATGTTTGTCATTCTATTATTATTACATATGTGATAAATGCTAGTTAATTAGCGTAGTCATATGTATTATGATTATGTGTATGCCTTTCATTATATTGATTGATTTTATGGTTACATACATGATAGATGTTAGTTAATTAGTGTGATCATATGTACATGCATTGGTTAGTCAACCATGGTATTAACTTGATGACTATGTTATATGTTTTTGATGAATATGTTATATGTTAACTTGTAGCTAGCTCGATGATTATGTTATATGTTGTTGATGAGCATGTTATATGTTTACTTATTGTTGTTATATGTTAGTTAACTTGATGATTAGGGTTACAACATGAATATATTTATGTTAAATGTATCATGCTAAATTGGATTGGACTAGACAGATGGTTAGGGTTATGACATTAAGGTATGAGTCAACTTAGTTGTGATATTATGTCGTACTAATCTTGGTTGGTTATGCATATGTGATTGTTATGCATGAATGACATTTTTTTATGAGCTTATGATGTGAACATGTTAGCTAGTTATTGTTATGAATATCATGATATTATTTGTGTTTGAGTTGATGTGTTGTGAATTCATATCGTGTTAATCTAGATTGATTGTGCAGACAAGATAGCCTCCCCTGAGATACATTAAGGTATGAGTTTCTTGTGTCGTGTACTTGGTGCTTAACTGTTTTATTATGTCAACCATCTAGTGTTCAGTGTTTGGTGTCTGTTATGTCATTTAGTCGATTTATCTAACATGGCATGTTTATAGTTTGATTAATTGCATGATATGAGTATATGTGTTTGTAAGATTGCATGAATGAATGATCATGTTTCAAGATAGTTGTGTTAACACATATGTGCTGAGATAGTCGGTATATACTTGGGTGTAAGTAGGTGATAGTTGTAGCATTATGTATTATGACCGATAAATGTAAGTTTATTGTTGATTATAACATGGTTGTTAGTCTTGGTAAAAGTTGATTTTGAATTGATAGATATGTTGTCTTGATGTTTGGTACATATGGTTGACATGTGTGTTCAGTTGTAGGTCAACATGCTTGGAAAAATAAGGTAAGGTAACCTACATGTTGTTATGTTTAATTATGCACTGACAGTTATGTGTTTATCGAAGTATGATGCAGGGGATTTTGTCAAAAAAGAGTCAACCATGAAAAATTGAATAAGGCTCGGGTTGAGATTTCCTTTGGAAGTATTGGAAACCATGGGGATTGAGTTATGGTGTTTGTTGTTAGTCTTGTGCTTTTGGTCTTTTGTGATTTGTGAGCTTGATTTGCGGTCTTGTTTATGTCAGGTGTATAGCTATGGCACTTTGTTGCGATGTTGTATTGCTTTTGGTTTTTCATAGTCTTCTTCTTGTTTTCTCTTGTTCTTTTCTTTTATATTTTGAGTATTGTGAATTTCTTGGGAAATAGGAAAGTTGATGGAGTTCAGGGAGGGTTGTGTGGTACCCAATAGGTAATAAAAGACTAGGATGAAGCTCGGTGCATGTATAACGGCAGTTGAAGGTAAGAATATGACATGAAGTTGGATTGGTTGGGTCCATTGAAGTAAATGGACGGTGGCAGAACAATTACTAGAATGGCAACACAAAAGGTAAAGTGAATGAATCCGAATTGTTAGATGCATTGGCTATGTTGGAAACTGTTGTTCTCAATGTTGTGCATACTATGCATGCATAAATGGAGTTATCTTAACCTAGACCTTATGATATCTGGTAATTATGTTGTAATCATGTTTATGATAATGTCTATGTATGTATGTATGTCGTTGTCTGACTGGATCATGATTTCTTTATGTTGATATTTATGCATGTATGTCATGTCTGAAAGGGTCATCATGGATCATGAGTGTTTAATGTTGATGTTTATATGTATATATATGTCATTGTATGACATGATTATAATTGTTCTATACTAATGATTATATATATGTATCTAGGTATATATCTATGTCACTGTCTAATAGGGTTGTCAAGGATCATTCTTATGGAGGAATGATTTCTTATGCAGGCGAATGGCATGAAGAGGTTCTTGGTCTTATGAGGAATAAAGTGGGAAGAGTAACTCTTATAGATCTATGAGGTCGATATCATGTGGATATGAATTGATATTATATGCCTGCACTATTTCTATGTTTATGTTATGGACAAGTAATGTTGAGGGGTACATCAGCGAAGTGAAATTAGTGTGATCTGCAACATGTTAGGATAAGTATGGATAGTGGAAACACACTAGAAGCAAGGTTGCATTTGGGGTCAGTGTCTGGTCTATGGATGTGCAGTACTATTGTTGTGTATATGTTGCACATGTTGTATATTCAGTTATTGTACCTATGGTGATGTGTAATGTTGCACATGTATCATTATGTACATATGATGTTGTATTCCTATTATATATATGGTGTTGTGTGTATATTACATATGTAGTGCTAGGTATAGATGGTGTTAAGTACATTTTGGATATGTGGTTTTGTGTACATATGGTGTTGTGTGCATGTTGGATATGTGGTGTTGTGTACGTATGGTGCTATGTACATGTTGAATATGCAATGCTATGTACATATGGTGTTATGTGCGTGATGTACGCATGGTGTTATTTACATTTGGTGTTTTGTGCATGATTGCACATGTGATGATGTGCACATGTGGTGTTGTGTACATGTTGTACATATGGTGGGGTGTGCAGGTGGTGTTGTGTACATGTCGTGCATGTGGCGTTGTGCACATGTGGTGTCGTGTACATATCGTGCATGTGGCGTTGTGTACATGTGGTATTGCGTACACATTTTATAGGTGGTGCGGTGTACATTTGGAGTTGTGTACACGTTGTGTAGGTGTTGCTGTATACATGTGATGTTTTGCACACGTTGTGCAGGTAGTGTTGTGTACATGTGGTATTTCATACATGTTGTGAATATGGTACTGTTATACATGTGGTATTGTGTGCATGTCGTATATGCTGTGTTGCGGGCATGCAATACTATGTATGTGCATTGTGTAGTCGTGGTATTGTGACATTTATACTCGTTGTGTTGTATTGTACACCATGTGTAGGCGTATGTATCGTACGCTGACGTGGGTACATGTATTGTATGGTGTTTTCTGTCATATGTGGGTGTAAGTGTTGTGATGTACATTGTGTGTATGTGTATGTGATTGAAGAGAAGCAAATCCATTGGGTGATTTTCGAGTATGGAAAATGATCCGGTGTGTGTACAAAAATAAAAAAGGTAGAAGTAAGGACCGACATGTGAGTTATGTTTCTGACCTATGATAGTTACATGTGATTTCTAATTATGATTTATGATGATTGCATGTGATTCATGATTTTGACCTATGATGGTTGTGTTTTTAGCTAACTACATGTGATATGTTTATACATGATGAATTGATCAAACATCCAGTTTGACTTGTTGTGACATGAAGTAAACATGATTGCAAGTGTACCTTATTGATGAGCTGCCAATGAGGTATGTTTTGAAGTTATTTAAATTTATTTTGAATCTAATGGAAATTATGTGCTTGGTACAGGAATGCATGAACATGCTCGTTTGGGTTGTTGAAACCGACTGCAAGAACTAGCAGCGTCAACAAAATGAATTGAAACATGAAACAATATGTTGGTAAAGCGCTTCAGGAGCAGGGCCACTGTGTTAAATTGGTATCCAATAGTGTCCATTGATTTCCATGAACATGTTATGACCAGTATGATGGTTTTGAGGCAAGGATATCCCTTGGTTTTTATATATTTCGATGCGAGGAAGCCTTGCCAGGGGATGGACTGCCTAGGATGCGGGTGTCAACAGAACTTGGAAGGTGTGTGGTTGCATGGAAGGTGGTGGCTGGATTTCCTGAGGGACTGTGTAGCAGAGAAGGGAAGGTTAGGGTGGATTTTTTTTGCTCATTAGCATTGCCAAATGGAATCAAATGCACATTGAGAGTGTGCCTTGGAACAATGAGCCGGTAACTCTTCATTGATGGTACATGAGCGCGAGATTGTAGCGCTGGACATTGGATGCAGCTTTGACTTTGACAGAGGATTCAAGACTTCCTGGGGAGGAAGTGAATCCTAGTACTATGTTGAGGGTGGAGGTGTGAGCCTCTAGATTCCCTTGTTGCTGATATGGGAATTGTATCATTTTATTTGCTAATTGAGAAAATGTGTATATGTGTATATTATTCTAAATATTGTATCGAGATGGATTTATAAATCTCCATAGACAGTATGATTATTTGTTGGTTGAAGCAAACGTGGTTGTTATTGTAAATACCGTAATGAGTTATGTTATAAAGCTCCATTAACGATATGTTTGTCATGTTTCAGTAGTGGTCATTGTAAATACTGCAATGAGTTGTGTTATAAAGCTCCATAGGCAATATGTTTTGTTTTTAGAATTTCTTTGGTTTGTAGGTGTCATTGAACACCGAGGACTATGTTTCCCCAAGGGGGAGGGTTCTGTAACTGCCCCGGTAAAAAATTCATGCAAAAAATAATAACCACGATTGATGGGACACGTATTCTAAGCTGAATGTTGGGAAAAACGTCTTAGTGGGTGCTCATTTGAGTTATTATTGTTAAAAGAAATTGGAAAAGGATTTGGAAAGGCATGAGGAATTAATTGGCATTTTATTTATGAAAATAATGATAATTAGGAGAAAAGGAAGGTGAAAGGTCACATGTTGCATGTGAGGATAAAAATGAAGCAAAATAATGGAAAATGAAGAAAATAGAGGCGTCATTGATAAAAAGGCTTCTGAGGATCAATTGGTAATATTTTGTCAGTGCATTTTTGGAGCTTTATCAATATTATCCCTCTCTCTCTCATACTCTTGGATACTTAGAGTTTTCTTCAAGCACTCTTATAGAGTGTGGATACTTGGTGATTTGGATAAAGAAGGAAAAGGAAGAGCAGGAAAGTGTAAGAGGACATCAGAATTAGCATCTATAGCAAGTTTTGAGTGCAGGTACCGAGTTGCATGTATGTTTTCTTCACTAATTTTGGCATGCATCGTGTATGCATGTGGATTTTATTAGACTTTCCATTTCCTGGATAGCCATGGTGTTGTGAGTTTATTTCCATTGAATGTTTTTTGGTTGGTTCTCGTGATTCCTTTAGCTACGGGTTGAGTTATTAGTTCCTGAAGCCTTGGTTGGACAAACACTCTAGAGCCCTGCAGAAAATGTGGGTTAAGTTACTAGTCCTAGAAGCCCTGGTTGGATAAACGTTCTGGAGCCTGGTGCACATCTATTGGGTTTAGTTACTAGTCCTAGAGCCTTGGTTGGATAAACTCTCTAGAGCCCTAGGTGGGCTGAGTTACTAGTCTTGGAGCCTTGGTTGGATAAATGCTTTGGAGCTCGGAAATAGTTGGGGTTGATTTACTAGTCTTGGAAGCCCTAGTTGGACAAGCTCTCTGGAATCCTTGTAAAAGTTGTGGTTGAGCTACTAGTCCTGGAAGCCCTAGTTGGAACAAACACTCTGGATCCATGGAACAACTTAGATAGAGACCAATCTGGGATGTTTGTGATGTCCGACCGTGAGGTTGAATCACTGGTTGAGGGTTCAGGTGGTTTAGCCTCTGGGATCCCTGTATTGGTTATGTTTGATGATATCCCAAATTCATGTTTGGAATATGGCAGGGGGGTGATCGAATGAATTGATACTTGGCTCAACCAATCTATGGTTGAGTGGAACTTGGAAGTCCCATCTCCAGTTGGTTTTTACATTTAGTAATGAAGAGCTCATTCCTTTAGTACTCAATATGCAAATGTAATAGTTATTATGTGGATTATATTATTGTTGTATCCATTGTATTTTTGTTGTTATTATGTTGGTTATAAGCATGTGTTTGATCAGTGATGATGTATGGCTCTATCTATGTTTTTACTCGTAAATGAATGAAAAACGTATCTATGGTCAAATATATTGTATTTCAGTTAATTATGTAAGGGAGCAAAGCTTCTTAGCGATTATCAGATAAGTATGAGACCCTTATGCTTAAATATATTGTTTGCACCTGTAGATTCGATGTAAGCGACATGTTTGAAAAAATTCCTGTCATGGCTAGGAGGGGTCCAGATGAGTTCTTGTTGATGTGATTGCTTTTGTATCATTGTCCTATTGTTATTTATCATCCCTTAAGTTTTCATAAAGTTATGGGCAGTGACCCAAGATCTAGACCTCAAAAGGTGGCTCAAATCCTTTAGCTGTAGGCACATAACTGAACATTTGGGGACCTATCCACTAACATGTGGTGTTATGCCTGTGACGATAGCCTCCTATCCCTTGGAATGCAATGTTATGCCTGCAAATATGGCTCAAAGGGGGTCAAAATGTCAATGTGACCCAGGGGTAAGAGGCTAGAATGGTTGGGTTACCTTCGGAGGGTTTTGTGGTTGTTGTACAACGTCTGTAAGTTGTGTTTTCTGTCGGCTCCACTTCCTTAAGTTCACATAGGAGGTTGAATCTCATTATAGTAGTCTATCGTCGCATGTTTACTCCAATCGATTGGTTACTTGGGTAGATGTGGGAAGGGGTTGGTATTGGTGTGTTTAGTACGAGGGTGTACGAAATGCATCGGTGCTTGGTAGGGGTTATTTCTAACCTACAAGCAATGTCACAGGGCAAAAATGGGTTGTTAGATGGTTAGTGAAGCATCATAATATGTAGAAAAACTAGTTATAAAACATAGCATACTGCAAAGAGGAGGAAACAAGAAACAACAAATACAAATATAACACAAGCTCAATATCGAGTAAACGAATTAATAATACCAATGAAGAATGAATCCCCTTTTATTAGTCGTTGGTGGTAAAAAGAGGTAGAATGCTAAAACACTCGCAATGAGTCCTTACAACTATGGAGCTCTAATACTCAAAGCAAGGAGGGCTCTTCCCTTAAGCTGTTTGCAAGCCTCTCTTTTCTCCTCGAATGAGTGATCGGATAATGGACAACAAGCGCACTTCTCCTTTGGGATTGAGATGTTGGATGACCAACAAATGCATCCCTTCACTCCTTTGCTACTTGGAAAACACACTGTTGGTTTTCTCATGGGAATTTTGGGCATCATAACAATGTGTTCTCAATTGTTCTTCTCATGGTGGTATTTTATAGGCAAAATTCAAATCTTCTTCCCTCTCTTGGTACAATTGTCGATAGTGAACCAAGAGTGGTGGTTGATTCCATTGTGTGCTCACTTGGGGTCTCAAGGTGGCTCTAGGCGGCTATCCTTGGGCGGCCTCAAATGGAGAATATTCTTCGTTAAGTATTCAAAGTGGTCCCACATGGTGACCTTACGCCATACTCAGAACCGCGTGGCTTATTGAGGAATAGCCGCGGAGACTTGCGTTTCTATCGAATAAAAGGGACCGCGAAGTGCTTTATGCCAATGTCTTCGGTGCATGACTTATTAATTTTTCCTTTTCACCTTAGAGAAAGTTAAATTTTCCAGATTTTGTAATGTTTTTCCACCCTATAAATCCTTCTTCTTGACATTTCATGATGTCCTTTACTTGTCCGATTTTCCAGTGATAACAATTTCCCCCTAATGTATGAGTTCTAGGAAGAACTGTATAACCGAAATACATTATATTTTATGTTATGTATAACCAATGTTGAGAGAGAGATATAGAGAGAGAGAGAGTAACTTGTGTGCAGCCTAAGGTTGGAGACCCCTTACTGTGAGTAAAAGAGGAACCATGTTCTGTCGGAAACCTGCAAGAGACAGCATAAATACAATATTTCTACGAGGCAGGCATGTCCCATCGTCATGATGTTTTGGCTAGTTAAAGCCTATCTTACAGATAAAGGTTATGTCTGTGTCACTTATATGGTAATGATCTGTTGATTTGGTTGATTATGATGATTGCTTACGCCCTTAGGGGCGTTTTTTCTTTGAAAATAGGTTGAATGTATCTCCCACATGCATAATCTTGGTATGGCATATTTTAGAATAAATTCTCATTGTATGCATGGGTGTATGACTAGGACCTTCTTGTGTAAGAATTTCTGAAAGAGATGGTTGCAATGGCACGGGTCTTCGACGAATTCTGACAAAGTGCAATGGTTGTGAAGTGCAATACCATCTTGACATGAAATCGTGTGTTGTATTTGAATGTCAGGAGGATCGATTACATTAATGGGCAATGATGATTCCCACAGTGCCATTCGAGGATGCCCCTATTGAGGTGAGGAGCCTTCCAAGGTACTGCTTACTTTTTGGAAAATGGTTGTTGAAGTCGAAAAAAAGGAAGCCTCAACCGATCGAGAGAAATACTGATGAAAGGGAATTTGTGTCTCTAATATAGTATGTCTCTAATATAGTAGGTGGGGGATGATAGGTTAACATAGGCATGATGGCACGAAATTGATGAAAAATGAGGATGGGAGTTCAGTGGCCCAAGGTCAGAGCTTGCAAAAGTAATTTGGCGGCAGTCATAACGACATCTGATGAGAAAAGCCCTAGATTCCTTAGGACGTCCAAGGTGGGTATATGTTTGTTATGAATGTCGTGGTTTCTTTGCATGAAAGGTAAGAAGCTCTGACCAAGGGTGATTAGGGACTAGTGCCAGGGGAGAAAAGTGGATGGATGGGTGGGCGATGTTCTCCTAAAAAAAAATCTTTCTATGCTTGCCAAAAGAATATAAAATGGGTTTGGATTGTACAAACACGGAGACGGGTGCCCCAAAAACATGAAACTAATCACTCATTGATGATGTGAAGAAGGTGTTTTTGCTAAGGGTGGGAGCCCCATTGGTTAGTCTCAGTGTGTGGGTGGTGAAGCAGATAGAAAATATTGTATATGGGCTATGTTGATGGAGGTATGGTACGCCAAATGCGAGACGTGGTGGTGAGTGTTCGATCTGCTTGCGAAAATGGTAGTCCAGGAAAGGGGTTTTATCATGATATGGTAAAACTTGACTTGATGCATGATGGATGGATGAACATTAAGTGCTTCCTAGACTAGGGTGTTATGGCCATGGCGTCATAATTTTTTATGCATGGTCAACTTGAGTGATGGATGCCATGGAGGGGGAGGCTCTACCGACCGGCGAGAATTTTTATCATGTGCAAGGTGAGGAGATGATAAACATGGTTGGGTGTTTGGAACCTATGGTTGATTCTTGTGGACTCTATCATTATTATTATTGTTGTTGATATGCAAAGATTCTCTGGGACTCTATCATGTTGGGGGTAGAATGATACCTCGTATGGAACCTTCAATGATTGCGGCAACAGGTGGTTTGTCATATTGTGTAACACCTGCAACCAATACCCCAAGTGAAAGCATCTTTTTCATTCAAATATATTGACAAATGTGCTAAATGAAAAAACGATAAGGGAGGGCATACCTGTCAAAACTAAAAAATTTGATTTTTTTTAAGGCGTGAATGTGTGAAGCTTCCTTTGGGAATTATGAGGTGTTGATCACTATGTTGCTTTCGATTTCGCAATTGGGTGTTATAATCTCCCATTATGGTCCCTCAAATAATTTGAAAAGGGCAATATATAGGTAAATATGGTTCATTTAAGTTCATTTGCGTCATTTGAGAGTTGTGAGGTCAGAGCTTGTTGTCGAGCCTTTCTTGCCATTGCGGTCAGCCTGTGTACCAGGGATTTGGGCCGTTAGTGCCAAGTAGGCCCCTAAACGTCCATTATTTTAATTTTTTTAGTTTTATTATGTGTGTGTCCGTACAAATTAGGTTTTTATGGACCACTATTTTTTTTGTCCTTGGTCACACGAGCGATCACGGTTCAAGCGCAGAGACTCCGTGGGAATTGGAGGATTTCCACGGAGATTTCACACCTATTGGCGATTTTTCGTACGACTTCAGAGTCTGTCTGAGATACAGATGCATGGTCAACATGCCTGTATGAGAAACAAGCGCAGCGAAAAGCCAAGGTAGTTTTTGGAGAAAAAAAATTGAAATTTTTTAAAGTTTGATGTCACTGATGTGCTTGTGTTTGGTGACAGGATGTTTTGGAGAGAGCGTGACTGGCCAGATATTCATATGGTTGTGGCATAGGATGCCAATTCCTGAGGTCACAAGATCACCTGCTACGCTACCTGGTCCGTTGTTGGAATAGGACGTGTAAGGTGATGGATTTGCAAGGGAGGGGCATTGCTATCCGTCCAGAGACGGATATATACATTGTGACTGGTTTTTTGCCTCAGCGTGAGGCACTTCCCCATCCACTCCTACCTGGGAGGGTGTCTCTTCGTCGTTGGTCAAAGCAGCACTATGGCGGGGCACCCCTTTCAAAGGGGTGCATTCTTATATCATCAGTGACTGATCTAGCTGAGCGATGTGTTTTGGCTATGATCGTGTGATTCACTAGGTCATTGTCACCGCACAGGGCGTCGGGACCTCAAATCGGTGTTCTACGCTGACTTCGAGCCGAGAATTTTTTTGACTAGGCACTTCATGTTTATGATGTTATGGTATCACAATTGGCGAAGGTTCGAGGAGGATCTATGCTATTCATATATGCTATCATCCTATGTAGCATTATGTTTGAAAGGGTGGTGCTGCTGCGACACGTAGTGCCAGTTCCTATTGGGATTCACCGGGACCCTCGGATGAGGCGATGGGCACCGGTGATGCCTTGAGTTGGGGGAGGAGATGTGGGTCTCTATTGGAATGCGACCACAGAGGCATGGTTCGAGGCGAACCCCCAGATGTTCATCGACTTTCCAGACTCTGGGATGGACTTTCGAGGAGATCCGGATATGGGTCTTCCTGCTTGTTACGTGTGGGGACCTATAGGTATGATTTTTTATGTTTTTTCTACATATGTTCAATATTTATGATGTGTATATTTTTATGTGTATTGTGGTGACACTAACACTATCTTTGTTTCTCTTGCAGATGTGGGAGCAGTTGGACGGCCTACTACTTGGTTGGTGGGACACCTTCCCATTCGAAGGTTCTAGGTGGAGGTGCTTAGCCCCAGGCTGGGGGACAGGGTGGAGGAACAGGGCAGCCTTAGGGTGGAGGATATGGTGATGGTTCTGGCCCCTCAGGGGAGGCTATTAGCTTGGCTGCTGCCGAGTATGCTGCAGCTATCGCTCGTGCTGAGGTGGCAGAGGCATGAGTGGCAGAGATGGTGGAGCAGTTAGCTGCAGTCAAGGCATGATCCACTGACCTAGAAGATGCTTGGGGTTGAGTGGAGAGGTTGACCAAAGGTATGCTGACCTGGGGTTTTTTCGATGATCTGGAAGATGCCTGGCTCGAGGCATTGATGGCATGGGAGAGGGGTTATCGTCTGACTCTACGCCATGTGGAACTTTCAGTTTTGGTTGTTGCCTCAGTGTTGGCAATGGGTGCATTTGTGGGTCCAGATGGTCCACCTGGCAGGGCTCATCCCTATAGACACTTTGTATTCAGGGAAAGCACCCATTATGAGGATGATTCTCTTATTTTTGATGGCATGTATATATATATTTTTTGGCTAACCTATGGGTCAGAGAATTTTATTTGTACTCACACATTTTTTTGGTATATATGCGAGATGTATATTTTGCGGCTCTTGATGATGAGTCTATGGTTATATGCTTTGATGGATTTTATGTATCACCAATGGAGATTTATATATATTTTTTATGTTTATTGGTTTTATGTATGATTTTTTATACAAGATGCATTCCAGTATAGTATGTGATTAGCTATGTGATCTGTTTTCTGGTTTTGATTTCTTGGTACATGTGTGAATGTAATATGATAAAATTGATGGCTTAATATTTTTTCACGCAAATATTTTCTCAACAGTTGTGAATCTCGTACTTCAAATTCTTGGTTTAATTATGAAACCACTAACTAGGAATCAAGGTAGATATGCAGGTGATGGAGGCCTTGGTTGAAAGCGTCACTCATGAGCCTGATGACAATGTCATATTCTACCTGTTTATTGGTAGCTGATCCAATGCATACTCCATTGGTGAAGAATGGAGATCGGTCAAGATAGTAGATGACCCAACCAGCTGCTGCTAGATTTTGAGACCATCGTGATGCTCCATCAGCGCATCCAAATTAATTGTTGGGGGGACGATCCATCTGTGACACCAAAGCACTTTTTTAGAACAAGTATGTGATGTTTGTGATCAAAAAACAAAGTTTGTGAGACACATGTTATCTCTAGGGTTGAAGCTTCCTGACCCTTATGGGTAAAATTTCTTAAGGTAGATCCCATAGACAGGGTTGCTTAGGCATGTTCCATCGGGCTCTAACAAGATGTATGCCCCCTTGAGGAGGTAATTTTTTATGGCATAGGGACCTTTCCATAGGGTTTTGAATTTCCCGTGCCCTAGGACTTCTTTCACAACATCGTAGTGGAGTGACTAACTCTCCCTCTGTAAATTATCAATGGGTGATGATGCGATCGAACGATGCTTGTACCTGCTTTTTATGGGCCTCATTGTGATGGAGCGACTGTCGTCGATTTTCTTCGACGAGTTCTAGTTGCACCAAGTGTTTCTCTACAGGTTGGGTTTCATCAAGGAGTTCAAAGGCAGCGTGGCGTGTAAGTTCGGGATCTCGCATTATATGGGAATCACGACTTCGACCTCATACACCAAGTGGAAGGGTGTGAACCCTATTGAGGTTTTCACTGTTGTGTGATATGCCCACAGGGCAGAGAAAATCATGTGGTGCCATTTTTTCTTATGGTTATTCACCATGCTACAACATCGTTTTGAGTACTTTTTGCACAGCTTCTACCTGTTTGTTGGATTAGGGGTAGTATGGTGAACCAAACTCATGTGTGAATCTGAGGTGGTGATATAACTCTTGGAAAATCTCTTTTTCGAAGTGTTTTCCATGGTTTGTATGGACCCCTATTTGTTTTTGTCCTAGGTCACGAGCGCGATCAACATTCAAGTGCAGAGACTCCGTGGGAATTCAAGGATTTCCACCGAGATTTCACACCTATTAGCAGTTTTTAGTGTGGCTTCCGTGTCTTTCAGAGATACATATGCACGGTCAAAGTGCCTATATTAGAAACAAGCGCGGTGAAATGCCAAGGTAGATTTTGGAAAAAAAAATTGAAAATTCTTTAAGTTTGATGTCATTGATGTGCTTGTGTTTGGTGACAGGATGTTGTGGAGAGAGCGTGACTGGCTAGATCTTCAAATGGATGTGGCATAGGATGCCAATGCCCATAGGTTACTGGCTCAATGGCGTCTTCTCAAGTTTCTTAAGAATGACCTCCTGAGGTCACAGGATCGCCTGTTGCACTACCTGGTCCATTGTTGGAACAAGAGGCTCAAAGTGATGGATTTGCGAGGGACAGACATTGCTATCTATCCAGAGATGGATATATAATTTGTGACTGGTTTGCTACCTCAGCGTGAGGCACTTCCCCATGCACTCCTACCTGGGAGGGTGTCTCTCCGTCGTTGGTCGGAACAGCACTGTGGCGGAGTGCCCCTTTTGGAGGGGTGAATTCTTATATCATCAATGACCGATCTAGCTGAGCAATGTGATTTGGCTATGATCGTGCAATTGACTGGGTCATCATTGCTGCATAGGGCATTGGGACCTCATATTGGTGTTCTGCGCCGACTTCAGGACGAACATTTTCTTGACTAGGCGCTTCATGTTTATGACGGTATGGTATTGCAATTGGAAAAGGTCTGAGGAGGATCTAAGCTATTCACATATGCTAGCATCTTGTGTAGCATTATGTTTGAGAGGATGGTACTACTATGACACATAGTGTCAGTTCCTATTGGGTTTCACCAGGACCCTCGGATGAGGCGATGGGCACCGGTGATGCCTGCAGGTGGGGGAGGAGATGTGGGTCACTATTGGAATGTGACCATAACGACCACATAGGCATGGTTCGAGACGAACCCCTGATTGTTCCTCAACTTTCCATACTTTGGGATGGACTTTCAGGGAGATCCGGATATGGGTCTTTCTGTTGGTTACGTGTGGGGACCTGCAAGTATGATTTTTTATGTTTTTTCTGCATATGTTCAGTATTTATGATGTGTATATTTGTATGTGTATTGTGGTGACACTAACACTATCTTTGTTTCTCCTACAAATGTGGGAGAATTTGGACGTCCTACTGCTCGGTTGGTGGGACACCATCCCATTTGAAGTGTTCTAGGTGGAGGTGCTCAACCCCAGGCTGGGGGGCAAGGTGGAGGAACAGGGCAGCCTTAGGGTGGAGGATATGGTGATGGTTCTGGCCCCTTAGGGGAGGCTAGCAACTATGCTGCTTCCGAGTATGTTGCGTCTATCTCTTATGCTAAGGTGGCAGAGGCATGAGTGGCAGAGATGGTGGAGCAGTTAGCTGCAGTCGAGGCCCGATCCACTGACCTAGCAGACGCTTGGGGTTGAGTGGAGAGGTTGACCCAGGGTACACCGACCCGGGGATTTATTGATGATCTGGATTATGCCTGGCTTTAGCCATTGATGGCATGGGAGAGGAGTTATCATCTGACTCTGCATCATGTGGCACTTTCAGTTTTGGATGCTGCCCAGTGTTAGCAATGGGTGCAGTTGTGGGTGCAGATGGTCCATCTGGCGGGGCTCATCCCTATAGATACTTTGTATTCAGGGAAAGCACCCATTATGAGGATGCTTCCCTTATTTTTGATGACATGTGTATATATATTTTTTGGCTAACCTGTGGGTCAGAGACATGACTTTTTATTTGTACTCACACATATTTTTTGGTATATATGCGAGATGTATTTTTTGCAGCTCTTGATGATGTGTCTATGGTTATATGATTTGATGGATGTTATGTATCACTTATGGAGATCTATATTTTTTTTATGTTTTTTGGTTTTATGTATGATGGTTTATACAAGATGCATTCTAGTATAGGATGTTATTAGCTACGTGATATGTTGTTTGGTTTTGATTTCCTGGTACATGTGTGAATGTAATATGATCAAATTGACAGCTTAATATTTTTTCACGAAAATATTTTCTAAACAGTTGTGAATCTCGTACTTCAAATTATTGGCTTAATTGTGAAACCACTAACTAGGAATCAAGGTAGATATGTAGGTGGTGGAAGCCTTGGTTGAAAGCATCACCCATGAGCCCGATGATGGCATCATATTCTACCTGATTATTGGTAGTTGATCAGATGCATACTCCATTGGTGAAGAATGGCGATCGGTCAGGATAGTAGGTGACCCAGATAGTTGCTGCTATATTTTTAGACCATCGTGATGCTCCATCAGTGCATCCAAAGTAATGGTTGGGGTGACAATCCATATGTGACACCAGAGCGCTTTTTTAGAACAAGTTTTTGATGTTTGTGATCAAAAAACAAAGTTTGCTATACGCATGTTATCTCTAGAATTGAAACTTCCTAACCCTTGTGGGTAAAATTTCTTGAGGTCGAGCTCTAACAATATGTATGCCTCCTTGAGGAGGAAATGTTTTATGACATAGGGACCTTTCCAGAGGGTTTCAAACATCTCATTCCCTAGGGCTTCTTTCGCAACATAATAGCGGAGGACTAACTCTCCCTCAGTAAATTATCAAGGGGTGATTTTGCGATCGAACGATGATTTTACCCTCTTTTTATGGGCCTCGTTGTGTTGGAGTGACTGTCGTTGATTTTCATCGATGAGTTCTAGTTGCATCAAGTTTTTTTTAAGAGGTTGGGTTTCATCGAGGAGTTCGATGGCAGCGTGTAAGTTTTGGATCTCGTGTTCTATGGGAATCACGACTTCGACCTCGTACACCAAGTGGAAGGGTGTGAACCCTGTTGAGGTTTTTAGTGTCGTGCGATATGCCCAAAAGGCGGAGAAAAGCATGTGGTGCCAGTTTGTCTTATGGTTATTCACCATGCGATACAACATCGTTTTGAGTACTTTGTTCACAGCTTCTCCCTGTCCATTGTATTGGGGGTAGTATGGTGAATCAAACTTGTGTGTCAATCTGAGGTGGTGAGGTAGCTCCTATAAAATCTTGTTTTCGAAGTGTTTTCTATGTTTTTGGTACACCAAACTGGGCCATGACATGGTTGAACAGAAATCGTGTAGCGATTTCTGCCATGTTGTCGTATGTAGGCTTGGCCTTTGCCCATTTGGTGAAATAGTCTACGGCTACAATAATGTATTTGTGGTTTCCTGACGATGCGGGGTTGAAATTCATGAAGTTGATCCCCCATTTGTAGAAGGGACCAGCTACTATGACCAGGTGCAGGGGACCGGGTGGCGCTCTTTCCTCGTGAGCGAAGCGTTGACATCACTCACACATTTTGACTGTTGAGAGGCAGTCGCGGAATAAGGTGGTCCAAAAATATCCTACCCACATAAATTTTTTGGCAGTGGCCATTCCGGAGAGGTGGCCACCGCAAGCTCTGCTATGGCAGTCATTAAGGGCTTGCTAAGCTTGGTCGAGAGTGAGGCATCGATGTAAAATGGTGTCGATGCCCCACCGATTAAGGACATCTAGCATGAGGAGGTATCGGGGGGCCATGTGGCGTATCCACTTGCGGTCATCACGATTGAGATTTGGTTTAAAATTTTGGGTTCATAGGAATAAGAGGGTATATCTGTACCAAGGGTCGTCAGTCGTCACTTCGAAGAGATGTTCGTTCGGTAGTGAATCGTTAACCAATGATCCTTTGGTCTGACTTGGGAGGTCAGCGATGAATTCAGCTAAAATTAAAGCCTTCGCTTTTTGGGGAGCTAAAATGTAATTCAAACTCTTGCAGTATAACTATACGGCGACATATTTATGTTTCATCAAACAGTGGGTGAGTAGATATCTCATGGGGTTGATATCTACGATGTATGTTGTAGTCCTTAAGATAATGTAGTGGTGAAGTTTTTGGACTGTGTGTATTAATTCTAGGGAAATCTTCTCTTCGGGCTCATATCTTAGTGCGGGGCCTGATAATTTTTTAATAACATAATAAATTATGTGTTCTTTACCATCGGGGCCCTCCTACATTAACACCCCAGCCAAAGTGGTCTTGGACGCTGATAGATACAAGGTGTAATCTTTGTCATTGTCTATTGTACTGATCAATGGTGTTGAATATAATGTATCTTTCAGTGCCTCAAATGATTTTTGGGCTTGATCATCCCATTTGAATGGGATGTCCTGATGGAGGAGGCATAGGAATCCCTAAGCGCAAGTGGTGTAATCTGGGACGAAGCGTCTCGGAAAATTGGCCTTTCCCTACAATATTTGGAGTTGCTTGAGGGTTCAAGGTGGTGGTACTTCTTTGATAGCTTGGGCCTTGAGGGGGTCCACTCTAATCCCTTTTTGGGACATAATAAAACCTAGAATTCGTCCTACAGTGACACAAAAAATGCACTTTAGGGGATTCAAGCATAGGTTGTATTGTCGGCATCGTTGGGATACCAGCCGCAGATCCTCGATATGATTGGATCGCTTCTTGGATCGAACAGTGAGGTATTCCAAGTAATCAAGGATAAGGTGGGCCAAGTCATGAAATATTTAATTCATGGCCCACTGAAAAGTGGCTCCAGCATTTTTAAGACTGAATGGAGTAACCTAATATGCGAACATGCCCTATGGGGTGGTGAACACATTCGTGTAATGGTCGGTGTGCCGTATTTGGATTTTATTATACCCAGAGAAACCATCCATGAAGGAGAGGGCATCATATCCTGCACAACCGTCGATAACTTGGTCGATGAATAGGGTAGGGTAATTTTCCTCTAGACAGACTTTGTTCAAATCACGAAAATCAATACAGACATAAATGGTGCCATGTTTTTTAATGAAGGGAATAGGGTTAGAAACCCATGATGTGTAAGTGATGGGGTAGATAAACCCATCTTTATGAAGCTGATCAATTTCTCTTTTGTAGTTGACGTTGTTTCTGGCATACTGGTGGTATGTCAAGCCAAGTGTCAATGTGGTGCTCTACTATAGTGGAACTAAGCCCTGGCATTTCCGAGTAGTCCCATGCGAAGATATCTGTATACTCTTGCAACAAATGGGTGTAAGAGGTTACTTCATCTGGGGAACATGCTGCCCCCAGCAATATTTCTTTCACTTTCTCTGGATTTCGAGAGATATTCACCTTGATGGTAGGATAAATGTTTGACATGTTCCCTTCTTCGAACGCATTGGGCGCCAGAATGGGATTTTTGAACCAATCGACTTTCCCCGTTGAAAGGAAATATTTTGATTCGACTGCGTATATCTCATGGTTTCTTGGGTTGTTAGGGCTGAACATATTTTTAGGAAGAAAAAATGAGCGATGATGTATTGTATCCCATGGATAATCTGGTTCCGTCATGGCCTCTAGAATATCCTTATCTTAGTGGAATAAGGGTCCTAATGGGGATTGAGTCTGCGTAAGGTCATGAGGAGGTGGTTCAGTCCTAATAGATCTGGTTGACAGACATGAATAATATTTCATCTTCGATGCAGTGGAACCAGACGTGGTCGACAGGGTGCAGATTGATTGGGCTTGCACCGTCGTTGGTACAGCTACTCTCATAGTTACAATGGTCTCGACACCTGTTATCTGTAAATTGGTACTGATGAGCTGCTCCACCAAACAACTTAGAGTAACTCTTTCAAACCATATTTTGACTGAGGATTAGCCTCTTAGCCTGAGAGGGCTCTCTCAATTTATCTAATAATTTTCTCAATTAGGTCTTAAAACAGTTGGATAGCTCTATGATTATCTTAGTGTATTTGATTGTAGGTGAAAATGGGAAATATGTCACTACCATAAGGCTCATGGAGTCAGTAAAAAGGAATTCAATGATAAGTGTATCTACTTATGGAAATTGAGGCTTTTTCTATTTCAATGAAATGACAACATTAACACATAGAGATAATCAATAGATCAATGTTAAAAGGAATTCAGAGCATGCATAACATGAATTATGAGTAATTTAACATCAAGATACTAGAAGCAAGATAAAAGCAAACACATAAACTCATTAAAACATCTCAAGAATCTCATGTGAAGCAGAAACACAATCATTGTCTATTATTGATATAAAATATTTACAAAAGTAGTAGCGTTAAATAATTCTCCAACCCTTTCTCATTCGATTTCTTGTCTATAAATAGACCTCTTTTGCTTACATAGGATCTTCCCAGCTGGCTAGATCATCGAACCATAACTTTGACACCTAATCATAACTAAAAACTAATTTTTTGGAATAGAAAAAGACACCTATTCTCTAAATACTTACTCTTCTAATAGGACTCTATTTTACATTTATTTCATCCACTTCTCTAGTAGTGGGCCAATTACATGGATAAGGATGAGATGCTCGAGTGGCATTCTCCATCACTAAGACATGAATGTACCCCAATATTTAAGAAGCAACAGTCCTATATTTTAGGAAATGATAAACACTATTTAAAACTTTGTCTTCATGTTGATCTGGATAAGTGACACATCTACCAAGTAATGATTTTCTGTTGGGATGGCCCACTATCAACTTGGATGTCTCCAGGTGGCTGGTTGTCCTTCAACATACTTTTCAAACCTTCAAAACTCATCAAAAATACTTCGCTGCAAAAATAGAGTGACGTTAGGCAGTGTCATAGCGAAATTTAGTAGCATGTCTAATTCTTCTATTCAACCTCCTTTTTTTCCTTCCTTTATGATCAAGATGTGTTTGTCAGGTCATATGAGCTAAATACCATCCATTTCCCTCCTTGTATCTCCATAAAAACTGATTTTTTTAAATTAAAAACATTCTACAGAAATTTCATAGCGAATTTCGGCCCTCAAGCCTGGACCTTGCTACAAAACTGCCTAATTCGGCTGAAAGTGCGGATTTGGAAGTTTTCTTCAAAAAATTAGCTTCTAAACCAAAATTTGTGTTACCTAAAATATGTAAACTTAATAAAAAATATTTTATATCAACCCCTTACTCTTTGGGTATTTCATCTTCAGCAACAACAGGTTGTACTTCTTCAAGTTCATCTACCAATCTAGTATTCAGCTTTCTTTTATTGAGTTCTTCTTGGATCATGTCCATTTGGTATTCCAACTCTTTGACCTACCCTTTGATATTTTTTATCTCAGACTATAACCACAGATTTATTTTCCTTGTGTTTTTCACCACCTTCCTCAGATGAAGACTTCTCTTCAGCATCTTCTTTCCATTTGACAAAGTTTTTTCATACTTGTCTAGCTGCTCCTTCATTTCTTTCTCAAAGTCTACCATTAGTTGTCTGTCCACCTTGGCCTCTTTTAATTCCAATTTGACTTCAACTACTTCTTCCCTGGCCTCTCTTAATTTCTCCTATAAAATTTTCACTTACGCATTTTCCTCAACCTATTCTTTTCCTTTCCTTTGTACAAAGACCTCCTCTGCTGCTAGAGATAAGTCTATGATGTTCTCTGGCTGCTTACCTTCACTAATATTTTATGCTCTCTTTCTCTCCATGGCATCCTTTCAAAGTTGTGACTTGGTCATTGGCTTCCTTGGCTAGAAAATGAAACCAGCATCCTCTCTTGCGAAATCCAACTTTTTTATAGACTTACCTTTCTGCATTTTCCTTCTATCTCCTTCAATGTCTTCTACTTGTACAATTGGAGATTCTTCAACATTTATTTCCTAGAGGATGTCTTCAAGATTTCCCTTGGCAAGGGTTTGGCTCCTAGTTACCCTCTTGCTATTGTGTTTACTAATTCTCTGTTTTTTTCTTGCAGGTGATGGTTGTGGGATATCAGTCTCTGGAAGAGGTTCAAATTAAATATCCATTGGTTCCTCAGAAGGTTGTCCTCATTCGTCATTAATTTCTTCTAATACATATGGAGATGAAGTTCTCTTTGATTTTGAAATATTTTTAGGTGTCACTGAGTCTACTTCATATCCACTTAAGAAGAGAAAAGAGGCCCAATCTCTGTTTAACCTTTTTAATTCCTCCAGTACTAACAATTTGATCAGGCCATGGTGAAAAATTGATGTTTCACTACCCTCATCCTTGGCTCGGACCTTATCTGACATCTTCCCCAAACTTCTAAATAAAAAGAAATGTAAATCAAGTGGTTGCTCACCAAAGAAATGTAGAAGGAGTCTAAAGTGATAAGATTAGACCATGTGAAACCTCCCTTCACAGGTAAAATACTTCTGGACCATCAACAGAAGCTTTGCATACTTTTCTTTCATATAATCCCTGGGGATGCCATTTTTCATGTCAGCTCCTCTGTTCTCTTGTTTGAGAAATTCTTCACAGCTTTGCATTTTGAATTTCATACCTTTGAACCATTCCTCACCACGATGGGTATTTCTGTAGCTTGAGAGATAACATCAGGTGAAACTGTGAAATTCGATACACCAACCTTTGAGGTTGTCCTTGTGAAATTTGTTGCGAAGTCTTTGGATATCTGAGCATGAAAACCTTGCAGCTTCTGAAAAAATTGTAGGCAACCAACCTTCCTGAAGGCATCCATAGCACTGGGATCTTCATTCAAAAATTTCAAATCCATAGGCTCGTACCTCACATAGCAACCTCCTTTGTTTAGCTTCTTCTTCACTGTCGTTGGTCCTTTATACTTGTGTTGCCTCCTTTCTTGTGACACCTGTAGAATCAAAACTAGACAACTAATTGTTTTGCATGGTGAACCAACTCTCCAAATATGACACTGAGATGCTTTACATGCAAAATTTGGATGATGAATGACTAATAGAATCTTAGGGGAAATATTTTTAAAGTAATTCAAAAACTTGAGGGAGAATAATGACATATATGACCACAAAAAGAAATGATTAGAGAAAATATGATCTTGCATGCTGAGTGATCATGATAACTAATTTGTTGACCTCACCTCTATCTTTTGCCATTGAAAACTTGACATATTACATAGCTCTATCTTTTCTATAGAAAAACCCAGTTTCATAGAAAAAATAGTTAAATTTTTGGCATATCCTCTACGGAATTGTCATGTAGTTTCGTAGCAAAATTTGATGTTTTGCCATCGTATTTGCTACGAAATGGTGAAAAATTGATAAGTGGCTCATTTTTTTGATTTGAAGGTATGGGTTCCAAAACTAAATGATATGGGATGGATTTGACTCATATGACAAGACTCATGGTGGGTTTAGACTTAGGGTAAACCTTATCACATGTGTTTTTTTTATAAATTTCATGAATTTGGCTATGAAAACAACATGGAACCTAGGTGAATGATATGTAAGACCCTATCAATGAAAATTTTAAAACTAATGAGTGATAACAACACCTATGATTGATGAGCAGACAGCACGAGTCATGGTTCCTATACACGATGATATGAATCTTATATGATTTTTTGTGTCATCGACATTTGATGGGGGAGGAATTTCCATCATGGAGGTTTGCATGAGAGCAAGTCAAGGATCCTCACGAGGCATACAAAGTGTACTCACACTTTCCTAGATTTGGAAATTTTGCTTGGTGCAGACACGCCTGAATGTTTCCATTAAGGGGCATGCCTTTGTTTCATGGTTATGGTCGGTGCAAATGATGCACGGTGCCACAGTTCCTATCAAGTAGATGGTGTGAGAACCAACACTACTTTTCATCCCTAAAGTGGACATTCGGAAAGTATCAGGCATTGGAGAAATATTTTTTTGTTTCCATCTCCAAGTTTTTGGTTTTGGGAGGTCCAGATCCTTTGGGGGTGCTAGACTTAATGTTGCTCTTGCCACTCGTAGCCTTGGGAGGTACTCACAATTCATTGTATGGTGAAAATGTGGGTAGATCCTACAATAATAGTGTGTGATCTTCTCTTGATTAGAGAGATGCTTCTGCAGGATAAGGGAGACCATGCGAAATTTGTTCGTGAGGTGATTTAGTTCCTTACACGGATTGACCTCGTGGTCAATTCTATCGCATAGCCCACATGCCATCCTAGACTAGACATGGGTCCTGTTAGGCTGGTGTGTCGATTTGACTCGCCCAATGCTTTGGTATTGATATGGGGTAGGATGCCTGGGGGAAGTATTTCTTACATTAGGTTCTCTTTGCTTTGGACTGATTATATCTCAGCGCTATGTTTCTAATGAACATATGATGTCAATTAGCGGGCACACTCAAGGGATGTAGGTATAGTGTTGAGCATGATGGTTGCCTTGACACACTAGACAAGAATGTCTTTCTTGGGTATTCCCTTCCCTCAGAGTTGGCGAGGTGATTAGATACCATCTGCGTAGTGATTCTAGTTCTGGGAATTTGGCGACCAAATGGTTACTTGCGTTGCAGAATGCACAGGTTGGTCTTCTCCAAAGAGGGCAGTTGGGAGTGGCTATGTACCCCCCAACCGACCGCTTTTTTGCTGACAGAAAGAGAATGGATCTGCTTGTCACCGTCTCTTGTGTTGTCAATCTCTCCATGGATTATGTATCTGAGTCATCTTCTAGGGAGAGGAGAATTATGGCCGTGTGTAAACTGGTTAATGTTGAACGAAATCGAGGGATGTAATGGCAATGTCGTAATGGGTGATCACCGACACATATCTAACATGAATACTGGGCTGCTCATAGGCCGACATAGTATACACAGTTAACCAGATACCATCTTTGAAACAACTCTAGGGCTACACATTCGACGATGAAATGATCACGTTCATCGCACAACACACAACGTTGGACAAGAGGAGGGACAAACGAGAGTCTTTTAGGTGACTTCCCTACCTCTTGAAGGTATAATATGACCTGAGGTTTTTCCCCATTTGTCTATATGGGGGGAGCCTCCTGATATGATTATTCTAGGTCATGTAAGGCATCCCTATATTGTGGCATATTTGGGCAATGATGGGTGTAATGGCCATAATTGTTGCAGATAACGCATGTGTGGTTGCTACGCAATGATTTGGCTTGGTTTTTTGTGGCTAGTTCCTTTTTACGAGAACTTTTCACCATGGTATTTCGATCGGAGCTAAGGAGATTTTTTAGTTCATCCCACTTCGGGAAGATATTGGTAGGGTGGCCTACATTATCACACAATGCACAAGGTTGTAGTTCCCTTGGCATGATGGGATTTTCTATCTTTTTCACTTTTTAGTGGGTTTTCTTGGTCGCTTTAACCGATGTTAATACGGGAATCTCTTTAATTACTGTCACCTCCTGAGGAGGGATGGGGGTTATTCTTGTAGATGTAATGCCAGGGGCTCCAAACATGGTTGGTGGGACCATGTACCAAATAGGTATCGCGAACGACATGTTTGACAATGTTATCGTTGCCAAGACCTGTTGTGATACGAAACTAGGTGGAGGGTATATAAATGGAGTTTGGGAGACGGTGTAGGGTAGAAAAATTGTGCATGTGGCCTCAGTTTCGTTACTACTAGTCTCTGTCTCCTGGCTGGTTTCGGCGTTTTATGATGACATCATGTACACCGAGGCCATGTGATATCAGCAAATGATTCTGGTATGACAGGGGGGATCTCCTAGGAATTATCCAATGATTGATGGCAATTTTAATTGGTCGAGGCAATATTCTTGGTACTGCATGAGCGATTCTATATATGTGTCTACATAGGGTAGAACGACATCAGTGTTCATGATGGGTTCTTTGTCATGGTATGTCAATTGGTTGACGGTGATGATGCAATCCTCATGAGGGAACATCATAATCCGGAAGATAGAGGATGCTATGGAAGACATGGCGTACATATAACTCTACCCAAGGAGTATATTATAGTCCAGCTGAGCATCCAAGACCTCAATGTCTATAAGGACCATCTTGCTAGCCAAGCATACTGGGACATTTTGATAGAGAACGACAGGAGCAGAAGGGCGCCTGTTGTATGCTTTGAGTGTTACGTCAAATGGCTTCAGTTTAAAACTAAATTATAAGATTGGTAAGACTAAATTATAAAAAACAACATCAAAACCACTTGAAACCTAGGATCTATACCTCCTAGACTGAAAGAGGGATCTCTCTATAAGATTTAGATTTGTTTTAATCTTTCACATATTAGGCTAGTTAAATTGATTGTGAGGGTTGTTTGTTTGATTTTTCATGGTTGGATTTAAGGGGTTTTCTCTAAACAATTTCCATTGGGCTATGGAGTCAAAAGAGGCTGGGTATATGCATCGAATCCCAGAGCAAGTGCAAGGAAAGCTAGCTATGAATACTAGTGTTTATAAATGACTGGAATTATGAGATGGAGAAAATTGATTTCAATAATGACTGGAGAAATTAAGAATTCTTAAACCATACATCAGAATAAAATATTGAAATTATAAAGACAGTCAGAATTAAGATACTCTGAACAGTAAATATTAATCTAACCTTCCTGTTTTACAATTAGAATTTAAATGACACACATGAAAAGGTTACAGTGGGAAAAAATTAAACATGAATAAGGAAAGACATCACCAGGATAACACAACACATGAATCTTGCATACTGATCTCTTTATTGAGGCTCTTGCTTGAAAAATCACAAGTACTTGCAATGAAACATGCTTAAAAAACCAAGGTCTAAGCCCTATTACCGAATAATAAGCTATATTTAAACTACTTGCGACTGATTTCCATTATTTGAAGGGAAATCAATTCGGTTATTACACAGTAACTTAAATCGACCTGTGTGTCTCAGTCATGGATATTGGGTAACGGTCTTCAACAGGTGTCTAAAAGGCATCATAGAGCTATTGTTAAGTTTTGTGGTGCTCTATTGTGCTAGCATATTTGGTACTGTTGCGTTGTTCTAATACACTGAATCCGCTGACCTAGATAGTCCGTTGAGCTGCCTATCTTGTCACCATGATGAGTTGTCATTCCCCCTGGAGTCTACATATATTCTCCCAATTCTCTGGACTTGGGATCTTAGTTCTGAATAGCTTTATGTAGACTTCATCAATCTCGATGTACTTTACGAAGGTTGGCCTCATCTGAAAAATCTGTTTACTCTCATGTTGTATGAAGACATCATTGTTGATAACTTCATAAAATGCTTTCCCTATCATAGTGTTATTCATGTTTGTATGCTTGGATGTTTCTTTTGAGATCTCTGTGGGAATTTTTACATAATATGTCCTAGGCATCATCTTATCATTGATAACCAATAAGGAAAGAAATCCCTTTTTGTTTAGTGGCTTGATCCTATTGAAAAATCTACTTACCCAAATCTGCAGTTGGTGGTATCTTTCTTCTAGTTGTGTAACCAGACTTTTTTTGTTCAACACCCTTTTTACCTCCAGTATAGTGGTTGTCCTCTCTACCACTTCCAATTGTTCCAATTCCCACCTAATTTTAGAATTCATAAATCTGATGATGTTGCTAGAAGTTTGGGGCTTATCCCCAAGTTCATCATTTGTCTTTTTAATAACAACTCTCACCAACTCAATTAAATCCCTTTGTTCGAAAATAATTTGAATTGATGGCCATATATCATTCACAGACTCAATTATATCTAGCCACACAATTTATTTAACTCTTCCTACCATGCTTCCAATTGAGGACTCCTAAATGGACTTCTTCAAACCTTCATTTAACTTTTTGTTGATCTGCAACTCGGCGGCATGTGTTGAATCTTTCCTTTTAAACTGCTCCTATAGGTTGCTGAGTTGATCCTGCAGCTTCTTAATTTTTTTTGTCTGTAAGGACATGTTCTCCATTGCCTTGGCTAGATGCTCAGTGCCTTCTCCTGGTATGCTTGTTGTTGACGTAGATGTTGGAATCACTGTAATAGGGATTTCCTGTAGTGGAATCATGGCCTTAGTTGCTTCCTTTGTTGCTCCCTTCATTGCATCTCTTATTGCTTTCTGCCTTTCTTTTATCATTTTCTGCATCTCTCCCTCCATTTTCTTAAGTTTCTCTGCTTGTTCAACGATCAATTGCAGCATCTCTACCTTTTGTGACTCATTGGCTTCTATCTCCTTGGCCATAGGGTCTTCGGTCACTGACATCTTAAGCTATCTCTTCAAAGCAGCTATGTCTACATACTTTCTCCTTCCCAGTGTTTCTGCCACAACTAAGTTTGATGGATCATACCCAATTTTCAAACTAATTCCTCCATGGATTTAATCTTTGTGTCTTTGGCCATGGAAGAGATCCTTTCCATATTCAGCTGTGACTGTGCATTGGACAAAGTAACCTGCAACTTTGAGAGGCTCATTGTTGTACTGGTCAAGGTGGAGGAGACCATCTCTCTTGTTTTCTTATGCATTTCCATTTGGTCAATTAGATGAATGCTCTTTGCATCAAACTCAAACGATGTCTTCTTGTAGTCTGTTGTACCTTTGGACTAAGGAATTTGTGCTTCCAAGAATTCCATATTCATTCTTCCCTTCTCAGAGTCAAAATTTCATAGAAGTCTACCATGGGAGCTGCTTGTTTGTTTCCATAATTGATTGTATGTGTTGGATTTAAGCATTGAATTCCTCCTTTGGATTTCTTTGAAAACATCATAGATGTCTTCCTCTTCTTGTCTTACCATGGAGTCTGCACATCCTGTTGTTGGAAAGGCACAGTGGCAGAGGATGTTGAGAAAATTGTTTGGCCACCTGGTGAATCTTTGATTTTGATGTCAATTTGGTGGTCCTTCTCACTGCCCTAGTCAAGGTTCATGTGGATTCTAGCCCTTTTCCTGTATTTCATTTTGAATTCTTCAGTGAAGGAATCAATTTCCATGTCAATTTGATCCTCCCTAGTCCTCTTGCTTCCTATCTCCTTTTTAGGCTCTTTTCCTTTATCATCTTGTGTTCCTGCAGCCTTTCTTCCCTGTGGAGTAGGTGTTTGAATTCTTGAAGGAGAGATGACCTGCTCCTCTACCTCTTGGAGTGTGTCTGGCACCCATTATTCTTTACTGATATATTGTTCAATTTCCAATCTGTGAGTATGAATGTAGGGTGTGGACTTGTTCTCCACCCTCTTCTTGGAGATGACCCCCATTGGATCATAGGGACCAAGTGAAGCTATGTGTGAACTTCATCTCCTTCAACATTTTATCAACCTCATCCCCTGCTTCCCTGTTGTTGCAAATAAATAGAACAATTTGTGATTTGATCCTGAATTGTGACTTCTTCTTGGCAAAGACAAAATGCACCTCATCTACATTTATTTTTTGTTTGATATATTCAAGTGCAAATATTCTCATAGTGAGGTACTTGGGTAGTTTGTACGGGGCCAAATCACTGCCATAAACCTTGATCTTTGTGTATTTTTGGTAGAGGTAGCAGTCTGTTGTTCTAACCTGATATTTCAGCTGCATCACCCTCTTTATCTCCTCACTAACCCTTGGTTCTGCAAAACTACTAAGTGCATTGATTAATGTTGGGTGAACAAATAAGTCTACAAAGATTTTGTAGCAGTAATTCTCCTTCTCCTTCACCAAGAAAGTAGTCTAGAATATCACTAATTGGGGCTGAGAATTAGCACTCAGCTTCATCATATCAAATTGGAACTTGCTGGATTGAAAACAAGCAAACATGTACACCATCACATAGGTGTATTTGAATACCTCTTCTGTCTAGAACTTCAAGAACTAATCATGGATTGCATCAGCTAGAAACTGATAGTAATTGAACACAACAGCGGGCTTGGCATCTGAGGAGAGGATAGATAAGAAACCAATCATGGCTTTGTCTACCCACTAATAATTTTGGTACCCCGATAAGTCAGATAAAATAGTGATGATGTGTTGAGTCCTATCAGGAAAAATGGATGATGGATACGGAGGATTCTTGGTAGGCTTTGGTGCATTGGTGGCCTTGAATGATTCTAAGGTTTTGGCCCTGCTGGTGGAATCTAGATTTTGGCATAGCTCTACAAGGGCCTCATATGAAAAAGGGATAGCATTCTCAAAAATGGTGGCTTGCATCATCTCTTGAATGGATGGGGCATTGATGTAAAATAAGGCTTCTCCTGTAGGGTTCACTATGGCTCTCCGGTCAATGTCATAGCATGATTGGCATTTTCTGATTAGCTCGGGACATATATGGGTTCTGGGAAAAATTTAATAAGGCAAATTGGTTTTCCATAGGCCTATATCATCTACTTCTTCTAGGAATTTATCCTCAATGCAGCATTAGACATCGAAAAAGTCGAAGTTGGGCTCTGTCTCATGGACTCTGTAATATCTTTCAGCCAGGGGTATGTGGTCTAAATCTACCTAAGGTTAGATCATGGAGTTAAAGGGCTCCTGGTATTTCTTGGGAGGCATCCTTTATCTTCTGCAAATCAGGGCTTGATCTAAAAAAAATAATGGGATAATAGAAGGGGGAACAGAGAAAGGGAAATTTTATGGATCACCACTTTGGAAGGGATATGATAGAGAGGGATCGTAACTGGGATTGAACAATCTAAAGGAGCACTGTAATTTGGTTCACAGAGAGCTGACAACTCTTATTTGATAAATAAATGGCTCTATTAAGTCCCTATATTAATAATGTAGTCCCTTATTATGTTAGTGTAGCCCCCCTTATTGTTATTTTTGTACCCCTGTAACCCCGATATTGTTATTATTGTGCCCTTACATTATTATTTTTAGGTCGGCTAGGATTACATTGTGGCCCCACTAGGATTACATTATGGCCCCATGGACTCCTATATATAAAAAGGAGGTTTTGTCATTTGAATCATCCAAGAATTGTTCGTTCATGTAATGTATTGGAGGTTTCCCCCTCAAAGTGGCTTATTTCTAAGGCGTTGATATCTCTTTTCTTCTATTTTTGGAGCTGGTTTCACAACATTTGGTATCAGAGCTTTGGATTCTAGGGTTTCGCTACTCCAAACAGATCACCATGGTATTTTCGCTATAACATTTTTTCTATGAAGGTTTAGAAGCTGAAATATTTAGAGTGTGAAGTCAAAATCCAGAGGAACATCGTCGCAAAATTTCAGAGCTTGGTTCGAAACATTTTTGGAGATATGATCTATGGAAGTTAGGGCTTTTTGTAGGCTCCTGAATTTAACCTAAACAGGACATCACGGAATTTTTGCTATAAATATTTTTATGTGAGGTTTCAGAAGCTAAAATTTTCACAGAGCGAAGCTAAAATCCTACATAACCTCCTATAAAAAATTTAGATCTTGGTTCGCAATATTTTTGGAGATATGATCTGTGGAAGTTAATATTTTTTCAGGCACCCGAATTTCATCTCAAAGAGGTGACCATGGGAAAAATGTCATAACTCTCTCTCTAAGCATCGGATTGAGATTATGTAAAAAGTGGCCACAAGTGAATGGGCTAGTTTTCTTTCTATAAATTTCAGAGCCAAAGGAGGAAGAAATGACACATGGAAAGTCGTACAAGTTTGCTCTAATAAACCAGTCCATAATTAGGTCATTGTGGGAGATTGGACATAACTTTGCCTTGAAGAGTCCAAATTAGGTTAGAACTATGGCATTCAAAAGAGGATTCAGAGGGCTACCTTAGGGCTGAATTTCAGATATTTAAGATCCAAAATCACAGAGATAATTCAGTTTCAATATCAAGCTCCTCAAAAGCAAGAAAAAGGTTTGTATTGTTTTTCGAATTACATAAGTCTCGTTTGAAAAAAAAATTAGTTTGAATTTATTCCAAGGGCATATTGAAGAATAGATATCAATATTGGGTTCTAAAATGCCCCCTAAAAAGAATTCAACACCCATTAAGCCTTCAGAAGGCTATACTATGACTCATGAAGACGAAGAAATGCAACATGAGATGTCAAAACTACAAGAGAAAGTGCACCTATCGCAAAGAGCAACAAAAAATGAAATGGAAGTTTTGAAGAAAGGCGTAGAAAATAAGATGGATGGTTTGAAGAAAGGCATCGAAGATAAGATGGAGGGCATGGAAGTTGGCATGGAAGCTAAGATAGATGACATGGAAGCTAAGATCGATGAAAAAATGGAAAACATGAAGAATGATCTAAAAGTAGACATCGAAGGTTTGGCAAAGTTGATACAAGAAATGTTTCCTAATGGAAAAAAGATAGTAGAGGAAACTCATGATGAGAACAAAATAAATGTTAATCGTGATTTCATAAACTCTAATGTTGGATGGAAGAACCACCATATTCCAAAGATGGATATGAGGAAGTTTGATGGCAAGGATCCCGTAACATGGATACTACATATGGAGCAATATTTTGATCTCAATAATGTGCAAACACACAAAAGGTACGCATTGCAACTCTACATTTAGAACAAAATACATTTTTATGGTATCGATGGCTTTTCTCTCGTAAAAAAAAAATTCACTTGGTCAATTTTTACTATGAAAATGATAGCACCCAGGATAGAAAAGCAATAACTTCTTTAGCCAATTGATAAATCTCAAACAAAAGGTTTTAGTGGGGGAGCACATTGAGGACTTCCAAAAATTGAATATAAGGGTAACTGATATTCCAGAGGAACATAGGATTGATGTCTTCATAGGGACTTTAAAGGATAACATCCAACATGAAGTTCGAGTTTGGGAACCGGCTTCATTGGAGAAGGCATTCAGGTTGGCAAGAAAAATTGAATGTAAAATTATGGCAACAAGGAAGCCTACCACTCGCATCTATAAAGATGGAAGTGTTGCTACTCTTAGACTTCCACAACCTACACGGTTGACACCACAACAATTGAATGAAAAAAAGAGAAAAAAGGCTTTGCTACAGTTGTCATAGCAAACATGGACTAAAGGTCATATATAAACAGAAGAAATTATTTTACATAGATTGTGAAGAGAAGAAGGAAATGAATGTAAGAACTCCTAAAAGAAGACAGAGCACACCAGAACCAACCCCAGAAGAGCAAGAAACGAGTCCGACCATACTGCGTGTAACTACCCACAACTCACTACCTCCACAAACCCCTGGAAGATAGAAGGAGCATTTGTTAAGAAATGGTTAAGTTGATTGATTCGTTAATTTCATAATTTTTATTCATTGTAAGGTAGCCAAGGAATTGAATTGTTTCCTATACCCAGCACTAGAATGTCCAGTGATGGTTGCAAACGAAGGAACTATAAATTGCTCTAGAAAATGCCATAATATCAAGCTAACCATGGGGGAATATGTATTGAATAGTCCAATGCTTTTCATTCCTATGGGAGGTGTTGATGTTGTACTAGGATTACAATGGTTGCAATCTTTGGGGACGATAGCTTTTTGTACTTGGAAGAACTTTTCTTGAATTTTTTTTCAGGAGGAAAGGAAGTCAAATTACGAGGTATTGCAGGGAAGTCGGGAAATATAATAAGCTCTAATGTCATGACAAATCTTTTAAATAAAGAACAATGAGGTGTAATTTCACAATTATTCTCACTAGAAATTCCAACATCAAAATCATCTATTTCTGCAGATCTCCAAAAATTCTTGGACAATCATTCCAAGGATTTTCAAACTCCCAAAGGACTCCCACCAATTCATGATCATAATCAGTTAGTTTCGGTTTGATCTGGTATGTTCTCTCAAATATCAAGGTTTTAAGAGAGTAGAACTTTATGTCCATGTGATGGCACTGAAATATATGATTGGCAGAACAGCGAGGTTATATGAACGAACTTAGTCAAAGTTCTTTTTCTCGTCTATCAGTATTAAAAGAAGGACAGATCATATGGCGGTTCCGATTATAGGAGCCCAATAAGTTCACTAATAAAGATAAATTTCCCATTCCCGTGATTTGGAGCACCATTAAGGACCATATGGAGCAATTTATTTTACCAAGTTGGATCTTTGCTCGTGATGTTTCAATTAGAATGAAAAACTGGAAAGATATTCTCAAAACATTTCCATACTCATGAGGGTCATTGTGACCTTTTGGTCATACCTTTTGGCCTTACCAATGCACCTTCTACATTTCAAGGGTTGATGAATTACATTTTCAAACCCTTCCTTAGAAAATTTGTGCTAGTATGTTTTGATGATATACTAATCTACAGCAAGTCTTGGAGTGATCATGTTCAGCATGTTGACAGGGTGCTCAAACTATTGGAGGAGAAACAATTATATGCAAAAACATCCAAATTTTTCTTTGGAGTACAAGAGGTGGAATATCTGGGTCATATTGTATCTCACGAGGGTATTAAGGTAGACCCTAACAAAATTAAAGCTATTAAGGAATGGAAATTTCACAACTACAAAGAAGTTGCGAAGGATTTCTTGGTGAATATGGTATTATCGCAAGTTTGTTAAGAATTATAGGAGAATATTTACCCTCTATGAACATTATTGAAGAAAGATGCGTTTTTCTTATGGACCAAGCAAGGTCGGCCTTTGAGCACCGTAAGGCGCAATGCCTAAGACTGTCTTAGCGAGCGGCCAAGATTTCTCACAAAAACCCTATTATGAACGTACGCCTGGTGAAATGAAATTGGTGCTGTTTTAATGCAAGAAAGAAGACCCATTGCTTTTGAAAGTCGTTCAATCAAAGGAAAGTATTTACAAAAGGCTATTTATGAGAAGGAAATGTTGGCAATACTACATGCACTAAAGAAATGGAGACCTTACCTAATGGGAAGACACTTCAAGGTAAAAACTGATCATGATAGTCTTAAACACTTTTTGGAACAAAGACTATCTTCTGAAGAGTAGCAAAAATGGGTCGCAAAGATGTTGGGTTATGACTTTGAAATCATCTACAAAAAAAAGAACCTAAATGTTGTTGCAGATGCACTTTCAAGAAAGGATGAAGAGGTGGAAGCATTGCTTTGTACCATTTCTATTATCCAACCAGATAGGATAACCAAAGCAAGAGAGGAATGGAAGATGACGACAAAGAGTGGACACTCATTCAAAAGTTGTAGCAAGATCCTAGTACATCTGATACATTTATTTGGAAAAATGATTCCTTATGGCACAACGATCGCTTATATCTTTGGAAGAATTCGCAACTAAAACAAAATATTCTTTTGGAATTGCACACTTCTCCTTTAGGAGGACACTCGAAATTTTTAAAAACTTACCACAAGGTGAAGAAAGAATTTTTTTTGGGATGGCCTTAAATCTGATATTCAAAATTTTGTGGTGGAATGTTTGGTTTTCCAGCAAAATAAAGTTGAGACAATTAAAACCCCGGGTCTTCTACAACCTTTATGCATTCCAATTCAACGTTGGGAGGAGATTTTAATGGATTTTATCACAGGTTTACCTAAGTCCAAAGGAAAGAGTATCATCATGGTGGTAGTTGATAGACTTACCAAGTATGCACACTTTTGTGCATTATCTCATCCATTTAAAGCAAGTACAATTGCTACTACATTTATGGACACAATTCAAAAGCTACATGGAAACCCAAAGGTTATTGTGAGTGACAGAGATCCCATTTTTACTGGAAATTTTTGGATGGAGTTATTTTCTTGTTTGGGTATTCAATTAGCTCATAGCTCATCTTATCATCCCCAATCTGATGGTCAAAATGAGATAGTGAATAAATTTTTGGAAGGATATCTTCATTGTTTTGTATCTGATAAACAAACACAATGGGTCAAGTGGTTACCTCTCATTGAATGGTGGTATAACACTTCCATATTGTAGCAAAAATGACCCCATTTATGGCACTTTATGGATATCATCCACCATCCATCACATCTTCTTTGAGGGAAAATGCTAGGGTTCAAGCAGTGGAGGATCACATCTAACATCAACAAGAAGTTCTCCAACTCTTAAAGGATAACCTAAATTTGGCAAAAAATCGAATGAAACAACAGGCATATCAACATCGCAGTAAGAGAAGTTTTGATGTGGGAGACTGGGTATTTTTATGGCTACAACAATACAAAAAAATGTCCCTCAAGCAAGCTAAGAAGGATAATAAATTATCACCAAAGTACTAAAGTCCCTACATTAATAGTGTAGTCCCTTATTATGTTAGTGTAACCCCCCTTATTGTTATTGTTGTACCCATTTAACCCCGATATTGTTATTATTGTGCCCTTACATTATTATTGTTAGGTCAGCTAGGATTACATTGTGGCCCCATGGAATCCTATATATAGAAACGAGGTTTTGTCATTTGGGTCATCCAAGAATTGTTCGTTCATGTAATGTATTGGAGGTTTCCCCCTCAAAGTGGCTTATTTCTAGGGTGTTGATATCTCTTTTATTCTATTTTTGGAGCTAGTTTCACAACAGGCTCTTCAACAACAATTTGTACTTTCTTTGATAATACCTGTGAAGTCCACACCTGCAAAATCCGGCAACAACAAGCAGAGTAAACTTTGCAGTCACGCCAAATTTTGGTTTTAAAACAGTGATTTGGTGGGATGGAGGTGGCGCGGGTCCATTGGGTAACGGCCCGACTTTTTATGGCATAACGGTAGGGTTTTCAACAATGGTGGCTTTTATTTGAAGATTCATCCAGTCCATTACCTTGATGGTAATAGGCCATTGAATTCCCTAATGTTATGTGATACCTATGACAAAAATCAACCATATTTTTGGATCTAAAGGCTATGGCATTTTCTGTAATGATTTTCCTGGGACAACCAAATCTAGAAAGGATGTTGGTCTCCAGTAATTTTATAATGACAGAGTTGGTGGTATTTCTAGAAGGGGTGGCCTCTATCCATTTGGTGAAATAATCTATAGCAGTGAGGATCCATTTATGTTTCGCAAAGGATGGGGGGTAAATTTATCCTATGAATTCTAATCCTGATTGTTGGAAAGGGATTTCTACAGAAACAGGTTTCAAGTGTAAGGGCAGTAGCTTTCTCTTTCCTTCAAATATTTGACATTTATGACAGGCAGTAACCATCCTATGGACATCAGTAAAAAGGGTGGGCCAATAAAAACCAACCCTCATGATCTTGTTGGCAGTGGTTTTCCAATAGAGATGGCCACCACAGTCACCTCCATGGAATTCCTACATTACTCTATCTGCATCATCCTTCATTAAACATTTAAGAAAAACATCTCCAATATCTTTCCAATACAAAACATGGTCCAAAATGCAAAATTTAGCAGCTTTAAGTTTTATAAATCTAGCCTTGGTTTTGGATAAACCAGGAGGAGTATTTAGATTTGACAATACATACAAAATATCAGCATACCATGGAGAATTCAGGAATGCTTCATCAATCGGTGGAGTCGCTAGTTCCTCTTGATAATCTAATGTGTGTACCATGTTGATGTCTATTGTGTGAAAGTTAGATTCTGTCATCAATTCATCTAGTCCTTGGCCTTTAATCAACTTGGTAGGCTTGATTTGCAAATCATATTCTAGGATCACTGCAATCTGTTTCCCTCTTTTTCCATCAGGACCGTTTTGTGTTAAGATGTCTTTGACAACTGCATTTGGGACATAAGCAATGATATGTGAATGTAAAATATAAACTCTAAAATCTTTCAATGCCTTAACCAATGCAAAAGCTTGTTTTTCCATGATATTATATTTCAATGACGCATCTCTTAATGCCTTGCTGAAAAATGCTATTGGTTTCTCCTTTACTTCACTATTTTTCTGTAATAAAAAAGCAGCAATAGTATGTTCAGAGGCAAAAGAAAAAAACATGAAATCTTCAGTGCAATCTAGATTGATTAGTACTGGGGCATTTGTCAACGCTAATGACCAAATCAAAGGACTGTTTTGCTTCTATGGTCCATTTTATTTCTGATCCTTTCTTGAGCATATTAGTGATGTTCCTCAAAATTCTTGCTAAGTTGGGTATAAATCTCCTCAGGAAGTTGATTTTACCAATGAAGGATTGGAGTTGCTTTAGATTTATGGGATGGATGATTTTTAATATTCCTTCAGTTTTGCTAGGGTCAATTTGGATTCCATCTCTAGAGATAATATGACCTAACAGTTTTCCTTCTTCTAATCCAAATAATGTCTTCTTGGGATTTAGGGAAATTCCAAATTTTCTACATTTTTCAAAAACCCTTCTCAAGTGTGCTCAATGTTCTTCATCATTTTTAGAAAATACAGTGATGTCATCCAAGTAAATCACAATAAAGTGGCCAATGTCATCAGCAAACACAATTTCCATGGCCCTTTGAAAGGTAGCTCCATCATTTAGCAATCCAAAGGGCATCTTCACATACATGAAATTCCCCCAAGGAGTTGTAAATGTTATCTTAGCTTGGTCCTCAGGGTGCACTAATACTTGATTGTAACTAGAGAAACCATCTAACAGAGATATCCTACTGGAACCCACTACCCTTTGCAATATGTGATCCATCTTTGGAAAAGGGTAATTATCCTTGAGAGATACTTTATTAAGATTTATAAAGTCAATGCAGAGTCTAATTTTTCTTATTTTCTTTCTAGTTGGGACAATATTGGAAACCCATTTGGAGTATCTTAGTGGCACTATGATTTTTGCTTCATACATTTTTTTAATCTCTTTCTCAACTAAAGGCATTAAAACAATATTTATTCTTCGCAATTTCTGTCTGAATGGTTTTTTATTTTCTTTAATTGGAATCTTATGTTGAATGATGCTGATAACATCAGACTTCAAATCCTCATAGCTCCATGCAAACACATCAATGAATTCTCTGAACAAGGCTATATATTTTTTCTTTGTAATAGTAGGCAAAGATTTGGACAGTTTGATGATTTTGGGGTTCTGTTTTGTGCCTATATTACATTCCTCAATGTTTGTTCCATTTGGCTCTATTTTGGGTTTCTTGGCCACATCATTAAAGTCAAACAATTCTTCCAAAGGGACCATCCCTCTAGGAAGATTATTGTCTTTGAGTTGGAGTATTTCAAATTCTTCTTTTTCCAAGTATTTTTTATTATTGGTATCATGTATAGTGTTGTTAGCTGGAATATTTACATTGGTAGTTACATCTAAAACAGTGTTTTCTATAACAACAGTTTTTTTTTCCTTAGCACTTCGTTCCTTAGTAAGATTGTCCTCCTCGCAATCCATATCCACATTACTCTCTTCAAATTCATCTTTAGATTGTAAGAAGCTTTCAATTTTTTTATCACTGCCAAAAACCTGCCAGTACCTCATGTTATTTGGCACAAAAGGATGATGTTTTACCTCAATAGTATGTTGTTTGTTTGGGTGAGTTATTTTACAGGTACTTTGTAATATTCCAAAATTGGAACAACTACACTATTGGGAATATCTCAAGATATCACCAATGTGGAGATCCAGCAATACATAAACATGACTGGAAATAGCAGTGAATAACTTCAACTTCAGAAAATGCAATAAGATCTCATATCCATCTTATTAATAATATGGTAGCAGAAAGTGTACAATATCTTGAGGAAATAATCACTCAAGCTTAGGCAAATCCATCATCAAAGACACAAAGTACAATAATCATGAAATACACTGCTACATATGATAAGCCAAGCTATGACTGCGCAGTCTATGAAGGAGAACTGCTGGAAAATAATGTAAATACATGGATATAGCAATGTAAGGCTCAAATAAATAATGGGGGGAATATCTCAACCCATGGAAACAACAATACACAATCCTTAGAGGGATTGGTTGAAATACATACAAAATGGAAAATCTGCAGAAATGTCGAAGTTGCTGGGCAGTAGCTACAACTCAGAAAATAGAAATGGATGGAGATAGCTGATGATGCTGCAAATTATGGCTGAATCTCATCCAAAGGATCTCTCAGGTGAAAGGCTGATCCAATCCCTGAAGATCTCACCCTCCAAAATAGTGGAGCAAGTCCCCACTGCAATTGCACTCAGAAATAATGCAGTCTAGAGAAGGGACTGCGCTTCTGGTGAAGGGAAGTTCTTGGACTGATGCCAATGATCTACAATATGCTCATGAATCTCCCTCACTAACCTCCCAGAGGAATAGAAGCTCCCTCCTCTGAAATATGAGCTAAGGAAATGGTGTTGTGGAGCCCCCACTGCAACACCCTGCAACACAAAGTTATGCTGCTTCAGGAATAACATTGTGACTGAAGGAGGTGGCTTTGGCCTTGAGCCAAGAAATGTGGAGAATGAAGAACAATCCCTCAAGAGGCCTCTCAAGAAGGTGAATAAATCCTAAACAAGAAATCCCCCGGCAATTCTTGCTAAACAGTAGAAGAATGCACAATGTCTGAATAGACAATGAAATCAATAATCCAGTGCATGAATAACAATGGCTGCCTTTCCCTCCTTTTAAACAAGTGAAAGCTCTTTCTCCATGGGTCCCATTCATTAGGGTTTCCTCCACCAAATATCCTCTTCCTCATTCACACTGCGCTATCTCATAAAGTGATTCACTCCTCCTATGGCAGTGTTGTTGACTTGGTCAAACCTGACCTTGTCTTCATGCATTTTCACCTTTTCACACTTGAGGGTGAAAAATGAAGCTACTCTGATGATCCCTTTCACATTATGAGGGATTTTATTCATGTCTTCAATAAGAATGGGTTCCCTTACCCATTTATTTAGCTGCAAGGTGATAAAAGAAAAATTTTAATATTCCATTTAGCCATGTGCTAAAATGGGAATATTACAGTCCTCCCCTCCCAAATGTTGCTTGTTCTCAAGCAACTGCAAGGATAGAACTGAAAAATCTCCACCCAAGGAATAGAGTCTGAAATATGTTGAGGGACATCTTCCCCATGTGGATCCTCCATCCCCCAAGCAATCATCCATACAAAGTGAGTTACCTCCCAACATGGAAACTCTTGAAAATCACCTTCCACCTTTGGCTCCTGCAATATAGGTGGGCTGAAAATATGATCTTGGCAGACATAATAGCCTACCCCACATTTTCCTCCTCTCCACTTAGGATAAGTGCAGAGTATATGCTGATCTTGGGTTGCAATACTGTTGCCCTCAAGTGGAAAGATGAAGACTAGATCTCCAAAGATCTCTCCTCCAATGCTGCAAATCAAGCTGGCCCAAATCATTCCATATATGATGAGTTGGAAGTCACCATCATATGGTATCCAATCAATCATATGGCTCACCTTAAATGGAAACAAATGTTTTGTTGTAGTGGCCACATGTGCTCTCATGCTCCCATTAGAACATGCAATGCAAATAATGTGGGAGATCTCTCCCCCAAGGGATACATCCAACCAATGTGCCATTCCCCCAATCATGCTCTCAACAAAAATAAATACAAAAACAACATAATGAATCATAATGAGAACCATTCTTGCTATCATGTGTGGCAAGGGAGAAGGATAATGGTCCCTCAATTGTAACCAATGTAGTTTGACCCTCAACTGCAAAAGAGTGTGACAAAAAGTGTGGCCTCTCAACCACTTGCTTCTTGTCCTACTCTCCTCAAATGTATGGAGAAAGTGAATGATTTATGGTGAAATATGAGTAGGTCTTCCAAAATACATTTCCTTTCCAAGTCCTCCTAGGGAGTGGTCACCAATAGTGCTCATGGCCTCAAGTAGACCATGGGGCTAGAAAGAAGAATGCTCCTCCTTGGAGCAACATCCTGTACATATATGGTTAAGGGATGAATATACAAATCATCATGCAAATAAATAATACCCTTACCATAAGTTTTGTGTATGCAAATGGAGTGGCTCAAAAATGAGTCTCCTCTCATCCTCAAAGAGAAAAGAGGTGGTTGTGCTAACTCCTCCAAAGATTTATGTATCTCCTCCATCTACACATGATCTATGCATCTCCTCATATGCTGATCTGTCAATATCATGCAAGAAAGATGATCCTGGGAGCACTCCACTCCTCGGAAATCAATGAATTGTGCCTCAAGATGTGAAGCATCCCTCCTCCTATGTTGGTCCAGTGGTCTCCTCGGCAAAATGTCTCCATGTAATGAGACATCCTCAACAAGAGATGACTGAATATATGAATGAATAAATATGTCCATGCTTCCACTGCGCAATCCAATCACCTTCTTAGGTGTGCCAACCTCATAAAATAGACAAGGATATGTGCTCCTCATCACATCATGATGGTCATCCTCCCTATCTCCTCCTTGTGTCTCCATGGTTCCACACCTTCTCAACAATGGCACATGTAGAACATGAGTTGTGCCTTGATCTCCACACATGAGATCCTGGGGACTTCCTTGAAAAGATGCAAGAATCCCTCTACCTAGAGAAAGAGCTCCTCCTTCCTCTGCATGAGGCACTAGATAATCTCTATATGGCACAGCGTTGTTGCCCTCAGCTTCCTCAACATAGATGGGCAACCCTCCAATAATGTTGCTGCACATATGGAATCTCTCCCAAGGTGGAAGTAATTCCTGAGCATCAAAGGTTAAGTATTATCCCCTTTGCACCATGATAGTGCCATCTCCTACTCCTATAACATCATACAAGAAATGAGAGAAAATCTACCCTTTGCTGCTTCCTCATGCTCTCATCATGCAAGATATGTGATGAAGACATAGTGAATGATATGAATGTTGCATCATCACTATGCACCCATACTCTTTGCTGCTCCATGATGCCAACATCCTGCCACATCTTTTCCATCCTCATACCCTTGGAAAGAGTGCATGCCAAGTGATGGCCAAACTCCTTCAAGAGTAACCAGCGCAGCCAAGCCTCCTACTGCCCGGTATCATAAATCTTCAAGTAGCTCACCCGCTCCTTGCTCGCCATCCACATCCACTCAACCAATTGTGGATGCCTTCTTCCACCCTTCATCTTGGTACTCCTCCCATGAGGGCTACCATCATCCCAAATCATATTCCTGCATTTCATGGGACCTTGAAATGCAAGCTTCCTGAGGATCAATTTGACCCTATAAGGATCCAAATAGGTGGTAGGAAAAAACCTCCCATCATGATGTGCATGGCTCAAGGAATGTCCAACACAGTCATGAGAGATGTTATCCATCCAAATATTTCCTCCATCTTCTATCTGTTCCTATGAGAAGGGAAGAACGTCCTCAAATTTTTGAAGAATCTTGCACTCCATGATGTGTGGGAGTGCACCTCCATCGAAATCTCTCTCGGAGATCTCATCCTCATGCATGGTCCTCCAAAACCCAAGAGGCCTTGGATCTGCTACTAGTAGAAGTCTCTCTTTGAGCTGTGGCATGCTCATTGAGAGAGTGTCATCTAGAGAGGAGAAAGAGTTTCTTATCTCTAGATGTCTACTCCTTCTCACTGCTTCCTTCATGGCTTCCTAAATGAAGTTGTCCTTTGAGTGCTCACATGAGGATTGGCTCCTCTTTTCTCCATCACTGCTTTTGTACAGCGCAGTGCTATTCTGCTACTCTAGGTCAACTGCATGCAATGATGTAGACCCATCCAAAGATTTTGTTGAAATGACAAGAGATGGATTTTCAAGCATACCTTGGTGAAATTTGGAAGCTCCTTGCAGAGCTACAAGATTTTCCTCCTCATAGGTGTTGGCCTCCCAAACTGTTGAAGATGAAGGTTGTTCCTCCATGGTATCAACAGCACTGGTACATGCCTCATCAGCTGGTGGTGAGGGCTCCTCCCTCCTTTTTCCAAATCTTCTGATCATTCTTTGAGAAAAATCAGCAAGAGTTGAAACCCTTGCATGGCTTAGATGGTTGATCCACCAAATCTTTGCTTCACCTTCAAGGTGCAGCGCTGCAACTTCTACAGCCTCTCTATCTACTACAGGATGTATTAGGAAGAAAGCCTCTAGCTTCTTCACCCAAACCTCTACTACACTTGTGAGTGATCCATCAAATGTGAACAATAGAAATCTATTGCCTCTCATCATCCCAAAGTTGTGGGGTCTTCTTTCTTCTTTCTGCTGAATAAATTGTGGAAAATTTAGATTCTCTTGGAAGGCTCTAGCTTTTGCTCATTATTAAGTAAGGTAATCACTTATAATTTTGAATTCCAAGTGTTCTTCATGCTTCTATTCTTATTCTTTGTGAGAGTAGGAAGTGCATGGGCCTTCCTTTTCCCTTTCTTCAATCTTCTTGACCTCCTTGGAGAGGTCTCCTCTGGATCTGAAAATAGAACAGAGTAAACTCATCTTCTTCATCATCTTGATCTTCTTTGGCTGAGACTCACAGGCTAAGCCAGATATCATGCTCTAATACCACTGTAATATTCCAAAATTGGAACAACTACACTATTGGTAATATCTCAAGATATCACCAATGTGGAGATCCAACAATACATAAACATGACTGGAAATAGCAGTGAATAACTTCAACTTCAGAAAATGCAATAAGATCTCATAGCCATCTTATTAATAATATGGTAGCAGAAATTGTACAAGATCTTGAGTAAATAATCACTCAAGCTTAGGCAAATCCATCATCAAAGACACAAGTACAATAATCATGAAATACATTGCTACATATGATAAGCCAAGCTATGACTACGCAGTCTATGAAGGAGAACTACTGAAAAATAATGTCAACACATGGATACAGCAATGTATGGCTCAAATAAAGAAGGGGGAGTAAGATCTCAACCCCTGGAAACAACAATAAACAATCCTTAGAAGGATTGGCTGAAATACATACAAAATGAAAAATCTGCATAAATGTTGGAGTTCTTGGCAGCAGCTGCAACTCAGAAAATAGAAATGGATGGAGATAGTTGATGATGCTGCAAATGATGGCTGAATATCTTCCAAAGGATCTCTTAGGTGAAAGGCTGATCCAATCCCTGAAGATCTCACCCTCCAAAATTATGGAGCAAGTCCCCATTGCAATTGCACTCAAAAATAACGCAGTCTAGAGAAGGGACTGCGCTACTGGTGAAGGGAAGTGCTTGGCCTAAGTCCAATGATCTGCAATATGTTCATGAATCTCCCTCACTAACCTCCCAGAGGAATAGAAGCTCCCTCCTCTGAAAGATGAGCCAAGGAAATGGTGTTGTGGAGTCCCCACTGCAACACCCTGCAACACAAAGTTATCCTGCTTCAGGAATAACGTTGTGACTGAAGGAGGTGGCTTTGGCCTTGAGCCAAGAAATGTGGAGCATGAATAACAATCCCTCAAGAGGCCTCTCAAGAAGGTGAAGAAATCCTAAACAGGAAATCCCCCGGAAATTCTTGCTAAACAGCAAAAGAATGCACAATGTCTGAATAGACAATGAAATCAATAATCCAATTCATGAATAACAATGGCTGCCTTGCCTTCCTTTTAAACAAGTGAAAGCTCTTTCTCCATGGGTCCCATTCATTAGGGTTTCCTCCACCAAATATCCTCTTCCTCATTCACACTGTGTTGTCTCATAAAATGATGCACTCCTCCTATGGCAGCATTGTTGACTTGGTCAAACCGGACCTTGTCTTCATGCATTTTCCCCTTTTCACACTTGAGGGTGAAAAATGAAGCTACTCTAATGATCCCTTTCACATTATGAGGGATTTTATTCATGTCTTCAATAATAATGGGTTCCCTTACCCATTTATTTAGCTGCAAGGTGATAAAATAAAAATTTTAATATTCCATTTAGCCATGTGCTAAAATGGGAATATTACATACTTGCTGAAAAAGTTATTCCATTTGCTAGGACATTCTAGTTTCTGGGAATTACTGCCAAATCATATTCCTTAAAGGTTCTTAAGAAATCAAGGACAGCATTTCCATAAGCTCTCAATCTAGGGTGTTTGGCTCCATACAGTCCTTTAACTTGTTTTTATGACCAACTCAGAATCACCATGTACAGAGATCATTTTTTCTCCTAATTTTTTCAACATTTGTAATCCCAAAAGCAAAGCTTCATATTCTGTAATGTTGTTTGTGCACTGAAAATTTAATTTGTATGAATGAACCTATGCACTATTGTTTCCTGCATTATACACCCAAATGCCTGCCCCTGAGCCCACTTTACCACATGAGCCATCAAACCTCATGTTCCAAAGAGGTTCATTGGTAGGGTCTTGTCGCTTTGTTTGTATATGGTTGTCATTACTTTATGTGGAATCATTTTCTATCTGGGAAACTTGTGAATCAATGATTCCATCATTATAAAAAATGAAAGAATCAAAGTCGGTGTGAAAACAGTACAGAGGGTAATTGTGGGGTTTCTCCTGGCTACTTACCATGTACTTCATTAATGTTTCCCTATAAAGTTTTCTCGATTGACCAAACACCAAAATGGTAGCATATGTCATGTCCAGTTGTAGCATCCCTTGTAATTTTTCTCCCCATGAGCGAGATAAATTCATTCCATATTTAGGGGGAATGTCAGCCACAACAATATACATCACTAAACTCTTTGCAGCTATTTGAGATAGAGTGACACAAAGATATTTAATCAGACCTAGGCAATTAACTTTTCTAGAATCAAAAGAGTATAAATCTCTATAAGGTCTAGTGATTTGGCGACCAAGTTTCTACATGACAGCCTGGGGCATAAGGTTTTGTGATGCACCCGAATCCAACATGGCATTATGAAGTATCTTGTCATGGACATTTAATCTTACCTAAAAAGGAGGGACACCTCCTTCCTGTGGTCTGCCATTGACCTCTGGCCCAAAAAAAATTCGAGGCTGGTCATCACTTAAATTCATAGTATCAGTGATCTCCCTTATATTTAACACTTTCAGGACTTGAGATCTATAGAAATTTGTGTTGATCAATTCAACGAGAGGGATATAAATATTTACCTTCACAAGTCCACTCTCAATATTGAAAGGAGTTTGATTTCTCAGTGGGTTTGACAGATCAACCCTCTCAGCCTCTATTCTTTGGGTAACTTCAGTCTGTCTGCTTGTATTGGGGATTTCTGCCTGAACGTTTCTGGTGGGGATATCTACTGCTTTCTTGGTGTTGTTTTCTATGTTTTTCTTTTCCAAGTTATTTACATTTTTCTTTTTGCTTTTTGTTGTTTTCTTGACTTTAAATTCAGATACTTTCTTGGTATATTTTTCTAAATTCTTTTTATTTGAATTATCCAAATTTTCCTTACTCCTTAAGTTGTATTATCTGTGGACCTCCATAATGGCATTCTCAAAACCTATTTTGTAGTCATCTGATTCTTCAGAGGTCTGTTTGGGCTATTGAAAACAAGTATTTCTCTTCTTCAGTGAGAAAAATAGGATCGTATTCATTGATCCCCATCAAATTTATATGATTTTCCTCCACTTCCTCCACTATTCCTTCATCATCATCAGCATAGTTTTCTTAAAAAGGAGGCCTAATCTGCTAATCAGGACCTCTTTTCTCTCTTTGTCTAATTTGTGGAGGGTTTTTTCTTGGGTTCTGATTTTGGTTTTGGGGTGTTGGTTGGTTTTCTCAAGGTATTGCTCTTTCATTCAAGCTCATCCTCTCCATCATCCTTTCCATAGTCCTTACCAAATTGTCAATTTTGGCATCAGACGTAGAGGTTACAGGTTCTTCTCTTATTGTGAATCTCCTCTCAGTCCTCATCCTAACCCTTCTTGCTAATAAATTAGCTTCTACACTCACATCATCCTTTTGAATTTCCTCCAAAGTTGATGAGTCTCTTTCCCTAAGCTAATAGGCTAGGTCCGGGTCAAATCCATCCAGGAATTTAATCAGAACTATCCCTTGGGGTGTTCTCATATTAGCAAGGAGTGTGTTGTATAAGATATTAAATCTAGTACATTAGCCTTACACACTCTCTTTGGGAGATCTCTTAATAGTTCCGTATTATGATAAAATATGCAGTGGATTTTTCTTGACCTCCCATCTGCTGATAAAATTTTGGTGAAAAGCGGGGAGATCGTGGATACTATTTGCAGTTAAACCTTTAAACCATTTCATGACTTCACCCCTAAACTTTGAGAAAACATCCTCAATTTGACATTATCATCATCAATTTCTTGTAGGTCAAAACAATCATTCATTTTATCTATGTGTTGTTGGGTAGTCATAAGACTAGTGCTATCAAACTGTGGTATCTTGGACTGGTAATCCTGGGGCATAGGAGGTAAAGGTACTGGCAACACCAATGGGGAATATCTAGCTGCCATGATTGGTGGAGGTGGTGGAGGGAGATGAAAGGTGGGTGAAGGTGGATAGGTAGAGATACGAAATATGGATGGATAAAAAACTGTAAGGTCGGTCCAATTCTGATATTTGGTCGTAAACAGACCTTGTTCAAAATGAAAATCAAATTCAATGTCCTACAAAGTGACAAAGTAATCAGGTAAGGAGCTAGATCTCGGAAGAACTCTACTACTGGTGGGACTTTCCATTCTAGGATCTTTCCTCAAAATTTTCTCAGGATTATCTATGATAGGAGCAGGATTTGGATCTGGTTGGGATCTGGTGGATATTATTTTGGGAGCTAGACTTCAGCTCAAAATCATAGACAATTGATTGTTTAAGACTGTAAGAAACCAATATCTAAAATAAGTTTATATCGTTCAATGCTTTTTTAGCTAGGGTTTTCTGAATTCAAATGAAAATTGAAAATTTTCAGTTAGTCCCCAGTATGGTCGGAAATATGTTATCACTCTATAATTTATAAGATTGGCAAGACTAAATTATAAAGAACATCATAAAAACCACTTGAAGCCTAGGATCTAGCCCTCCTAGACTCAGAGAGTGATCTCTCTATAAGATTTAGATTTGTTTTAAGCTTTTTTATATTAGGCTAGTTAAATTGATTGTTAGGGTTGTTTTGTTTTATTTTTCATGGTTGGATTTAAGGGGTTCTCTCTAAAAAATTTCCATTAGGCTATGGAGTCAAAATAGGCTGGGTATATGCATCAAATCCCAGAGTAAGTGCAAGGCAAGTTAGCTGTGAATAATGGTGTTTATAAATGACTGGAATTATGAGATGGAGAAAAGTGATTTCAATAATGACTCAAGAGAAATTAAGAATTCTTAAACCATACATCAGAAGAAAATATTGAAATTGTAAAGACAGACATAATTAAGGTACTCTTAACTGTAAATATTAATCTAACCTTCATGTTTTATAATTATAATTTAAATGACACACATGAAAAGGTTACAGTGGGAAAACATTAAACATGAATAAGGAAAGACATCGCCAGGATAACACAACACATGAATCTTGTAGACTGATCTCTTTATTGATGCTCCAGCTTGAAAAATCAAAAGTACTTGCAATGAAACATGCTTACAAAACTAGGGTCCAGCCCCTATTACTGAATAAAAATCTATATTTAAACTACTTGCGACTGATTGTCGTTATTGAAAGGGAAATTGGTTTGTTTATTACACAGTAACTGAAATCAGCTTGTGCGTCTCACGCATGGATACTGGGTAACGGTCTTCAACATGTGTCTAAAAGGCATCATAAATCTATTTTTAAGTGTTGTGGTAGTCTGTTGTGCTAGCATATTTGGTATTGTTGCTTTGTTCTGACACACTAGATCTGTTGAGCTGCCTATCTTCTCACCATGATGAGTTGTCATTCCCCCTGGAGTCTACATAGATTCTCCCGATTCTCTGAAGTCGGGATCTTAGTTCTGCTCATCTTTCTCTATACTTCATTAGTCTCGGTGTACTTTATGAATGTTGGCCTCCACTGAAAAATGTGCTTAATCTAATGTTGTATGAAGACATCATTGCTGATAACTTCATAAAATGCTTTTCTTGTCATAGTGTTCTTCATGTTCATATGCTTGGATGTGTCTTTCGAGATCTCTGTGAGCCTTTTTACATAATATTTCCTAGGTGTCAGCTTATCATTGATAACCAATAAGGAATGCAATCCATTTTTGTTTAGTGGCTTGATCCTATTGAAAAATCTACTTACCCAAATCTCCAGCTGATGGCATCTTTATTCTAGTTGTGTAACCAAACTCTTTTTGTTCAACACCCTTTTTATCTCCAGTATAGTAGTTGTCCTGGTTGCCACTTCCAGTTGTTCCAATTCCTGCCTACTATTAGAATTTAGAAATCTGATGATGTTGTTGGCAGTTCAGGGCTTATCCCCAAGTTCATCATTTTTATTTTTAATAGCAACTCTCACCAAATCAATTAAATCCCTTTGTTGGAAAATAATTTGAATTGATGGTCATATACCATTTACAGACTCAATTATATCTAGCCACACAATTTATTTAACTATTCCTACCATGCTTCTAATTGAGGACTCCTGAATGGACTTCTGCAAACCTTCATTTAACTTTTTGTTGATCTGAAACTCGGTGGCATGTGACGAATCTTTCCTTTTAAACTGCTCCTGTAGGTGTTGAGTTGATCCTGAAGCTTCTTAATTTATGTTGTCTATAAGGACATGTTCTCCATTTCCTTGGCTAGATGCTCAGTGCCTTCTCCTGGTACACCTACTGTTGACATAGATGTTGGAATCACCATAATAGGGACTGTATGTAGTGGAATCATGGCCTTATTTGCTTCCTTTTATACTCCCTTCACTGCATCTCTTATTGCTTTCTGCCTTTCTTTTATCATTTTCTGCATCTCTCCCTCCATTTTCTTAATTTTCTCTTCTTGTTCAACGATCAATTGCAGCATCTCTGCCTTCTGTGATTCATTGGCTTCTATCTCCTTGGCCATAAGGTCTTCAGTCACTGACATCTTGAGTTGTCTCTTCAAAGTAGTTATGTCTGCATTCTTTCTCCTTACCAGTGTTTTTGCCACAGCTAGGTTTGATGGATCATTCCCAATTTTCATTACTACTTCCTCCAGGGATTTAATCTTTGTGTCTTTGGCCATGGAAGAGATCCTTTCCATCTTCAGCTGTGACTGTGCATTGGACAAAGTGACTTGCAACATTGAGACGCTCATAGATTTACTGGTCAAGGTGGAGGAGACCATCTCTCCTGTATGATTATGCATTTCCATTCAATCAATTGGATGAATGCTCTTTGCATCAAACTCAAACAAGGTCTTCTTGTATTCTAATGTACCTTTTGGCACAGGAGTTTGTGCTTCCAAGAATGCCATCTTCATTCTTCCCTTCTCGGAGTCAAAAGCTGATAGAAGTCTACTCTGGAAGTTGCTTGTTTGTTTCCAGAATTGATTGTATGTGTTGGCTTTAAGAATTGTATTCCTCCTTTGGATGTCTTTGAAAACATCATAAATGTCTTCCTCTTCTTGTCCTGCCGTGGAAGTAGGAGTCTGCACATCCTTCTGTTGGAAAGGCACAGTGGCAGAGAATGTTGAGAAAATTGTTTGGCCACCTGGTGATTCTCTGATTTTGATTCCAGTTTGATGGTTCTTCTCATTACCCTGGTCAAGGTTCATGCGAATTCTTTCCCTTTTCATGTATTTCATTTTGAACTCTTTGGTGGAGGAATCAATTTCCATGTCGGTTTTATCCTCCCTGGTCCTCTTGCTTCCTATCTCATTTTTAGGCTCTTTTCCTTTATCATCTTGTGCCCCTGCAACCTTTCTTCCCTGTGGAGTAGGTGTTTGAATTCCTGAAGTAGAGATTACCTGCTCCTCTACCTCTTAGAGTGTGTCCGCCACCCATTCTTCTTTATGATATATTGTTCAATTTCCAATATGTGAGTATGAATGTAGGGTGTGGACTTGTTCTCCACCCTCTTCTTGGAGATGACCCCCATTGGATCATAGGACCAAGTGAAGCTATGTGTGAACTTCATCTCCTTCAACATTTTATCGGCCTCATCCCCCGTTGCTCTGTTGTTGCAAATAAACAAACCAATCTGTGATTTGATCCTGAATTGTGACTTCTTCTTGGTAGAGACAAAATGAACCTCATCTACATTTAACATTTTTATGATATATTCAAGTGCAAAGATTCTCATAATGAGGTACTTGGGCAGTTTGTATGGGGCCAAATCACTGCCATAAACCCTGATCTCTATGTAGTTCTGGTAGAGGTACCAGTCTACTATTATAACTTGATCTGTCAGCTACATCACCCTCTTTATCTCCTCACTAACCCTTGGTTCTACAAAACTGATGAGTGCACTGATTTTTGTGTGAAAAAATAAGTCTGCAAAGCTTTTGTAGGAGTAATTCTCCTACTCCTTCATCAACAAAGTAGTCTGGAATATCACTGATTGGGGCTAAGAATTAGCACTCAGCTTCATCATATCAAATTGGAATTTGTCAGATTGAAAACAAGAAAACATGTACACCATCACAGAGGTGTATTTGAATACATCTTATGTCTAGAACTTCAGGAATTGATCATCGATTGCATCAGCCGGAAACTGAAATTAATTGAACACAACAGTGGGCTTGGCATCTGAGGAGAGGATAGATAAGAAACCAATCATGGCTTCATCTACCCACTAATCATTGTGGTACCCCAATAATTAAGATAAAACAGTGATGATGTGTTGGGTCCTATCAGGAAAAATAGATGATGGATACGGAGGATTCTTGGTAGGCTTTGGTGCATTGGTAGCCATGAATGATTCTAAGGTTTTGGCCCTGCTGGTGGAATCTAGCTTTTGGTATAGCTTTACAAGGGTCTCATATGAAAAATGGATAGCGTTCTCAACAATGGGGGCTTACATCATCTCTTGAATGGATGGGGCATTGATGTAAAATAAGGCTTCTCTTGCAGGGTTCACTATGGCTCTCGAGTCAATGTCATAGCATGATTGCCATTTTCTGATTAGCTCAGGACATTTATGGGTTATGGTAAAAATGTAATAAGAAAATTTGGTTTTCTAGAGGCCTATATCATCTAATTCTTCCAGGAATTTATCCTTAAGGCAGTAGTAGACATCGAACAAGGTGAAGTCAGACTTTGTATCGTGGACTCTTTAATCTCTGTTAGCCAGGCTTATGTGGTCTAAATATACCTGAGGGTAGATCATGGGGTTAAAGGGCTCCTGGTATTTCTTGGGAGGCATCCTTTACCTTCTGTAAATCAGGGCTCGATCTATAATGAAGAATGGGATGACAGAAGTTGGAACAAAGAAAGGGAAATGTTATGGATCATCACTGGGGAATGGATATGATAGAGAGGGAGCATGATCGGGATTGAAAAATCTTAAAGAGCACTGTAATCTGGTTCATAGAGAGATGACAACTCTTATTTGATAAACAAATGGATCTTCGACAATAGCTTGTACTTTCTTTGATAAAACCTATGAATTCCACACCTGCACAATCCGGAAACAATAATTAGAGTAAACTCTATAGTCACGCCGAATTTTGGTTTTAAAATAGCAATTTAGTGGTATGGAGTTGGCACGGGTCCGTTGGGTAACGACCCGACCCTTTATGGCGCAATGGCTATGTTGGCGGGGGTGATGGGATTGGATGGAGGGCAAAGGTGGGAGAAAACGTGGTGACAAAGGTGTGGATAATGGTCAATGGGTGCAGCAGTATGCTTACACAGTAAAACTGTTTTCGGAGGGGGGCATGAGCGGTAAGTGGTTATGGAGTATGGGGGTGCGAAGTACTATGGTCGCACCACGTAGCAGGGAAGGTGGTATGGGATACTGCCCATTTCAAACCCCCCCCCTTTGTTAATGTTCGGCGGCCAAGGGGGGTGGCAAATGGCATTGTGGACCATTCGATGTGTGCGGGTGAGCAGAGATGCCTGGGAGCTATGAGAAGGTTAGCACAGATGTGATGTGGCATGAAGGTGGGCCCCAATTTATATCACAATCGCAGATCAGAAGCTTTTGTTACGATCAACAGATATAAATGTTATAGCCTGTGATGCGTCGTGTGTGGGGAGTGACGTGGCAAGATGCAGGTGGGGCCGACCTATATCGCAAATCTCATTCAGGGAGTTTTAGTGGTGGGAAAGAGGAGGTAGAAGTTAAGGTTTGCGTAGTGCAAAGTGTGGTGGGGGAAAAGGGTGACATGGCAAGGAGGTGGGCCCACACACAACATCGCATATCACAGGTTTTACATAAGAACAACGGAGGTAAGTGCTAAGCTTTGCGCACTGCAAAGTGTGGTGGGGGAAAAGAGGTGACGGTGACAGCAGGCCCTACTAATATCGCATCACACCACCTAGAGTTTAACCTCCGAAAACCCATCAATAAACCTAAAATTTGTCAGTTACGATGTGCGATAGGTGGGGGAAAGGGGTCCCACTTGATATCGCATTGGAGGATTTGCGAGATGGCAATGGATTGGCAAGGAATACTTGCGACATGCCAATGTGAATTGTGATTTTGGGACTCAGCGGGACTTACATAGGACGTAGGATAAGATTTAGGCAAATGTAATGCCTTAAAGGATTTTTGAAGTCCAAACCTCTTTAAAAAATAACTCCCTTTCCACCCTTTGAGTGTAAACACTGCCTGCTTTGAATTTCTTCTTGCAGCATGGGAAGATACAATTTCGATGTTGTACTTTGAAGAATGAATTTCATATCTTCCTTCCATTTTCCTCCTCAGCATATCTACCTACCCAAACTGATCCTCTAACATTTTTTCTTCTTCTGTAGGGTGCATTTAGACTTGTAGACCCTGAAACACTTTTCTTTTGAAATACTAACCTAAACCCTATCCCTTATTTCTCATATTGGTTCAGATTAAGTTGTTAAACCAATCTCATTTTCTACCTATCTACTGATAAGCCAAGATTAAACAGTTTGAAAAATCTTTATTTTCTAACCTATGTTTTGAAGCCAGCGCCAAAAATAGAAAAAAAGAGATATCAACGCCTTAGAAATAATCCACTTCGAGGGGGAAACCTCCAATACATTACATGAATGAACAATTCTTGGATTATACAAATTACAAAACCTCCTTTCTATATATAGGAGTCCATGGGGCCACAATGCAATCCTAGTGGGGCCACAATGTAATCCTATCTGACCTAACAATAATAATTTAAGGGCACAATAATAACAATATGGGGGTTACAGGGGTACAATAATAACAATAAGGGGGTTACACTAACAACAATAAGGGATTATACTAGTAATATAGGGACCTAACATGCCCCTCTCCTTCAAAAAAGTGTTGTCCTCAACACTTGAGTAGCTCTGGGTGCTTCTGTATAAAATTCTCATCCTCCCATGTAGAATCTTCAGTGGGTAAGTCCTTCCACTTGATGAGATACTCTGAAATTGATCGATTCCGTAGTTGTCGAGTTCTTTTTTCTATGACTGCTTCAGGTTCCAATATGATCTTCCCTTCCCCATCAAGTTCTGGCAATACTGTTTGAACTGGAAGATTTTCACCTAGAACCTTCTTTAACTCGAAGTACAAGAAGCTCCAATTTGTATGCCAGTACCAATCTTTTGCAACACTCAGTACCATAGTACTTTTGTGATAATTTATTATCCTTCTTAGCTTCGCTGAGGGATATTTCGTTTTGCATGGTTGTAGCTATAAAAATACCTAAATTCTACATCAAAATCCTCTCAGGTGTTGATATTCTTGTTATTTCATCTCGATGTGCCAACTAAGTTATCCTTAAAGAAAGGAATTTTGCTGATGCGCTTGATGTGATTCCAACGCTTGAACCTTCGAATTTTCTTCTAAAGATGATGTATGGATGGTGATGATATCCATAAAGTGCCATAAATGGGGTCATTTTTGTTGTAGTATGGAAGGTAGTGTTATACCACCATTCAGCGAGAGGTAACCACTTGACCCATTGTGTTTGTTTATCAGATACAAAACAACGAAGATATCCTTCCAAACATTTATTTACTATCTCAGTTTGACCATCAGATTGAGGATGATAAGATGAGCAATGAGCTAATTGAGTACCCAAGCAAGAAAATAACTCTGTCAAAAAATTTCCAGTAAAAATGGGATCTCTGTCGCTCACAATAACCTTTAGGTTTCCATGTAGCTTTTGAATTGTGTCCATAAATGTAGTAGCAACTGTACTTGCTTTAAATGGATGAGATAGTGCACAAAAGTGTGCATACTTGGTAAGTCTATCAACTACCACCATGATGACACTCTTTCCTTCAGACTTAGGTAAACCTGTGATAAAATCCATTGAAATCCCCTCCCAACGTTGACTTGGAATGGATAAAGGTTGTAAAAGTCCCGGGGTCTTAATTGTCTCAACTTTATTATGCTGGCAAACCAAACATTCCGCCACAAACTTTTGAATATCAGATTTAAGGCCATCCCAAAAAAATTCTTTCTTCACCCTGTGGTAAGTTTTTAAAAATCCTGAGTGTCCTCCTAAAGGAGAAGTGTACAATTCCAGAAGAATCTTTTGTTTTAGTTGGGAATTATTACAAAGATATAAGCGATCTTTGTACCATAAGGAATCATTTTTCCAACTAAATGTATCGGATGTACTAGGATCTTGCTGCAACTTTTGAATGAGTATCCATACATCTTTGTCCTTCTTCCATTCATCTCTTGCTTCAGTTATCCAATCTGGTTGGATAATAGAAATGGCACAAAGCAATACTTCCACCTCTTCATTCTTTCTTGAGAGTGCATCTGCAACAACATTAAGCTTTCCTTTTTTGTAGATTATTTCAAAGTCATAACCCAACATCTTTGTGACCCATTTTTGCTGCTCTTCTGAAGATAGTCTTTGTTCCAAAAAAATTTTAAGACTATCATGATCAGTTTTTACCTTGAAGTGTCTTCCCATTAGGTAAGTTCGTCATTTCTTTAGTGCATGCAGTATTGCTAACATTTCCTTCTCATAAATAGGTTTCTGTAAATACTTTCCTTTGATTGGACAACTTTCAAAAGCAATGGGTCTTCATTCCTACATTAAAACAGCACCAATTCCATTTCCTAAGGCATCACATTCCACAATAAAGGTTTTTATGAAGTCTGGCATAGCTAAGACCGGTGCTAGGCACATTGCCTCTTTAAGATGTTCAAAGGCCTTAGTTGCTTCAGGAGTCCATGAAAATGCATCTTTCCTCAATAATGTATTTAGAGGTGTTGCTATTCTCCCATAATTCTTAAGAAACTTGCGATAATACTCTGTAAGGCCAAAAGGCATGACCAAAAATTCATAATGACCCTCATGAGTTTGAAATGTTGTTTTTGGAATATCTTCAGTCTTCATTCTAATTTGATGATATCCTAAACGAAGATCCAACTTGGTAAAATAAATTGCTCCATGTAATTCATCCAATAATTCTTCAATCACAGGAATGGGAAATTTATCTTTAATGGTGAGCTTATTGAGCTCCCTATAATCTGGACACATGTGCCATGATCCATCCTTCTTGTGTACTAATACTACAGGAGTAGAGAAAGAACTTTGACTAGGTTGAATTATACCAACCTCTAACATTTCTGCAATCATATGTTCAATTTCGCTCTTTTGGACATAAGGATATCTATAAGGCCTGATGTTTGGAGGAACACTTCCTAGAATCAAATGAATAGCATGATCATGATCACGAATAGGTGGGAATCCTTTGGGAGTTCAAACATCTTGGAATAGTGTGTCAGACTTTTTTGAGATCTCGAGAAATAGATGATTTTGTTGTTGGAACTTCTAGTGAGCATAATTGTGCAATTACACCTTGTTTTTCTTTCTTCATAAGCTTTGTCATTACATTAGAGCTCATTATCTTTCCTGGATTCCCTGCAATACCCTGTAGTTCAATTTCCTTTCCTTTTAAAAAAAAATTCAAGAAAAGTTCTTGAAAATTGAAAGATATTGTCCCCAAAGATTGTAACCATTGTACTCCTAGTACAACATCAACGCCTCCCATTGGAATGGAAAGAATTTGACTATTCAATACATATTCCCCCATGGTTAGCTTGATTCTATGGCATTTTCTAGAGAAATTTATAGTTCCTCCATTTGCAACCATCACCTGACATTCTGGTGCTGGGTATAGGAAACAATGAAATTCCTTGGCTACCTTACAATGAATAAAATTATGGATACTACCTGAATCAATCAATACTATTACCTTCTTCTTCTTGATATGTCCTTCTATCTTGAAAGTTTGAGTGGTAATTCTTGCCAATGCATTACACGATATGGTGGGACTCATTTCTTCCTCTTAGGGTTGGTTCCTGGTGTATATCCCCTTCTTGTTCATTTTCTTCTTCCTCTTCCACAATCTATGTAAAATAATTTCTTCTCAAACACACTTATGTCCTTTAGTGTATTTTCTATCACAAGCGTAGCAAACCCTTTTTCTCTTTTTTCTTCCAATTTTTCCGTGTCAGCCTTGTAGGTTGCGAAAGTCTAGGAGTAGCAACACTTCCATCTTTATATATGTGAGTGGTAGGCTTCCTTGTCGTCATAATTTTACATTCAATTTTTCTTGCCAACCTGAATGCCCTTTCCAATGAATCAGGTTCCCAAACGTGAAATTCATGTTGGATGTTATCCTTTAAAGCCCCTATGAAGACATCAATCATGTCTTCCTCTGGAATATCTGTTACCCTTATATTTAATTTTTGGAAGTCATCAATGTGCTCCACCACTGAAACCTTTTGTTTGAGATTTATCAATTGGATAAAGAAGGTGTTGCTTTTTGTATCCTCATAATGTGATATCATTTCCTCTGTAAAAATTGACCAAGTGAAAAAAAAATTATGGGAGCAAAGCCATCGATACCATACAAATGTATTTTGGTCTAAATGTAAAGTTGCAATGCATACCTTTTGTGTATTTTGCACACATTATGGAGATCAAAATATTGCTCCATGCAGCTATTATCCATGTTACAGGATCCTTTCCATAAAACTTCCTCATATCCATTTTTGGAATATGGTGGTTCTTCTTGCCAACATTAGAGTTTATGAAGTCACAATTAACATTTATTTTGTTCTCATCATGAGTTTCCTCTACTATCTTTTCACCATTAGGAAACATTTCTTGTATCAACTTTGTCAAACCTTCCATGTCTTCTTTTAGATCATTCTTCATGTTTTCCATGTGATCCATCTTAGATTCCATGCCAACTTCCATGCCATCTATCTTAGATTCCACGCCTTTCTTCAAACCATCCATATTATTCTTCAAACCATCCATCTTCACTTTCACGCCTTTCTTCAAAACTTCCATTTCATTTTTTGTTGCTCTCTGCGAGAGCGAAATTTGGTGCACTTGCTCTTGTAATTTTGATAGATCATGTTGCAATTATTCATCTTCATGAGTCATAGTAGAGCCTTCTGAAGGCTTAATGGGTGTTGAATTATTTTTATGGGGCATATTTTAGAACCCAATACTGATATCTATTCTACAATATTCCCTTGGAATCAATTCAAATTGATTCTTCAAACAAGACTTATGCAATTCGGAAAAAAAAATAAAAAAATACACACCTTTTTCTTGCTTTTGAGGAGCTCGATATTGAAATTGGATTATCTTTTTGATTGCAGCACTTCAATATTTTATTTTTGGTACCAACATAGCCCTCTGAATTATCTTTTGAATGACACAGGTTTGACCTAATTTGGATTCTCCAAGACAAAGTTGTGTCCAATCTTCCACAATGACCTAATTATGGACTGGTTCAGTAGAGCGAACTTGTACGACTTGCCACGTGTCACTGTTTCATCCTTTGTCTCTGAAATTGATAGCCAAGAAACTACAGTCTGTGTACTTGTGACCACTTTTTATGGCACTCCAATCCGATGCCCAGAGAGAGAGTTATTGAACTTTTCCCACGATCACCTCTTTGAGATGAAATTCAGGAGCCTGAAAAAGCACTACCTTCCACAGATCATATCTCCAAAAATATTGCGAACCAAGCTCTGAAATTTTGTGATAAATTTCCTCAGGATTTCAGCTTCGTGCCCTAAAAATTTCAGATTATGAACCTTCATAGAAAAAATTTATTGCGCAAATGCCACGATGACCTATTTAGATTAAATTGAGGAGCCTGCAAAAAGACCTAACTTCCACAGATCATATCTCTGAAAATATTGCGAACCAAGCTCTAAAATTTTGTGACGATTTTCCTTAGGATTTCGGCTTCACACCTTAAAAATTTCAGCTTCTAAAACTTCGTAGAAAAAAATTTATAGAGAAAATTCACGGTGACCTGTTTGGAGTAGCTAAACCCTAGAATCCAAAGCTCTGATACCAAATGTTGTGAAGCCAACTCCAAAAATAGAAGAAAAGAGATATCAACGCCTTATAAATAAGCCACTTCAAGGGGACAACCTCCAATACATTACATGAATGAACAATTCTTGGATGATACAAATTACAAAACCTCCTTTCTATATATAGGAGTCCATGAGGCCACAATGCAATCCTAGTGGGGCCACAATGTAATCCTAGCCGACCTAACAATAATAATTTAAGGGCACAATAATAACAATATGGGGGTTACAGGGGTACAATAATAACAATAAGGGGGTTACACTAACAACAATAAGGAACTATACTAGTAATATAGGGACCTAACAACCTATCAAAAGAAATTGAAAATTGTCCAATCATGTTTAAACTGTATGACTGGACAAACCTATCTAATGAGTAGTGGCATTTGAACTTGCATCACTTTCAGTTTTATTTGTTTTTGTGGTTTTTCTTTCTTTTTTCCCTTTTTATCTTTTTCCTTTTTATCTATTTTTATACCCTCTTTTATTTCCTTTTCATATTTTTTACTTGAAATCATTTGAATTTTGAAAAGCCTTTCAATAATAAAAACTTTGCAAGAAGTATGAAGTATCTAGTCACCTTGAGATCCTATAATTTATAAGGTACTAACAGGATTTACATAAACTTCGACGTCACCACCATTCATGGAGATGGTCTGAGATATGGACGGTTGGTGTTTGCCTAAAATGAGTCAGTAACTCCATTCCTGAATCGTGGTGGATGGGTAACTGAAACTATGTGAAGAACTTGGCAGCAATGGCATTAAAGGTTCCATGCAAAGCAGAAGGCCGCTCAACATACAATTTCGCGGCTGGTCCAGTTAAGGTGCGTTGAAATAGTATTAGTCGAATAGTATCATCAATAATATTGTTCGATGAACACCATAGGTGGAAAGTAATTACATGGTTTCCAGGGTCTTTCGCTTGCTTCCCTTCAAATTTTGGACTGTCCGAAGGGAGCTTCGTGGGCATAGGGTCCAATTGGGTTTGTGTCCAATGGGATAATTTATTAACTTTGATATATAGGGTAGGTTTAAAGATGATAAGAAGGTAACTGAGTGCTAAGTGCCATTATAAACTGTGATAACACAGGAATCTGGTTTTGTATGGGGCTTTTCTGGGGGATAGTACCCTGTGACGTACCCGATAGTGTGTTTTGTTTGCTCCTCAAATGGGTAGCGCACCTTTGCCCTCTGGGGGTTGTGGGAGGAGTGGTGTGTGGTGACCCTGAGGGGGTTTCCACAGGTGTGGCGTTGGGTGACCCTTGGGGGTTTCCAACTAAAGATGCCCCGATAAAGTATGAACCAATAAGGGTGATTTTGTGTCATCTTTGACGCCTGAATGGCAAAAGACCTGGCACTCCTCCCTCTAATGGGGGGAGGTCCAAAAAACGTCTAGATCGATGAGGTCCCGTTGGGTCGATTATGGTGTCGACTCGATTTAATTTTGGAAATCTTTTTTAGTCTTTCTAAGAGAGGAGACATTATTATCAAATCAAAATGTGATCAAATACATAAAACAAAGCGAAAAGATAAAAGGTAAATTTCTCCTTTAGATTAATCCTATGTGATCAATCAATCATAAAATATGTTTTTGGTTGTTTCACGTATGATACTCAAAAATCCTAGAAGACCTAATCGTCCTCACACTCTCAAATGTAACTGGGCCTTGCGAAGATATATTCTGGTGGATATTGAGGCTAACGTCCCGAAAGAACTAGTGACGCCTTCTAGCAGCTGAAGAATCGACCAAGGTAATGGAAAGAGGATGTATTGTTGCTTGCACCGTCACCTATAGGGAAGGATGCCCTAGTTTTGGCCACCAAAGTACCATCTTCCCACGTGAGTGTTTGAGTCTCGATCTTCTTGGTATTGAACTACCAGTACCTAGCACTATATGGGTTAGGTAGCCCCGAATAGTACCGCACGCACTGGGCCTAAACTTAACCCCCTCTAAATCAGGTCTTTGTGGCACTTGGGAATTCTTTTCCATGGGCGGATAGACGGATTTTAAGCTCCCTAAACAGTCAACTTCTATGTTTCAAGAATGAAAAATGACCATTGTAGCTTATTGGATGCCTACCCCCAATGGTCCTAACCTGAACTATTAATTCTTTTGTGGCCCTTGTGGGAATATTTTAAAGAGTTCAATTAATGGTTAGTTTTAAGGAGTCTTACTTTACTTATTGTGTGCCTTGGTGAAGCGATGGTAAGAAAAAGAACAAAAATCCTAACTTACTGAAGTTTCATGTGTGTAATGAAGTGTACAATCACAATGCTAATAGGATGCAGATATGCAATGATCCTTTACACTCCCTCCTAATTAAACTATTTTTTATTGTTCCTTTCAAAAAGAAAATGATGCGCAAATAATGGGTCGCCTACAATTTTTCCTATTAAGACTAAATGTTGCACTCTAGGGAGATGGAAAACTATCAAAAGAGAGTGTTCATATGCATGCCCAGGATCACCGAGAGGTGAAAGGGCGGCAAAGATTACTTTCCTTCTTAGATACTTTGATCCTAGTCCCGAATCCTAATGAAAAATTTAAACTAAACTTAATGCAAAAATTTTAAAAATTAGAAACTAGCTTAAGATGCGTGGATATGGGCCACTTACTTCCTGATAATTACCTACGTGTTTGGTGTCTATTATCAATAATTATTTCATTCAGATAGCATGTGTGGATTTAAAAACCACTTACTTTTCTCCTAATTAAACTATGTGAATTTGTTATAATAAACCAAAATTAGAACTATGAAATAGCTAAGATAAATTTCAGCTAAAAACATGTCCTAACAATCAATAAACACCATAAAACAGTGCTGGAAGATTTATTTTGGGTTGCCAATCACTTTACACTTGCAAAAAATGGAGAAAATTAGTGAAAAAATGGCTCACTGGTTTCTGCACAGGTTATTTCTACACAGGCACGCAGACCTGCACGTTTGTTTGAGCTGAACTCGCACAGTTTTCCTATGCACGGAAGTTCTATTTTTCTTTAACTGAATCTCTTCACAGAGGGTGAATGAGAGAAGCTGAGGAAGAGAAGAGTTGGTCCTACAACAATCCTGAGCAGAAAATAGGTTCTTCAAAACAACAACCACTTATCTTAAGAGGAAAAATAAGTGGAGTCGCCAATCTTGTATTGGTGTCTTTTGTACGAGGGTGTACAAAATGCATTGGTGCTTGGTAGGGGTGATTTCTATCATACAAGAAATGTCACAGAGAAAAAATTGGTTGTTAGATGGTTAGTGAAGCATCATAACATGTAGAAAAACTAGTTATAAAACATAGCATACTACAAAGAGGAGGAAACAAGAAACAACAAATACAAATATAACACAAGCTCAATATCGAGTAAACAAACTAATAATGCCAACGGAGAATGAATCCCCTTTTATTAGCCACTGGTGGTAAAAAAGAGCTAGAATGCTAAAACACTCACAGTGAGTCCTTAGAGCTATGGAGCTCTAATGCTCAATGCAAAAGGCTCTTCCCTTAAGTTGTTTGCAAGCCTCTCTCTTCTCCTCGAATGAGTGATCAGATAATGGACAACTAATGCACTTTTCCTTTGAGATTGAGATGTTGGATGGCCAACAAATGAATCCCTTCACTCCTTTGTTGCTTCGACAACACACTGCTGGTTTTCTCATGGGAAATTTGACCAGCATAACAATGTGTTCTAAATTGTTCTTCTCATGGTGTTATTTTATAGGAAAACTTCAAATCTTCTTCCCTCTCTTGGTAAAATTGTGGATAGTGACCCAAAATTGGTGGTTGATTCCATTGTGTTCTCACTTGAGGTCTTAAGGTGGCTCTATATTGTTGTCCTTGGGCTACCTCAAGTGGAGAATCTTCTTCCTGAAGTGTGCAAAGTGGTACTGGATGGCGACTTTCCTCCATACCCACGACCACGTGGCTTATTGAGAGATAGCTATGGAGACTTGTGTTGCTATCAAAGAAAAGGGCGTGTGGAGCACTTTATGCCAGTGTCTTTTGTGTGCGATTTAATAAATTTTCCTTTTGACCTTAGAGAAAGTTAAATTTTCTAGATTCTGTAATGTTTTTCCACCCTGTAAATCCTTCTACTTGACATTTTATGATGTCCTTTGCTTGTCCGATTCTCAAGTGATAACATATCCCATCACAGTTGACACCATGGATGCAATGAGAGAGAATTTCAACTCAAACTGTGAGGCCAAAGCTTCACCTGATGCACCTCCTGGAGCCTTCTTGTTGTTCTTCTTATTTTGTGGACAATTTGTGGCATAGTGTCCATGATCGTGACAGTTGAAACATTTCACCTTTGAGATGTCTCACTTCTTGCCTTATTTGTCAGTCTCAGATTTCGAATAGGACTTCTTCCCTTTCCCCTTCTTTATGTAGAAATTATACAAGATTCATGTATATTATTGGACTCCCCTGATCTAACAAATTAACTTATGTTAAATACAGAATCCTTCCGCTTAATTATTTGCGGAAATTAAATCGCCAATTGCAAACACATATGAAGCAAATAAATCGCACACAAACACAGTGTTTAACAGGAAATCTTAAAGCTAAAAACCCTAACTATCATATATTATGTATATAAATGGAACATGTAACAATCTCATAGAAAGCTTAGTACATCAATCTCTCAGTACAATCAACAATCATTACACATTGTCATGTAGAAATTTGCATATCTATGCACCAATTTCTTGCCTCCTGGTAGCTTGCCTCCACTGCGCAATCCCTGCTAAAGAAGACCCCTAAATGAATTCGAATTGGCCTTGCCTTGACTGTGCAATCCTCATTGGCATCTCCAATGTGTGTTAGATGCATTGAATGCATCACTATAATCACAACAGATAGTCCATCTCACCCTTTCACCTATCTCTCCACTAGGTCTCCACTAGAAATGACATGCAAGTAGTTAACTGTTGTATTTGTTTAGTTGCAAGTGAGTCTCTAGCTGTGAATTAATTAAATAATTAATTCACTAAACTCTCACTAGTGTATCTTCAGTTAGAACTAGATACAACTAGCACAACTGAGTTTAACTCACTTAACTGAGTTAAACTAAATAATAGCTCACATAACTACTCTTCCAACTCTGTCACAACTTGCCAATATCAGTTATAACTGAGTCCTCCATGCATGAGTCACCAACCACCCTAGGAATTGCGTAATTCCTTCAACCCACTAATTTTCCAAATCTGTTCACTGAAATAAAGTGCTCCAAGAGAAGAAGTTGATATTTATTGTCGGATTATTATTAAGGGCTAATAATAATCGACATGCATCTATTTTTAGATTAGAAATCAATAAATATACTTTGCCCAATCTTCTAAAAATAGAATCTCATCTATTTTTCCAACTTGATCAACCATCTACAAATAGCTTCCTACTACTTATAGAATATGCTCACCATGTCTAAAAATAGACATACACCTAAAAATAGCCTGTGGGCCCCACTTAGTGAAGGTGCTTGATTTTCATTAAGCTCATCATCTTGTTAAATCTCAACACTCCCTCTCAACAAGATAGGGATTATCCTTCACCCCGATCCTGCCTCTATGGTATTCAAAATTTCTCCTGGTAAGCACCTTTGTTAGAATATCTGCATCCTGATCTTCCGTAGGAATGTACTGAAGCAACATGATCTTCCGCTTCACACAATCTCTGATATGATGATACTAGATATCTATATTCTTAGATCTATCATGAAACATAGCATTAATCGAGAGTTTAATGCAACTCTAATTATCACAATGTATCATTGTAGGATCTAAATGAGAACTGACCAAACCAACCAGGATCTTCCTCATCCAGATAGCCTCACATGTAGCTTGACTTGCTGCCATGTATTATGCTTTCGCTGAACTGAGTACCACAGATCTTTGTTTCCTGTTGTACCAAGAAACTGTTGTAGATCTGATACTGAAAACCCCTCCAGGTGTGCTCTTTTTTTCCGTTGGGCTGCCTGCCCAATCTGCATCCATGAAGCCATGCAACTTCACCTCATCCATCTGTCTGTACCACAAGCCATACTCAGAATTTCCCTTGATATATCTCAAGACATGCTTGCCTGCCTTCCAAAAGAGCTTGGTAGGCTTAACCATCACTTGACTAAGTTGGTTCACCGCATAGCATATGGCCAGTCTTGTATTAACTAAATACATGAGTGAACCCACCAACTGTTGATAGACAGTAGCATCCACTACCTCTACTGATGTAGCATCCTCTTTCCTCCAATTTCCTGGAAGAGGAGTATCCATGGGCTTGCAGTCCTGCATTTGAAACTTACCAAGTATCTCCGGAGCATACTTTCCTTGAGACACAAACAATTCACCTTCTCGCTTCCATATTTCCAATCTAAGGAAATAATGAAGGAGGCCCAAATCCTTCATCTCAAACTCCTTTTCAAGATCTTCCTTGCATGAGTGTATCAACTGCTCATCACCCATTAGTATTAAATCATCAACATAAAGAACAATGATTAAAATCTTTCCTCCACCACAATTTGGTATAGGTTTGCATCTGCCTCACTCTTGGTGAAGCCAAGTCCAAGGAAATAGCTATCGATCCGTGTGTACCAAGCATGGGGTGCTTGCTTCAACCCATACAGCGCTCTTCTGAGTCTGCACACATGTGACTTATTGCTAAAGATCTCAAATCCTTCAGGCTGCTCAATGTACACTTCTTCCTCAATGATCCCATTAAGGAACATAGTCTTCACATCCATCTGATGAATGTGCCAACCCATTTGCGTTGACAGAGCAAGGATGGTCCTTATGGAAGAATACTATGTGATAGGTGCAAAGGTTTCTTCATAATCAATCCCCTCGATCTGTTAGGAGCCCCGGGAAACAAATATTGCCTTATACTTCTTAACGCTCCCATCAGCAACTTGCTTTACCTTGTCGATCCATCTTTAACCTACCACTGATTTACCAACCGCCCTTGGAAACATCTCCCAAGCATTGTTTCTAAAAATGGAGTCATACTCTTCCACCATGGCATCTACCCATGTGGGCTCCTATGCTGCTTCCTGAAAGGAATATTGCTCTGTCATGATACACTTTCTCATGATAGACATGTATCCGGTGAATCGGTTAGGTGACTATCTCTGTCTACGATGTGATGTAGGGACTCCTACATTCTGTGTCACATAAAGCTTCAGCCTCTCAGCTTATGTGGTACACCTTCTGCCTGTTCTGATTTTTGGCTCTATGTGAGTGGACTCCTCCACTCCATGATCCTCCTCTTGTGTTTGATCCACATCTTGAGGCTCATATTTGGGAACAATAAGTTACTCCTCCGCATGCAAGTGTAGCTTCCTCTCAAGCGAAAACTTCGTGGCTTTCTCCTCATTGAATTTTATATCTTGTCGCACCACAGTCATCCAACTATTTGGCAAATACACACGATAATTATGGGGTGTTTTTGTGTACCCCACAAATATCCCAACTTCTGCAGTCGGCTCCAACTTCTTCCTGGCGTCCTTTGTCACATGAATGTAAATAGATGAACCAAAAATATTCAAATGAGAAATATCAGGATTCTTACTAGTAAAAGCTTCTTCAGGTGTACTCATGCCAAGTACTCTATGAGGACAACGATTTTTCACATAAACCGCAATGTTGCATGCTTCCATCCACAAGTGCATTGGTAGACCCTAATCATGCAGCATAGCTCGTACAGCACCCACGATCGTTTTGTTCTTCCTCTCCATGACTCCATTCTACTGTGGGTTATGAGGTGCTATGATTTCTCTTCGAATTCCTTATTTGCTACATAAGTCTTTGAATTTTTTTGAGATATATTCACCACCATTATTGCTCTGCAGATCCTTAACTTGCTTCCTTGACTCCTTCTCCACCAATGATTTAAACTCACAAAACTTTTATAATGTTTCACTCTTCTTCTGCATGAAGAAGATCCAACATCTACGAGAATATTCATCAAAAAATATAACATAATACCTATGTTTTGTTGTTGAAGCAACCAAGAAAGGTCCACATACGTCTGTGTGAATTCTCTCCAGGATCACCGAAGCATGGTTCTCCTTCTCATGAAAGGTGGTCTTCACAAACTTACCCATAGTACATCCCTTGCACTGATCTGACTGCACAAGAGTACCCTTGGGAAGTCCAGTAGAAATCTACTGTAAAATCTTCAAGGTGCCATGGTGAAGATGGCCCAATCTCCTGTGCCATAATTCACCCTCATCCCGACTCACCAATTCTTCTGCTTTTCCCATCATTGCAGTGTAGCCATCTACCTCCAGCTTGTAGATATTCTTAACTCAAATCCCTATCCTCTTGGTTTGACCCGTTATTTTATGTCGTAGGAAAGCTTTTCCCTTGTTGAAAACAACGTCATAACCTCTGTCCTCCAACATCACGACAGAGGCCAAGTTCTTATTCAAACATCGAACATGCATAACATCTTTCAACAGAAATGGTTTACTTGAATCCCTCTCAAAGGTAATGGTTGCAATGTTGGTCACACTATATCTACCATCGTTTCCCATCTCTATATGCATTTGGAGATCTTTCTCCTCCAAGTCACTAAACAACTCCTTGTCTCCCGTCATGTGGAAGGAAGCACCACTATCAAGATACCACACCAATCCCATTGCACTTGAAACCAAGCATGCGATCAAGGAAAAATCAAGTTCAAATTGCGAGGCTAAGGCCTCACCAGCTGCAACTCCAACAGCCTTCATGTTCTTCTTTTTCTATGGGCAGTTAGTGGCGAGATGCCCATGTTAGTGACAGTGAAAACACTTCACCTTGGACAAATCCAGCTTCTTTCCTTTAGCCTCGGATTTTGGATGGGATTTCTTCCCCTTCCCTTTCCTTACTTTGGTAGCCAAAGCGCAATTCTCTGCATCATCAGTCTTCGATGAAGAGCCATCCCTGGTACTTTGCCTTATCTCCTCCTGCACTAGATCCGACCAAAGTCACTCCCAATCCAATAGTTTCTCCCATCCATTGATTAATACAGGAGGATCTTGTTCAGTGCAGATCGGTAGAGAGGTCCAGTCAGCTCCAGAAGTCTGATGTTCGGTTCAGTCTCCAATCCTCTAGTTCTGTCAGTGTCATCTGAAGAAAATGTCCTCAAATTGAACATGGTCAGGTTCATGGCATGTATTGTGGTGTAATTGGTCCTATTTGTATTTATGGTGAAATACCTTAAAAATGTAAAAAGGAACTAAGTTTTAAACACCTAAATACCTAACCTAGGTCCTAAATTCCTAGACCTAAGCATTAAAACCCTAGCGCATTTAAACTAAAGTGAAAAACCCACTTTTGGGCTTTATTAGAAAACAAATAAACAGCGCAGTCCTAACTGCGGCTATCTAAACAGTGTTGGAGATGTTGATAACATGTGATTGGTCTATTTAGACCATGGCAGAGTCAAGGTTTAAAGTTGTTAACGCACAGTTATCTAAACCACGTCAGAATCATGTGACAACAGTTGACACTTGTAATGACCGCGGTTAATAATTGTGAATATGTCGTGTGTTAAAACCGCGTCGGGTAATGATAAAGCCATGTAACAGGTCGCACCAGAACCGCCGGGGATAATCGAGAATCGCCAAGGATAAGCCAAAACTACCGGGTGTAAATCGTGACTGTCGAGCGTAACCACCAGTCGAGGTGCTGATCACATGCCGAAGGATCTACCTCCACCTGGTTAGCTAGCCGTCGGGGCTAAAAATATAACATAAGGTTTAAATATGGGTTTTTACATTTAAAACAATGTTAAGGTCTATCACCTAGTTCCTAGGTATTAATTGAAAGATAAGATTCGATGCCTCATCACCATGCATTACTCAACCAATTGCTAAGTTTGGAATCAGAGGTTCGTGTTACACCATTTTTTGGTCATCTAACCTATTATAATTAGATGGATCCAAGTACACCATGTAAGACCAATTTTACCCTAAGAAAAATTTCTTTCACTATGAAAATAACTTATTAAACCACCTTTATTAAGTTGTTTATGGTCTAAACAGGAAACCCCATGAGGAAATATTAAATAAATCTACATTTGTTTGATTTTCCTCAAAGAATAATTAATTAAAGAGTAGTTTGATTAATATTCCTGGTTATATTTAACCCAAAACAAGGAAATTAATTAGATAAATCATTATTTATCTTATTATTTCCTAAAGAATAGTTATTTAAACCTTATTTAAATAATATTCTTTGTTAAATATGACTAAATCACCCATAAATAATTAAATAAATCATTATTTATTTGATTATTACTCAACCACGTCCTTAAAATGATAAATAAATCATTTATTTATTTATTATTTACAAATAAATGGATTTAACCCAAGTCAAATTCCTTTCCCCTCCAACAAATATAATAAAATATTCCATAAAAGTTGGATCTTGAATTGGTTAATAATATTTTAATTATGCACCAATATCTAGACTAGCTCAATATTTTGTTATAAATAGAAGGGTTTTTCCATTCATTTGTCACCTTTTTTTGCCTAAAGATCACTCTGGATCTATACTTTTGGTCTGACTATTGATCCACCATCATAGTCATATTTTGCTACCATTTTTTTCTGGGTTTCTACACCATCAAGAGAGAGGAATTTTAGATTTGAAGTGCTGAGGACTTACAAGAACCCATCCCATTGAGGAGAACTGGGAACACCCTCCTGTGTTTTCCTCCGAAGTGCCCCTAATACAAAATTCATTCAACATATTCTTGTCTTGTTTATTGGATGCATGGAGTAAATCTTATTTTTTCTACTATTTAATGTCTTCTAATGCATAGATCTAGATTTCTGCAGCATTTATCTTGATTACCTAACTGCATATCTAAAGATATCGAAAACCATCTTTGCTGTTAGGGCTATTGTTATGCATAGCTAAAGTGGTCTTTTTTCGTACGCTTGGAATTAAGATTCATACTAACAACTGGCGACTCCACACGGGTTTACGATTATGACCGCTGTAGTTTTTCTGATCCTTGCATATCCAACTACTTCAAACCCTATGATTTCTCTTCAGCCCCTTTTTTTTTCTTTTCTTGATGTTGTTTTTAACCTATAAAACCCTAAAACGATAAAAATTCTAACTTTCGTGTGTTTTCGGACCTATTGCGCAGGTGACAAACATCAACCCCAGCTGAGACGACAATTTTTTCTGAAATTTTCTGCCAAGAGTGCCGGAAGTGCAGGTCGCACTTTTCAGCCAAAAACCTGTGACCTAGACCCTCAGGGTGCACCTTACAACCCAAAAAGTGCAACCTCTACTGAAAACGGGTCAAAAACTGCGACCTGGACTTTTTGCGGGAATTTTTCTGAAAGTTTTATGGGTTTGTCTGAGCCTCTATTCAGGGTTGTCTAACCTCTGTCTCCACCCATTTTGGACCTATACTTGTTCTATTTTGCTCAACTAAGTGGGAACCTAGCCCCCTAGGGCTTCAGTACCCTCCACTTCTTGTGGAAGAGTTTTTGTTGTTGCAGGTTGTCTGAAATTTCAGAGTCTTCAGCCATTTTTTAAAATCTGATACCTCACCTTCATATCCACTTCAGATTGGCTTTTTATCCATCCAAATCACCTCATTTAGCTTTTTTTGGGTTTTCCTCTAGGGTTCACTCCACTTCCCTCCTGGAAATATCCTTTTGCCACCTCTTTTTATAGCAATTTTTCCTCTAATCTGTTGTTGTTTCTGCACCACTTTCCAGCAGATTTTTTCCTTTAGATCCCTGTCCATCCTGACCTTAGATCTATTGGTTGTTTTAGTGTGTTTTGATTAGTTTTTTACTCACCTATAGACTAGTCATTAAGAGGCCCACCTCCTTGGGTTTAGATTATTGCATCATTAGCTATTTATTTTCTGTTTTTGCAGGCTTATATATTGTCATTTGCAGGTTTATTTGCAGCTATACAGCACGCTTTTTCTTTTTCTCTACAAATGTCTAGGTTTAAAAATTAAAATTTACACACTTCACACACACACCCTAAGTGAAAAAGGGCTTGGTTAACACCGCCAAGAAAATACTCTAAAACATTGAAATCAATTGATCCTGCACCTCTCTACCCTTGTTTTGACATTGTAATTGGTTGATCCTGCACCTCCTTGCCCTTGTCGATCTCTTTTTCCTTTGTGTCGTGTTTGTGTCGTCATCATTGCGCCACCAAGGCGTTCATCCCGGAGACTTCTTGGCCTTCATCCTCAGTTTCCAGTAGGAAGACTTACTCCTCTGTGTAGGATTCGAGTTAGTCCGCCATCGAGTCCGCACTCCGACTCTTCTTCTAGTCCTTTGGGTTCTCCTCCTCATTTTTCCTTCGGTTCTCCCCCTGTCACCTTCACCATGTCTAGTGCAGGACCTAATTCTGGTGGTAACCCCGACCCTCATGCTGGGAATACCACTAGTGGGACTGCAACGAACACTACCCCAGTTGCGCCCTTGCTCCCCTTCATGGAAGGCCTCAGCCTCCCCAATTTCGACCAGTTGATAAACAACCCTATACACCATGACGCTAGTTGGCCTTCTATGCTGACAAAGCTCCCTTCCAACATCCCAAATTTTGAAGGCCTTGGTGGAGAAGATCCGACAAATCATGTTAGATCTTTTCACATGTGGTTTTTGTCTAACTCCATTACCGATGACTCTGTCCGTCTTCGGTTGTTCCAACGTATGCTTACAGGTGAAGCTTCTAAGTGGTATGTTGATTAGGCCCCTTCCTCTCATACCACCTTTTCGACTATTTCCCGAGCTTTCTTGTCTTACTTCCAGCTTCCCCTTTGTTACGACACTAGTACCGAACCCTTGACTTCTTTCCATCAATCGTCTGCGACCCACCTTTTCGATGGAGAAGAAAGAGCCTATGTCGAGCTCCTACCTTCGAAGACCATGTCTACAATGACCGGTTCCTTATATCTCTTTTGCCACCTATCGAAAAAGATGTTGCATTGCACTTTCCTCAAACTGAAGAAGCCGCTCTCCAAATTGCATTAAAATATGACCTGATCTACACTCAGTCGGGTTATGTTTATACCGTTCTAACTAATCTTCCTAGACCTGGTGGTGCCAACACACCGAGGGCATATCACACCGCCGACGGTATCGTTGGAGCTCTCTTTAACCCGTATGCTCAACCTCCCATGGGCTATGGTTTTCCTCAAGGGGGGGCCAGCACCTCCTGCATTTTTTCCCCTCCTGGTAGCATGTATCCAGGATACGGCATGCCTCCTCTTTTTTCCCAACCTCCTGTTTACCACACTGCTACCCAACCTCCTTATTATCCGTATCCACAACCTGGTGCTTCAGCTCCTCCAACATTAGCACCTCTTCCTCCCTTGCCTTCTCAACCCCCGCAACAGCAACCACCACCCCCTCAGGGGCAGGTGTATGCACAGCAGGGAGCGACTAATCCTCCTCCCTCCAAAAAGAAGAGGAAAGGCACTCAAAATCAGTCTGCTCCTGGTAATCCTGGACCTAATCAAGGTAATGCTCCTAACACTATGAACCAGCAACAGGGCACTCAGCCCAAGCAGGACAGGCATGTTCGCACGAACAAGCCCTATTATTGTTGGGGTGTTTATGGTCATTACACGCATGATTGTCCTCTTTTTCCACAAATGCAGCAGCTGTGGCAGTCTCAAGCAACTTTGAGAGGACAGCAAGTCGTCCCTTCCGTTCCTCCTAGTCCTGCACCTATTCAACCGACTGTGCTTACCGATCCTTTCCCTCAGCAAGGATTCGTGGCTACCCAACCACCTAAGTGGCCACTCAACCTCTTCCATCTAGTACCTCCAATTACCAGATTCTCATGATGAACTTTGATCAACCGCCAACTTTTAACATCAATCTTCAGACTTGGTCCCGTCAGTACAACAAGCCTCTCGCTACGTCTGTCCCTGAGCCACCTCCTTTAGTCTCTACAAAGCCTCTTTTGACACCTAATGGCCCCTTGAAGATCCCTCAGCCTAGGGCAAAGGTTCATACCAATATCCCTAAGGGACCACTATGTCGAAATGCTGCTTCTGGAAAAGCCGCCCATTCATATATCATAGTATATGATCTGGCACAATCTCCTGCTGCCATTTCAACGTTGGAACTCCTCCAGTCATGCCCTTCACAACGAAAATCTCTACTATCTATCGTGGGCATTGTAGATCCTTCCAAAAATCAATTGATTGTCTTTGATTTTGACCAATCATAGCATCCTCCTCTCCCAACTTCCGTCGCTTTCCAAATCCTAGTCAAGATCTAGAACACCAACATTTATCGGTGCATTATTGATGAGGGGGCATCCACCTGTGTGATGTTCGCTTCGGTTTGGAAACAACTCAAATCGCCTGATTTGGCTCCTTCCACGATCACTCTCTGAGCATGGGATGGCCATGCCTCCCATCCCATTGGCTTATTCCGCAATTTTCCTATTACTCTTGCGGGCAAGACTGTTTGCGTTGACGTAGAATTCATAGATGCCCCCTTAGATTACAACATTCTATTGGGTCGTAGCTACACTTATGCGATGTCTGTTGTCCCTTCTGCGATCCACCGCAAGATGTCCTTCCCTCATGATGGAAAGATAGTCACCATTGACCAGTTGACGTATTACGAACAGAAGTCTCAAACCTCCCCTGAGTCCACTATCTCTTCGGTGGCTAATAAGAAAACCGTCGATCCTTTGACTAGTGTCTCACCTGGAGTCTACAAATATTCCTCCTTTCTTGGTACTTTCCCTGGTCTTCCTCCTCCTGTCTCTGATCCCATCTCATCGAATTTTTGCATGATGCAATCATCTCGGGCTGCCCTCAAGCAGCCCACCTCAGCTAGTCAGCAGCCTCCTCGCCCTCTGCAGCCTTCTCCTAGCCCTTCGATTCAGCCTTCTGGACCTCCTCCTTTTGGCCCTTCAGCTGGTACTCATGAAGCTCCTTACCCTCCTGGAATGGTTCCTCCAGGCCTTAACCATTTATGAGTCATCCCACCTGGCCATTAGCCCTCCAGTCAGATACCGTTCCTAGCTCCCCCACCATGAGTCTATACGGCACTTGTCATGGCCACCCTCTCTCTTCCTAACTTGACTCTTGGGATTCCTGTCTGGTACCTTCATCCTCCAACCACTACCCTACCAAGTCAACTTAAACCTTATATTTCTTTGACCCCAGTTCAACCGGTCCCCCTGACTTCTCCCATTGTCATAGTGCCTCAGCTGCCTCAACAGGAACCACCTCTTGTTGTGACTGCTTCGGGTAAGAAAGGAAAAGCTCGCAAAAGGGCTTCAAAGGACAAGGCTGCCCCGACTAACCATTCACCTCGTCCACCTCCAAAGCCATGTGCTTTGTGTGATGTTGTCGGTCACGCCACCCATACTTGTCCCGAGTTGCCCAGCATCAAGCCCACGGTTAAAGTCGTGTTCCCTGAGTCTCTGGTCCCTGAAACCTATGCTTCTTCATCGACTGCAACCAAGAACACCAAGACTATTCACACCAACCAACCTTGTGCTTTGTGTGATCTCCATGGCCATTACTCTCGTCATTGTCCCCGCCTTACGCATTACCGTGCCTCTTTAGAAGTAGTTCGGGAGTATCAGATTGAGCAGAACCAATCCGCTTCTCCTGTACTTGCACAGTATGCTACAAGCCAGACTAAGGATTTACCCACTCCTATTGACATTCCCCCTCCTAATGTCGAGATGACGGAGCATGCGGCCACCATCCTCTACCTATCATCATCCATGAGACCCTCGATAGAGGCTCCCTCTGAATCTTCTCCTGTTGTTTCGCTTCACCTCCCTTCACCGATCACCCTGGGCTCAACATCAGTGGATCCTTTATCTGCTTGTTCTTACGTCATCCCTCATGACAATGCGCATGTGAGCCTTTCTTCTCATGATGATGACTTAGGTAGCTTCGCCGTGTCACGTGGTCTCTCTTCCTCCAGTCATTCCGCCTTCTTTTGTGATGACAACATCATGGAAGCCATGTCCACCCCTGACTTCATCTTTCCCGCCCATAAACGAGATGCCATCATCCGTACCTTTGGTGACTTACACGGCCTAAGCTCAAGCTACACCTCTGGTAGCTCCCACACTCCCCCTCACCGGCGGCACGTGAGTAGTAGACATCCTACCCCGATCACTCCCTTCCGCAGAGTGCATTCGATTTCTACTTTGCGCTCAGGTTGCCAACATTGTTCTTCATCCTCCCATTTATTGTCTTGTGGCACCTTTTATATGGATCCCTGGTCCACACCTTATATCGATTTTTCCGATGGCGCAAGTCGCTACTCCCGGAATCTAGCCTCGGCAGGTTGGGCCATTTTTACCCCTTTGCATTCACTTTTTCTCTCGAACGGTGTATGCATTGGTACTGCTACCAATAATCAAGCCGAATATGATGCAGTGCGGGGTTTATTAGCCGATGCCCTTTCTCATCCACCTTCATGTTCATTTAGATTCCCTGCTTCTTGTCATGCAATTGAATGGTGTCTATCGTGTGCATAATCCTATCCTTTTTAGAAGATATTTACGAGTGAAGCTTTTGATGAGTGAATTTGAAACCATTACTTTTAGTCATGTACCTAGAGCACAAAATCACTATGTAGATATCATTGCAAACCATATTTTAGATTGGCATTTAGCACACACATTTAACACAAGACAATAACTTAAAAATATCAAAACAATGCATATCCATAATATGTGTCGTATAAAATGTTTTAGAGTCCACCAACTCTGATACATATGACATGCCCATAGCATGTTACAAAAACTCAAAACTGGGGGCACCACCTGCCCCTACACACTAATCACTATCGGGAAGATCCTGAGACAATGGCTCTGCTCTCACAGCTCGTAGATCGCGCATACCCTATCCGACCATTGCCATGCACCGCATGACCCCTCGCCACTCAGAGGGTAGACCAATACATGGCTCTATGTACTGGTCATCTAAGTCTTGCCAGCTGCGCTCTGAAACACCAGTCAAAAGCCTCTCACATCTATGACTGATATCCTCCAAGAGGGCTGTTGCTTCCTCATTTTGCTGCGCCCTCGATCCATTAGATCTTGCGGCCCCCGATACTGCAGGTCATCCCATGTACCTGGCCAGTTTTACCGATGTTGCATTTGCATACCAAAAGTAAAAGAATCAGGACCACATACAATATTCTAGAACTTTACATGCACATAAAATATTAGCAATTTTTCACTTACCATCGAGTCCCCATATTCGACCAGGCGGCAGTGGCAGATTCAGGTCCCACAATAACTCATCCCACTATAGGGATAGTGTTGCACTAAAAACTGTCATGCTGACATTATGTTGAATGTATGAGCTCATTAACACTCATACATACCTCCTCTGCAAGTCTTACAACCATTGTTCCTCATTCCAAGCCCTGAAACAGGAGAAAAAACCTTAAAAAGCTCAAAAACCCTGGGTACACAGGTAACATGAAGCCTGTCTGCGTTCCTGGCTTGGGTACACATGTAATACACTACTTACCTGCATTCCAGAACGCAATTTTCCCTTGTAATTCCTGCGCACCCTTCTCAAAGTCAAAAAAGCGAGAAACAAAAGATAAAAAGCTGATTTGAGGTTAATTCTACAAGGTTCTAGATGAGATTTTTGGGGATGAGTATGCTTTAATAAGGTTCATGCATCCCTCACCTTAAGGAACTAATCCCTTGATGTGAGGAGCCTATATCTTTGAAGGAGGATTCTATCCCTTCAAAGGTGGAACCCTAACCTCCTCATCTGCTCTATAAAAAGAGGCATTGGGTAGCCTCAAAGGGAGTTCAAGCTTTATGGGTGATTGAGTTGAAGTGTTGTTGAGATTTAGACTTCTTTCTGTTGAGATTTTGAGAGGAAAGATCACATACCTCTATGTGCTCTTGGAGGAAGAGTGCAAGACTTATCAAAGTAGTGGAGACTCCTGCTTCGGACCCCGGGAAGGCCTTTTCAAACATCAAGGCTAAGGTTGTAAGGTTCTTCTGTTATTTTAAGATTAATACAATCAAGTTTTGTTTTTCTCAATAAATTGTTGTTCGATTGTTTATTTCAATAAGTTGTCGTTTAATCGTTTATTTCATAGATTCCTTGATCACTATGATAGGTATGTTTTATAATTATTTGTTATATAGGTGCTACTTAATATTTTCTCGTTTGTGATTGCAAGTCGAAAAAAGACGACACTTTTTTGCGACAAAAGACGACACTTTGTTGCGACAAAAGATGACACTTTCTTGCGACGAAAGAACTCTTGTTGCGATGGAAGGATTATTGTTGCAACGAAAGAACTCTTGTTGCGACGGAAGGACTCTTGTTGCGACGGAAGGATTATTGATGCAACGGAAGCACTACGACCGCAAATAAGCATTTGGATCTAAGGTAGGATCGACACCTTCATAGCATTTATTTTTAAAACGAATATATTTAGAGAAAGACAAACTTAGTTTTTCGTTTGTTGCTATATTGTCTTCTGACATTAGGGAGATCGATCTTGTCTGCAAGATCGATTTATCTGGCCAACAAATTGGTGACTCCACTGGGGAAAGAACTTGTTTTGATTTGAAGAAATGCTTTTTTCTTATTTTTGATTGATTTGTACGGGCTTGGGTAACTTAGATTTACTTTGATTTGGAAATCTTTCAAATCTTCTTTGTTTCTCTTGAACTTTTCTGGGGACCGCACATTGTTGCAGACCCTGTTAAAAGTCTTGAAAAACTTAGATTTCTTCTTTCAGTTTTAGTTTAGATTTGATTTAGTATTCTTAATGTCTGCCAAAATCTGTATGTTTTCTGTCAAAAATCTCTTGTGAATGAGTCTCATAGCACTTTTGTTTTGAATGATTTTCTAGAATTTTTGCATTTTTAGAGTGGTTTTCGTTGTCTCTGTAGTGACCCAAAGATTAGAAGCTTAAAAATGCCATTAGATCACTTTCGTATCTTTTATCTTCTTGATGAGTCCAACTTGGTTGTGAAATTCATTCTTTTTGAGAAATAGATCTAGTTTTATCTTTGCAAATCTTTGAACAAACTTTGTTTTAAGTTTTGAATTTCATTTTTATAAAACATATCTGGATGTTTTTTGATTTATTTGTTATTCTGGGCAAATGAATCCTTAGTTTACTGAACAACTAAGCAAAACATTCTCAAAAAAAAAAATTAAAGCTTTTATTCAATTAGATTTTTTAAAGTTTGTAGATCTCAAAATTAGTTTTCATAGTTTTGAATGCTTTTTAGAATTTGCAGATCTCTTTTGAAGAAAAGTTGTTTTTTGTAGTTTCGAGTTTTGAAAGAAAAAGGGATTTATTGTGAGCATTGATTATTTGTCTCGTTTTGAGTTCTTATTGAAAAAACAAAAAGATTTTCTTCCATTTATTCTTCATGTTTAAAGAAAGAATTGTCTCTTAAAAGAATTTCATTCTCGAACTCTTTCTTTAGCTAGAATTTCATTGAAATAAAAACGGATTTATTATCATTTTTAGGTGCTTTTTTTAGTGTATTTGGAAGTCGAGTCTTCACACCATCAAAGTTTCATTTCCATACCTATTGACTTAAATAACAGCCCATAAAAAACAACGCTTAATTAAAATTGAACTAGTAATCTTTTCTATTTCTAGGGCTCTTATCACCAACATAGCTTAGGCTAGTATCTTGGAGTAGGGAGTAATTAACTCTCCAAGAAAGTAAAAACAAACAAGTTGATAAATCTTGCGGTAGGAAATAAATCCAATTGTAATTGGTACAATCTGGGAAGCTTCTCTTAAAGGAGCTAATCACGAGATCATGTCCGAACCTTTGAGACAATCAATTTTATTTCATTGGGAAAGATAGAAGATTCTACGTGCATTACAAACGGTAAACCTCAGATTAACCATTGTCGAGGAGCCTAGGGTCACTTGTCAGTAAACCTCGGATTGACCATGTCGAGGAGCCTTCAAGGGGATTGAGCTTTGTTACTCTGCCCTTGCACGTGGGATCAGATCATAGACTGTTCCCACAGTTGTATTTGTTATTGTTGGTAACTTTAGTGTCCATAAGCTTAAGATTATTTCCTAAGGTGACGGTGAAGGAAAGATCTCACTGTACCTGTAGCAGACGTCGACTAGACTCACTTGGACTCTTTGGGGGGTTATCTTCACTCGAGATGGTTTTGTGAAGAAAGTTGTGCCAGTCTGTTTCATTAAGCAGGTTGTCGGGGTAACTGTTCCAATCATCCTTTCTGTATTAAATTTCTGCTAAGTTGGATTTCATCACCAACTAGTGTTTTTAGTATGGGAAGTCACTGTTTGTGCGTGGTTTGAACTCTTAGATTTTTTAGGCATGTGATTCAACTATTTTGTTTCTCTAGAGACTTTAGGTGTTTTCATTGAAATTTTCTTTGTTTGCATGTGATTGATTAATATTTAATCGTGGTAGAATTACCAAGACAATCCCAGAGACTTCAGGGGAAGCCCCCTGAATATACACCAAGTCAGCTTGAAGGGCTGCGTGCTCTTGTATCATCTAGTAGCATTAGAATTAAATCAACAGAAATTGGAAGTTCATCTATAGTTTTTCATCCTGATCATCAAATACCCGTGACAGAACACATTCAAGAACCGATTTCAGTTTCCGAAGTTACTGGTAGTATATCTCCTTCCAGTGAACTAGCTGACGAACCTGAAATTTCTGAGCCTGACACTGGACCTTCTGTTTTAGAAACATCCGCAGGATTTAATGCTCCAACTTCTAGCAATCCTGGTTCACCTAGGGTAATAAGTATTGTTACTGAAGATCTTCCATCTGACCTTATTTCTATTAAAGAACTTGCTAGTCCAGACGAAGAGATATCAATTCCCGAATCCCCTCAGTCTTTGAATCTTAGGGAGCGTGAATCTATTTTCTACAGCCCTATTAGGAGTGACGCTTGGTATCTATCTTTGACAAACTTTTTAGAAAATACGGGTCTTTCTTTTTCTCCACCTCGAATTATGTTTCATCCTATGCCCAGAGGTTATTATCCTTCATCTATCATGGCAGGAGAGTCATCTATGTTTTCCCAATCACCGGAAGCATTTTTACACGATGGTCCCTCTGTTCCTTCGGGGTATCAAGCTCTTTTTGGTACTTTCTCAGGAGCAGCTCCTCGACTGACTGAACAAGTATTATCACCTAGTCTTAATGGAATTAAAACTGAAACGTCAAACGTAGAGAAAATATTTATGATGTCTGGTAATATTCCAAATCCTCAACCTCAAGGTGGTCAGTTACCTCCTGGGGGGCAACCTCAAGGTGGTCAGTTACCGTCTGGGGGGCAACCTCAAGGCAGTCAGTTACCGCCTGCGGGTCAAACTCAAGGCAGTCAATTACCGCCTAAGGGGCAACTATAGGGTAATTTTTTCCCAGGACAAACTGTAGCACAATATTATTTTGGAGAACAACCTCAAGGACAGTACATACCTCAAGGTTATCAACCTCACGGACAGTACATACCCCAAGGTCATCCCCAAACTCAGTATGTTCCTCAAGGTCCTTATCAACCCCAGATTCAGTACATGCCTCAAGGTTATCAACCTCAAGGTCAGTACCCAACTCAAGGTTTTCAACCACCTTCTGGTCAATCATTTGTATAAGGAGCTGGAAATTTACCTCTGAATTATCAACCCTACGTTCAACCAAGTTATGGTCCTTACGTTCAACCTTCTATAGGACAATACCCCAGAATGAATATGGTGTGGGATCCATCCCAAATTCAATAGACTATGCAACCTAATGTGTAGTTTCCTACTCAACTTGGACAGCCTTTGGTTTCTGGTCCAACCCAGCAACCTGTCCAGCCTACTGTTCAAATCCCTGCACTTGGTTTTGTTCAGCAGTCTGGGCCTAGTACACCTCAGACTCCGCCTCAAACTGCTGCAACTGCTACAACATTTGTTCAACCTATAACACCTATTTCTAGAGTATCTATAGCTCCGATTTCTTCTATCCCTGCATACGTGCAAATCCCTCAAGTCTCTGTACCCCAGTCAGTACCCACAATTCAGACTTTGGTCCAGATACCTACAGGACAAGCTGGTACAAGTACGATTGTCACAAGTCAACCACAATTCATGTATCAACCGTACCAGGGACAGTATCAATTCGGTCCCGTTTCACAAAACCCAGTTTATCAGTATCAACCATACCCTGGCTATACTTATCAATAGCCTCAACAACCCCAGTTTGGTCCGATTAATCTTGGTTTCCTGGGAGGTTATACCATTCCTAATGCAAATCCGATTCCCAGTTATCCTGGGTATCCTCCTCCCGGAACTGCTCTTGTTACTCAAGGTTTTTGCGACCCTAACCGTCAGTTACCATTTATTGCAACTCTGGATTTACCCGATTTGACATGCCTTACGAATGATCCAATTTTCTATTATCCATACTGGCAGCCTTGCCCAGTGATATACCGAAATTCGAAGGTAAGTCAGGAGAGGATCCGTCAAATCACGTTATGACTTATCACCTCTGGTGTGTGTCTAATTCGATAATTGATGATTCAATTCGCTTACGTCTTTTTCAATGAACTCTTATTGGTCTTGCCACCAAATGGTACATTGAGTTACCATGAGGCTCTTTTAATAATTTCAGTCAGTTAGAAACTACTTTCTTAACTCATTTTCAGTTGCCTGTCTGATACGACAATGGCACGGAACTTTTGACTTCGCTAAAGCAATCCACGTCCACATATATTTCTAATCATATTCACGAATGGCGACGTAGAAGGCGTTTAGTGAAAGTTTACATTCCAGATCAAATTTTGGCAGAATGGTTTGTTAAATCGTTATTACCCAAAATCACTGAAGATGTAGCTAAGGAAGGAGTTGTTACTGAGGAGCAAGTCATTGCTCAAGCTCAGTATCTTAACCTCGTCTATATGCAGACAGGTACTTTACATGAAAAAATCCCCGATCTTCCAAAACAAGGTCAGATAACTGCAGCTCCTTCAGGGTCTCATGCTGTTGATGGTATGATTGGTACAATTAATACTAAAAGCAAGAAGAAATCTTCAAAGAATTCTTCTCCTATAATAACTTTACCTGATTCCTCGAAAGGAGAGTCTTCCACTGAAATTTCTGCCGACATTCATGTCGTAGAGACATCTATGGCCAAATCTAAATCCGACGGTAAAAATAAGGGGAAGAATAAAAACAAAAAGAATTCAAAAGAAAAAACAGATAAAACTGAATCTAATGATGAAAAACACAAACCTCGCTATCCTTGTTTCATTTGCGATGAGGATCATTTTAACAAAGAATGCCCGCATCGAGCGGAGGTTGCAAAATTCGATAAAGGTTCTCAATAGCCTATTGTCTTGAAGGATCCTTTTCCAACTCAAGACAATAAAATTATTGGTTCCACCTCAAATGCCTCAGAAGAACCTATTATGATGATGTCTCATGTCAGGATTGCGACGCGATCGCAAGATTATGGTAGTAAAAATCTTGTTGGTGGTAAAGAAGTAGAATCTTCTAATTCAAATACATCAACTACACCTCCTCCTGTTTCTGATCCACTACAGATCGAGAAACCCAATCCAGACTTAGTAATTAAACCGCCTGCTAAAGGTGTACTTTGTAAATCAACTTTCAATCCACATGCGAGAGCTGCTCAGAATTACAACATTGTTGAGGACTTAGCTATTTCCCCTTCAGCAATGTCGGCTTTGGAAGTGCTGCAATTGTGCCCATCACAGCGTAAATTACTTTTGTCTGCTATAGGAGCTATCGATATTCAGCATTCGAACCTTATAATCTTCGATTTAGAGAATAGTACACCCTGCCTACCTCATCAAATGGCTTTCCATATTCCAGTTTTAGTCAAAAACAGACCAATCTTTCGGACTGTGATTGATGAAGGGGCTTCTACATGTATTATGTCGATCCAGTGTTGGAAATCGCTTGGTTCTCCTACACTCAATCAGTATCCGACGATTCTAAAGGCTTTTGATGGCCGAGGGTTCCATCCTTTCGGTATTTTGCAGGATTTACCTATAGGGGTCGAAGGAAAAACCGTAAATCTAGATGTGGAGGTGGTTGATGCCCCTCTAGATTACAACCTTCTCCTAAGTCGCAGTTGGTCTTATGATATGAATGTTGTTGTTTCATCAGTCTTTCGGCTTATCAAGTTTCCACATCAAGGAAAGATCGTTACAATAGATCAGCTCACTTATTTTTCATCCGATCCAGCCTCTACAAAAACTATCCAACACATCGGTAAAATAGATATCCCTTACAAGGATGTTGGGGTAGGTTTGATTAAATATTCTGGTTTACTAGGAAATTTTTCCTTTCCTCCTCCTAACGTATCACCTCCTATTGCAAATATTCATTTGATTTCATTGAATACCATTACGTTTGATGATCCTTGGATCGTACCTTCTGATTCCGAGTTGGATTCATTTGATGGCGCGATGCTTTTGAGTCCCTTTGAAATTGCATATCAGGCTATACAGTCGCTTTCTGATCCTTCTTCAACCAAAATTGATCCAATGAATGGGATCCATGAGGAATCACTTTCAATATCTAGCTCCGCCACAACGACATTTCCCGATCTTGTTCACACTGATGAGCAGATTCATGAACTTTTGTCTGTTGACGATTTACCATGGGAAGATCTTCATCATCGATCTTCATTTTTACCTAATCTGGATCATTTTGAAAATGATTTCGCTTCTATTTTTACTGCTGAACATGTCAAAGAACCACAAAATCCATTGCAAAATCCTGATTCTGAGTTAAATTTGGAAAATATCTCTCGAACGATTCCTATTGACATTTCAGTTAAGCCAAGAATAATTGAAAACATTCATATAGGTGCTTGCTATACGAACGATGAAATCCAAACTTATAAAGCCCTATTTCAAGAATTTTGTGATGTGTTTGCTTGGTCATATGAGGAAATGCCAGGAATCGATCCATCAATTGTTGTACATGAAATCAAGACTTACGTAGATGCCAAACCTGTCCATCAACGTTTACGTCAAATACATCCGAGAAAAGCTGCTACTATCAAAGCCGAAGTTGAAAAATTACTTCATGCAGGTTTCATTTATCCAATTCCTTTAACGAAATGGGTATCTAATATTGTTCCTGTTAACAAAAAACAAGGAACGATAAGAGTGTGTATCAACTATAGGGATATTAATCAAGCTTGTCCTAAAGACAATTATCCAACCCCCTATATCGATCAAATAATTTATGATTGTGCCGACAATGAAATTTTCTCCTTTATGGATGGTTTTTCCGGTTACAATCAAATAAACATACTTCCTGCTGATCAGCCAAAAATAGCTTTCATTTGTCCATGGGGGACATTTGCTTATTGCAAACTACCTTTTGGATCGAAGAACGTTGGGGCAACTTTTCAAAGGGCTATGTCTTACGCGTTTCATGACATTAAGCATATTGTGCAACCTTATCTCGATGATTTACCTGCTCATTCATCGCGTAGGGCCGACCATCTCACTCATTTACGAGCTATCTTTATGAGATGTAGGCATTATCGAATTTGGATGAATCCACACAAATGTTTTTTCTGTGTAGAATCGAGTCACTTACTGGGATTTGTTGTTTCAAAAGCAGGCATTCACGTTGATCCGTCGAAGGTCAAAGCTATTGTCAATCTACCTCCTCCTTTAACTCTACGCCAACTCCAAAGTTTGCAGGGGAAAGCAAACTTTTTATGTCGGTTCATTCCTAACTACACCAAGCTAACAAAGGGTTTTACCGGTTGTTGAAACAAAATGTTCCATTCTTTTGGGATGAGATCGCTGATCGATCTTTTGATGCACTTAAACATGCGTTGACCCATGCACCGTTATTGCATCCTCCCAACTACAACCGGGACTATTTTTTGTACCTCGCCGCCTCTCATTCCACCATTGGGATGGTTTTATTTCAGGAAGATGAATTCAACAATGAACATGTGATTTACTATCTTAGTCGAAATCTGCATCTGACTGAGATCAAATACACGCATGTGGAGAAATTGGCATTGGAAGTTGTTCAAGTTGTCCAACGATTTTGACACTACATCTTATTACGCAAAACCACAGTAATTTCTGACTGTAACCCTATGATGTACATCTTGACCAAACAATTGCTAGGGGGCAAGTATTCCAAATGGATAGTTATCCTGTAGGAATTTAACTTGGAATTTGAAAAATCCAAGGCAAAGAAATCTTTGGTTTTTACCAAACTGATGTGTGATTTCCCCTCTACTGATACTGAAACTGTGACAGAGCAGCCCATTACCAACAAATCCTTGTTTCTTATCAGTGCTCTTGATCCTTGGTATGGGGATATTATTTTTTATCTCCAAACCCAATCTTTTCGACCTGAAATCTCACGATCTCAGCGACGGAAAATACGTTTCCAATCCCAACAATACAATATTATTGGTGATACACTCTATCGTCTTGGAGCGGATTCTATTTTTCGACGATGTCTTACTCATGAAGAAGCTGAGAAGGTTCTAAATGACTGCCATTCTGGAGCATGTGGCGGTCATATGTCTGGGTATGCCACAGCCCAAAAGATATTGTGCGCTGGTTATTTCTGGCCATCGTTATTCAAAGATTGTATCTATGCAGTCCAGAAATGCCACAATTGTTAGGTCTTTGATCGTAAAATGTGTGCACCACCCGCTCCTCTTCACCCTATAATTGCTGTCGGTCCATTCGCAAAGTGGGGTATTGAATTTATTACATGTAACCATCACTCGGCCGGGGGGCATGCATATATTATCCTAGCGGTAGATTATTTTACTAAGTGGGCCGAGGCGATGCCTACATTTTTGGCAGACGGTAAGACTACTACAACTTTTGTGTTCAAACATATAATTGCTAGATTCGGTGTTCCTCAAGCCATTATTACAGATCATGGAATTCATTTTGGAAATATCATGATGACTTAACTGACAGATCAACTTGGCCTGCGCCATGAAAGTTCTACTCCATATTACCCACAAGCTAATGGTCTAGTTGAAGCTATCAATAAAGTTCTAGTCACTATGATCAAACGAATTATTGGTATTCATAAGTCGAATTGGAATTCCATGTTATTTTCAGCACTTCGGGCATATCGGACCTCAGTAAAAACGTCAACTGGTTTCACTCCTTTTCAACTGGTTTACGGTTTGGAAGTTGTGTTTCCTATTGAATGCGAAACTTTGTCGTTGAAATTAGTCATAGAATTACTCCCAGCTACGTCTGAAGAGGAGAAGTGTTTTTTGTACTTGGCTCAGCTAGATGAGAATCGACGAAATGTTGCATTAGAAAATGAAGCTCATGTCAAATGAATAAAAGCTTAGTACGATAGAAATGTTACCCCTCATAGTTTTTCAGAAGGAGACCTAGTTTTAGTGTAAAATCAAGCCAACAATAAGCTAGGGGCTAGAAAATTCATGCCTATGTGGCATGGTCCTTTCATTGTTAAGCGAAAGCTGGCAAAAGGGGCCTATGAGCTGATAGATTTCGACAGTGTCCCTTTAGATAAACCCAGAAATGGGCTTTATCTGAAGAGATATTATGCTTAAATTTGGTGTGGAGATTTTTTATTAGATTAGTTTCTTTACTGCTGGTGTGTCTTAGAATAGAAAAGTGTGCCTAGTTTAGAGTGTGTTCTTATCACTATTCCTGCTTATCTGAGTTTTACTCTTGATATTGCAGATGTCGACATCTCTTCAAACCTACATTGGTTTTGCTGATGGTGCTTTTTGTAGTACACGGAACATTTCTTCCGCAGCTTGGGTTATCTATTCACCCTCTGACGAGTTAGTATCCATGCATGGGGTAAGCCTCGGTCAAACAACGAATAACATTGCAGAGTATAGTGCAGTGATTGAGTTATTATCTGAATCCATATCATTTGGAATTCAGAGTTTGATTGTTAGGTTGGATTCTAAACTTGTTGTATTACAGCTTAACAGGGTTTATGCCATTAGAAATCTAGTGTTATTACGGTTATTTTTAAGAGTTCGTCTCTTGGAACATCAATTTGATTACATTGAATATTAGCATATTCCAAAACATTTAAATACATTTGCAGATGCAGTTGCTTTATGATAAATAGACATTTGCAATAAACAAAGCAGTAAATTAAACAACATATGATAACATGTACACAGATAGCCGGTAATAGTGATATATCATAGCATAGAAGTGTGTTTCAAACTATACATCGTCTTGTGTTGGACGGTTTAAAATACAAAAAAAATAGGACTTAGAAATTGTTGAAAATGATTTTTACTTGAATCATCCCATTACTCTCCTGGAGGAAAAGCCATGTCTTTGTCGCCGCGGTAGTCTATCCCAACGTATGAAAGTCCTTAACAATAAAGAGTTGGTTTTTCAACCAACGAAAATATGCCGACAGAAATCTAAAAATCTCAATGCCCTCAGCATGAGATTGGCAACACGTAATGTTGCACTCCTATACAGTCTAGTAACAGTGAAGACAATAAATTTTAACTCACGATGGATAATAGCTTTGATATCTATCCGTTTATCCTTGGGGTCTACTAAACCATTGCAAAACTCTGCTTTGAGACTAGCAACAGACTGGCCACCTGGTCTAGTCCCGAATAGAGATAAGTGTCCGCCCCTCTTGGACAAACCGGTCAAAAAATATATGTCCTCCAATTCGACTTCGAGCTGGTGGCCGAAAAACAAGAAACATTGGTCCTGTGTATCGCATCTATTCACTAGCCATATCAAGAAATCAACTTGGGCCCTCATACGGTCCAAAATTTGTACAGATTACTTGGAGCTTACAGTTTCTGATCCGACGAACGGATTTTCCAGAATCTTCACAGGAGGTTTTTCTTATCCAAAAGCCCTTACTTTTTCACTCTGAATTCAGATAGTAAAAATGAAGTTAGAAAAGTCCTTTTTGTAAGTTTTTTCGAATAAATGAATTTTTAATTTGTTTATTTTTCACTTTAAAAAGGTAATTTTTGAAAACATTTTTATTTATCTTAAATAGGTATGTGCAATTGTTTCGATTTTTTGTGCAGAATATTGGATTTTTTGGTAAAACTGATCATTTTTCAACAAAGAGCATACTTTTATCACTTTTTTAGACTCTTTCAAAAATTTACAAAAAAGCGAAACATTGGAGTCCTCTTTTAGCTCTTTTCAAACTCTCGAAAATTGAAAAGATTGCCGAGCACTTAATTATTCGAACTCGTTAAAGTAAATGAATGATCGTCCCTTTAGTATAAGTTTACCCCTTTTACGAACTGAAATGGACTATTTACGAAAAAGGTATACGTTCACTAAATACGGTCAATAGAGTTCTCTCCCACATTATTTTATCCTTTTTCGGGCCCGAGAGACTAAATTTACGAAAAAGTACCCCCATGGAGTCTTCTTAAGTTTTTTCTTCTGACTCTCTAAAATTGAAAAAACACCGAGTTTCTCCTATATTGGACTCGTTAAAATTTAACAGTAGAGGACCTGTTCAATTTTTAAGCAGGAACGAACCACTCCTTCTTAGGGTTTGAATCTTAAACTAAGTTGGACTCATCCGAAGGATGATCTTATAAACAAGAAAATATTATCCTCCTCAAGCTTGTCAAAAATAAAGAGGTACTTGCCAAAAATGGTGGGGGAAAAGAGAGAAAAATGAACCTGTTTGTTACATTTTGATTATTCGGAAAACCGTTAACCACTCTTGAACACGACACTTTTTTTCACCTGGGTTGGGAAAATCCTTTACCTAACAGTTAATCAAACCATATTAAATGTCTTCATCCAATTTCTGGGTATTAGCTTTGGGTCAATTGTCACCAAACCATCTGCAGTGTCGTTATGTGTTCAAGAGGACAGTTCAAACAAACCATTCATCTGCAAAATATCTGTCATCCATTTTGACCATCCCTGAGTCAGTCCTTGCCAATATATTTCTTCAAAAATTGATCTATGATTTCGTGTTGTGGGCTTGCCTACGACGGATCACTTTCTATCGACGACAGCTCATTATCTAGGAAGTTGATCCAGAAATCGTCAGTACCTTGAAATCTGCATGCCTCAATGGCAGGTTTCTCGCCTTCGATGACAGGTTGCATCATTGACCTTCGATCGAATGATTCCATGACATGTTCGACTTCAGCTCATTCATTCACATTTCATGGATTGTACTGAGTACTTTGAGAGCCATTGACATTACTGGTGGTTACTCTCACACTTGTTAACAGTTTACATTATTGACTGGTAATCAAGTGGTTTCTACCATGTTCGACTTCGACACATTTATTCACATGGGTAGAATCGTACTAGTTCGAGAAGCGGAAATCAAGACCCTGGATCTAGTTTCCATCATCCAGGTTGTAAGGAATTTTTTTTATTCATTTATACAATGGACTATTCATAAACAGATGGTTGTGTCCATGTTGTGTCTACATATGTCTATATTGTTGATGTATTGAAAATCATTCCTGTATCAGAATAGTTTAAATCAGTTTTCTAGTTAGTTTTTGATCTGAGTATGGGAATGCCTACCTCGGCGATGATATGTTTACATATATATGTTTTGCATTGAATGTTTTTACAGGTTCCGATCGGGGTGTCCACAGGATGATCCTTGAAATGATAAAGTACTTCACTCTTCATATATGACAGACTTCATCTTCATCTATTCCAGACTTTGCACTTTAGGGGGGAATCTGTTACACTAAAAACTATCATCCTGACATTTTGCTGACTGTATGAGCTCATTAACACTCATACATACCTCCTATGCAAGTCTTACAACCTTTGTTCCTCATTCCAAGCCCTGAAATAGGAGAAAAAAACCCTAAAAAGCTCAAAAACCCTAGGTACACAGGTAACATGAAGCCTGCCTGCGTTCCTGGTTTGGGTACGTAGATAATACACTACTTACCTGCATTCCAGAATGCATTTTTCCCTTGTAATGCCTGCTTACCCTTCTCAAAGTCAGAAAAGCGAGAAACAAAAGATAAAAAGTTGATTTGAGGTCAATTCTACAAGGTTCTAGATGAGATTTTTTTGGGATGAGTACGTTTTAATAAGGTTCATGCATCCCTCACCTTAAGGAACTAATCCTTTGATGTGAGGATCCTATCCCTTTGAAGGAGGATTCTATCCCTTCAAAGGTGGAACCCTAACCTCCTCATCTGCTCTATAAAAAGAGGCATTGGGTAGCCTCAAAGGGAGTTCAAGCTTTATGGGTGATTGAGTGGAAGTGTTGTTGAGATTTAGACTTCTTTCTGTTGAGCTTTTGAGAGGAAAGATCACATACCTCTATGTGCTCCTGGAGGAAGAGTGCAAGACTTATCAAAGTAGAGGAGACTCCTACTTCGGACCCCAGGAAGGCCTTTTCAAACATCAAGGCTAAGGTTGTAAGGTTCTTCTGTTATTTTAAGATTAATACAATCAAGTTTTGTTTTTCTCAATAAATTGTCGTTCGATTGTTTACTTCAATAAGCTGTTGTTTGATCATTTATTTCATAGATTACTTGATCACTATGATAGGTATGTTTTATAATTATTTGTTATATAGGTGCTATTTAATATTTGCTTGTTTGTGATTGCAGGTCGACAAAAGACGACACTTTTTTGCGACAAAAGACGACACTTTGTTGCGGCGAAAGAACTCTTGTTGCAACGGAAGGATTATTGTTGCGACGAAAGAACTCTTGTTGCGACGGAAGGAATCTTGTTGCGATGGAAGAAATCTTGTTGCAACGAAAGGATTATTGATGCGACGGAAGCACTACGACCGCAAATAAGCATTTGGATCTAAGGTAGGATTGACACCTTCATAGCATTTATTTGTAAAACAAATATATTTAGAGAAAGACAAACTTAATTGTTCGTTTGTTGCTAGATTGTCTTCTGACACTAGGGGGATCGATCTTGTCTGCAAGATCGATTTATCCGGCCAACAGATAGTCGTCTATATACAGCGGCATCTGATCCCAAAGAACAAAGAAATCGGGACAGAACACCTGTCCAACTACTCCACCTCCTCCTCTGTACAGTAGTCGCCCCCACCGGTGCATCCTAGGCTCTCTCGGGCCCCCATCTTAGAGCTGTATGCAAGGTCGAAGTGTCGGGATCTTCTCAAAGAAGAGAGAGCACAAAACTATACCATATGCACAGTCATGGTTCACTTGCCGCTTGCATAGCGAAAACTATCGTTTCAACGACAACAGCATCATCTAGGCCCACCCATAGTAGGTCCCACTCAAAACACTCTCCACAAGCATCATTTTCCCCCCAGTGATGTGATGGAGTTCATGGTTGCCCAAGATCCACAGCACCGCTATGGCCACAATACAGGTCTCTAACCTCTCCAAATCCCCGATGGGTATCCGAGTCATTTGACTTGGAGACCTGGTCGACAATGGTGCTCTACAAACTCTATGATATTCTACCCACGCGGTAATACTGGCTGAGTATTCCCTACCATCCCAAGTGGTGGGAGACCAGTCAGGAAATATATATCTTGGACCGTCAACTCGATCCGGTGCCCCTGCACTATAAAGACCTCATGGTCTGGATCCCAATAGCTGACAATCCAGGCCAATAAGGGCTCTCCAGCTCTCATCAAAGGGTTCTCCACAAACTTCAGAACCCCAAACCTGGCCGAAGCACTGCGGACACCTTGATCCTCCCAGATCTCCAATCATAATGCGCCCAGGTCCCTCTCTCTCCAGTTGATCCGTAATTCTTCCATATCTGCACAAAATCATCATATTTATCAGTATATAGATAGGAAAGATTGTATCTCATCATAAAAACCTAGTTCTCAGCCAAAAAACAGCACAAAAAAACCCCTCCCTCACAGGTCGCACTTTTCAGGCCCAAACCTGTGATAGGTCGCAGTTTTTTGCCCAAAACCTGCTACCCAGGTTGTAATTTTTGCCCCAAAAAGTGCGACCCGGTCGTGAATAGGAGTAGGGGTATGTTCCTAAGCCCTAGGGACCTAATCTAAACTTTCAATCCACCAAAAATAAATAGTAGGGTTAGGCCTCTTACCTGCAACTGACGGATCTCGATTCCAATGGTCGGTTTCTCCGCTACGATCGCCGCAAGATTTAGGGCCTTCTCTCCTCTCTACATTCACCACAGCTCCACATGCAAATGAATGAATTTGGAGGGAAAATACCTTATTAAAAGAAAAACCCCTGATTTTTCTTTTGCCTGTTGCGACCAAACCGTAGCTCAGTTTTCCAAACTGTCTGTACCATTGGAAAGCTCTCACTGAGCCCTCAAATGGTAATCCATTAGTTTTTCATGATTTGATACTTCACTGGAACACTTTTTGGTCACGAAGGGTCACTTCACCACTCCTCAAAATCGAATTTCTTCACCTGTAACACTCGTACTTGGGGCACCCCTTTTCCTTCATATTTGTCCATGCTTGTGTTCATCTTCTTCATGAGTAACCATGATATACTCATGCTTTTATGGTCCCCATTAGACCTTTTTCTCTATGTGGCAGCACCATCGAGTTGCCCTTGTTTAAAGCATCCGAGTTGAGTCATCATTACATTCATGGATTCTATCCCGAGTCCTTTTGTATCCCGCATAGTCCTCCATCCTTCATGGCTTGGTTCCTCTCTCGTGTTTCACATCATGGCCTTTAGTCCCACTGTCCCCTATCCCTCATGATATTGTGTCAGTCGCTACCAGGTCATCCATGCCATTTATGCTCTAACAAGGGAATTCGTCTATCCGCTACTCAGTAACCCCCATTTTTCATCATCACCCCTGGTGTCCATGTGTCAGTCTCTCTATTATTTTCTCTCCTGCCTTAGTTGAGAACCTCTTATTGCCTCACCTATGGCGGACCTCCTTTTGTCGACTTCAGATCATTTATTCCAGAAGATAGGTCTAGAGGGCGGTGTACCTTGGTTACAGCTTCCACTCTTGTTCGGTGCCTCGGATCAGGCAAAGGGACTCCTTCTAGCCCTTTGACTTGATTGTTTCTTAGCTCCAACTCCTTTTCAGCATGATCGAGATTCGTATACTCGATGGTTCAGTGATGCAGTAGATTGGACCGATGATTCACGTGTGTGTGTGAGATGTTTCAACCCTCATGAGGGGGTGGCCCTACAGGTAGCCCCCCACATACTTGGATGACTTCTTCACTCCAGCCTTCGATGCAGCTCCATATATTTGATGATGTCAGGCTCAGCCACTTGCAACACCTTCTTGATTGCATGTATCAGTCAGATTTTCAGAGCCCTTTCCTATTTACAGGGGCATCTGGGTTGTTTTTGTATCTCATGTACTCAGATATTATTGTACAAGTCCTAGCTGTTATCCCAGGCACAATATGTATGTGGGATTCATTATCAAGTTATTTACCTAGCTCGTGTTTATGCCAGCATTTATTATAGTGGCCAGTCCCGTGGTTTTCTGAACGCCTTATTTTTTTGTACTATTGCCTCGGCGGGCATAGGTATGCCTCTGCCGTTGCCTATAGCAAGTACTCCCTTACAAAAGAGACTTGCCGCACCTATAAGTCTCACCTCCTTAGGGTCTATTCCTTTCAGCACTTTGGTCTACCTTATACTTCTCTCTCTTTGATTTCCCCTTCGGTGTCTAGTGATTGAGTTCTTACAATGTACTTCGATCATACGATTAGCTCCTAATGCTCGCACGCTAGGGGACAATCTGTTACACCATTTTTTGGTCATCTAACCTATTATCATTAGATGGATACAAGTACATCATGTAAGACCAATTTTACCCTAAGTAAAATTGCTTTCACTATAAAAATGATTTAGTAAACCACCTTTATTAAGTTGTTTATGGTCTAAACAGGAAACCCCATGAGGAAATATTAAATAAATCTACATTTGTTTGATTTTCCTCAAGGAATAATTAATTAAACAGCAGCTTGATTAATATTCTTGGTTATATTTAACCCAAAACAAGGAAATTAATTAGATAAATCATTATTTATCTTATTATTTCCTAAAGAATAGTTATTTAAACCTTATTTAAATAATATTCTTTGTTAAATATGACTAAATCACCCATAAATAATTAAATAAATCATTATTTGTATGGTCTTTATAATAATCATAAAATGATAAATAAATCATTTGTTTGTTATTATTTACAAATAAATAGTTGCTTAAGTCAAATTCCTTTCCCCTCCAACAAATATAATAAAATATTCCATAAAGTTGGATCTTGGTTGGTTAATAATATTTTAATTATGCACCAATATCTAGACTAACTCAATATTTTGTTATAAATAAAAGGTTTTCATTCATTTGTCTGCCTTTTGTTGCCTAAAGATCACTTTGGATCTATACTTTTGGTTTAGGAATATTGATCCACTGCATCATAGTCATATTTTTCTACCATTTTTGTCTAGGGTTTTCTACACCACATCAAGAGAGGAATTTTAGATCTAAAGTCTTTGAGAACTTACAAGAACCCATCCCATTGAGGAGAACTGGTAACACCCTTCTGTGTTTTCCTCCCAGGTGCCACTAATACAAAATTAATTCAACATATTCTTGTCTTGTCTATTGGATGCATGGAGTAAATCTTGTTTTTCTACTACTTAATGTATTTTGATGCATAGATCTAGATTTTTGTAGCATTTACCTTGATCACCTAACTGCAGATCTAAGGATATTGGTAGCCATATTTGCTGTTAGGGCTATTTGTTATGCACAGCTAAAGTGGTATTTTTTAGTATGCTTGAAATTAAGATTCATACTAACGAGTTCGAGTGCATCATTAGCACAACCATGACATCTTGCACTGTGAGCGTTGAAGACATTGAGAGAACCCAGTTCAATTTCACTTAAGGACGAAGGCAGTTTTGTTTTCAACATGGCTCAACAGCCTTGGGCGTCGATGAGGTCGAGCGCCGAGACAACATTGGAAAGATGAAGACGACTTCTGTTTTCGGTGACTAGAAGTGCTGTGACTTATGGAGGTTAGTTTGATGTTTTTGTTGTTGAAATACTTCCTCGGATCAATCCTAATAAAGCGGATGCCCACTTGAAAGCGGACTCGGAGATGTAGTCCACCATGGATAGACCTCGTAATCGAGCATTTGCTTCTTCTTCTCTACATTTTTGTGCTACTTGTTTTAACCATTTATTTATTTGTTGGTTTGTTTAATCTTTCACTTAAAAGCTTTCTTCAGTTAACAATCAATCTTAATGACAAACTAATCAAACTACCTCAGCACTTAATCGATCACATTCAGATCATTTTTGGTATCAGAGCAAGTTGTGCTTTGTAGTTTGTTTGTCAGTGGATCTTAACCAAGTTGGGATTGCAACATGGAAAAGGAAAACTAGAGTAATTCGATCCAGAGATTGGAAAGCGTAAATTCGTTCATCAATCAATGATGACAGGGACTGAGAACGTTGAGACTCCAGAAGCCCCTGAATCGAAACCCATGGATGAGAATCAAATCCAGCAGATGTTTTTAAACATGCAACAGATGTTGGAATAATTATATGAAGATAAGAAGACGAGAGATGCAGCCTCATCTTCGAAGGCATCAAAGAAGGATAAGGGTAAAGTCAAGGCAGATAAATCTCCTTCTCCTCCATCATCTCCATCTTCTTCTTCTTCTTTTTCTACTTCTAGTTCTGAATCAGAAAAAGAAAAGAAACCTAAGAGTCCACTTTTGAAACTTGATGTTAAGTTTGAATTACCTGTGTATGATGGTGAAATGAACCCTGAGAAACTAGATAATTGGGTAAAACAGTTAGAAGTCTATTGTCCTATTCAAAATATTACTGATGATAAGACAAAGATCCAATTAGCTACTCTTAGAATGGGGGGTACTTCTTTGATGTGGTGGGAAAGTAAGACACAAATAGATTTAAAGCGTAAAGGAAAAGTTATCACCTCATGGTCTAAGTTCTTAAAATATCTAAAGAAACAATTCTATCCGTTGGGTCACACACAACAAGCTGTTATTGATTGGCAGCGCTTGCGACAAGGTAAGAGACAAAATGTTCAAGAGTTCACTCAGGAATTCAGAAAGAAAGCATTAGCACTTGGTATTCCTTTGGACACAAAAGAAACTTTGTCGAAGTATATTGGCAGTTTACATTCATATTTTCAGCATACATTATTAATGTTCAATCCTTATGACTTTGATGAAGTTTGTGTTTAAGCTATTCATGTCGAATTAGGTGGTAGACCATTCAAGTTTACACCAAATACATCCAAACAGTTGGAAACCAAAGACATCAAAAAGAAGGGCGAGTCAAAGGGAGAGAATACTGCCACAAGTTAGAAGGAAGATGAAAGACCTACTTGTACACATTGCCAAAGGATCGGCCATGATGAAGCTAGGTGTTGGAAACTTCATCTGGAACTCAAGCCAAAGAAGTTCCAAATGAAGAAGGTTGAAAAGAAGGCTGAAATAGCAATCCAACAAGGCTTGTACTTGGGATCTGATTCAGGTGATGAAGGTAAAATCACTGCTATGGTTACAACAGGTAAAAATTCTGAATATAGTACTTCTACTTCTTAAAACATCACATAATTGAATGAATATAAAAGAGTCGAGTTATTTCATATAAGGGTAACTTCAAAACATACAAAGATAGATACATTGTTTGATACAGGGACACAAGAAAATTTGATTCTTGAATCATTGGTTAAAATATTGGGTTTGAAAACACATAATCATCCAAAACCATATCCTTTAGGATGTTGAAAGGAACAAACTCAAATTCATGTTACCAAACAGTGTTGGTTAAAATTTCCAATCACAACTAACTATATCGACGAAGTAGATCTAGATATGATATCGTTAGACATATGTGGAATTGTCTTAGGAAGCCCTTATCTCTATGATCGTGATGCAGTATTTTATAGGATAGAGAATATGTATCATCTCAAGAAAGATGGGATTAAATACATTGTTCGAGCACATAAAATCAAAAATCATTTGAATTTAATTAATGTTAATCAGATGAAGCGCTTAATAAGTTCAAGTAAGAGATACATACTCATGTCGGTAAAATAGAAACATAAGGATCTTAATGATACTTTTTCAAGTTGTGAATTTCAGTATGAAGGTAATTTGGTTAAAAATGTAGATTCATTTCAAGATCTAGTTAAAGAACCAAAACATCTACTTCATAAAAAGGAAATATCACATGAGATGCAATTGATGTCTGATGCCCCAAATAATTAAATGTGTCACAAGCCAGTTATAGAGTGGAAAGAAATAAAGCAAAAAATTCTAGGGATGGAATCCATGCAACCCAGTTCATCTCCATACAGTTCACCCATAATTTTGGCTCATAAGCAAAACGGGACATGGGGAATGTGTGTCAATTTTAAAAGTTTTTAAATCAATTAAGTAGAAAATCTTCACAACATCAATCTCAGTTTTGTTAGATCATCAACAACCATTTGAAACAGATGCTAGTGGTAATACAAAGGGTAATAAAATAGTGATTCATACAGATCATCAGTCGCTTCAATACCTTCAGTCACATACTAAGTTGCAACAATCTCGCAACTACAGATGGATGGGATTTCTTCAGAAAATTCACTTAGTAATTAAGAACAAGAAAGGTGTAACAAATGAAGTAGTTGATATGCTATCTAGACTGTCTTTGAATGCTTCCATAGTATTGCATAATAGTTCATTAAAACATGAAAGTTATGTAGAACAGTATAGTACCGATGATGATTTCGAAGATATTTATGAATCACTATAATCATCTGAAAACATATCCTTCTGATAACTGTGCCAACTCTTCAGTAGCCCAAGGAGAGCCAAGCTCACCAAGTAATCATCCGCAATTGTGATTCCCACACTCCCCAAAAGAGTCCTGTTAACTATGCCAACTCTTTGGTAACCCAAGGAGAGCCAAGCTCACCAATTCATCATCCACAATTATGATTCCCACACTCCCCATCTCATCCCTACATTGGAAAAACTTCGTGAGATATTTTGGAATACTGTCACCCTTCTCCATTTTTATTTTTCTGAGCTTATCTTTCAGCGCCAACTTCTTATGGTCGTTGCTGCTTTGGAAAAGATCTGTCAAAGCCTTCCACATTGCAGATGGAGTGGCTTTCCCGTGAAGGCTTGACATAATATGGTCCTGCATACCTTCCAACATAATTCTTCTTATCTTCGCTACCTTCTTTTTCCAGGTGTCAAGTACTGCAACATCCGCCGAAGTGGTCTTAGGAACATCGCTATCGATGAACTCCTTTAGACCATTATCTTCAAGCACCACCTCCATCCTGTCCTTCTAGGCTATGTAGTTCAAGCTACCTCAAAGGCATAATCCGACTGGGAATACTCCAACCGCAATCCATTGAAAACCATTTCAATGTATACTCAACTGTCGCACCAAGAAATTCTTGCAACAAATTCGAATTGTCCACCAGCACAAAACTCAACACCGCTTCAATATTGCAATATTTTCAGTGATTAAAACTGCTCTGATACCATGTAGAAATTATACAAGATGCATGTATATTACCAGACTCCCCTGATCTAACAAATTAACTTATGTTAAATACAGAATCCAACCGCTTAATTCTTTGCGGAAATTAAATCGCCAATTGCAAACACATATGAAGCAAATCAATCGCACATAAACACAGTTGTTTAACGGGAAAGCTTAAAGCTAAAAACCCCAACTATCATATATTATGTATATCAATGGAACATGTAACAATCTCATACAAAGCTTAGTACATCAAGCTCTCAATACAATCAACAATCATTACACACTGTCATGCAGAAATTTGCATATCTATGCACCAATTTCTTTCCCTTAAATGAATTTGAATTGGCCTTGCCTTGACTATGAAATCCTCATTGGCATCTCCAACTTGTGTCAAATGCATTGAATGCATCACTATATTCACAACGGATATTCCATCTCACCCTTTCACCTATCTCTCCATTGGGTCTCCACTGGAACTGACATGCAAGTAGTTAACTGTTGTATTTGTTCAGTTGCAAGTGAGTCTCTAGTTGTGAATTAATTAAATAATTAATTCACTAAAATCTCACTAATGTATCTTCAGTTAGAACTAGATACAACTAGCACGACTGAATTTAACTCACTTAACAGAGTTAAACTAAATAATAGCTCACATAACTACTCTTCCAACTCTGTCACAACTTGCCACTATCAGTTATAATTGAGTCCTCCATGAATGAGTCACCAACCACCCTAGGAATTGCGTAATTCCTTCAGCCCACTGATTTTCCAAATTTTTTCACTGAAATAAAGTGCTCCAAGAGAATAAGTTGATATTTATTATCGGATTATTATTAAGGGCTAATAATAATCGACATGCATCTATTTTTAGATTAGCGATCTATAAATAGACTTCGCCCAATCTTCTAAAAATAGAATCTCATCTATTTTTCCAACTTGATCAACCATCTACAAATAGCTTCCTACTACTTATAGAATATGCTCACCATGTCTAAAAATAGACATACACCTAAAAATAGCCTGCGGGCCCCACTTAGTGAAGGTGCTTAATTTTCACTAAGCTCATCATCTTGTTGAATCGCAACACTTTGCCTTGCTAGCTAAGGCACAATTTTCCTCATCATCAATCTTGGATGAGGATCCATCCCTGGTATTCTGCTAAAACTCTTCTTGTACCAAATCCAACCATAGTCGCTCCCACTTTGGTAACTACTCCCTCCCATTCACAAACTCTCGGTAAGTATGCCAGCTCTTGGGAAGGCCTAGAAGTGCTAGGCTAACCAATTCATCATCAACTACAGTAATCCCAACACTTACAAGATCATCTCGACATTGAGTGAACTTGGTCATGTATTTCTGGATTGTGTTTCCCTTCTCCATCTTGATTTTCCTGAGCTTGTCCTTCAGTGCCAATTTCCTGTGGTCACTGCTGCTTTGAAATAGATATGTTAAGGCCTTCCACATAGCATATGGAGTTTCCTTGCCATTGATACTCGAGACAATATGATCTCGAACTCCCACTAATAAGATCCTCCTTGCCTTTGCAATATTCTTCCTCCATGCTTCATGTTGTGCAGCATATTCCTGATTAGGTTTAGGAATATCAGTGTCAATGAACTCCTTCAACCCATTATCCTCCAATACTACCTCCATATTTTCCTTCCATGTAATATAGTTTTAATTTCCCTCGAGTGCATATTCGAGTCTCAAGCCAGTGAAAGAAATCCTGGTCAGCTGATAGCTCCAAGAATGAATCTTCAAATTTGAATATTGTTCAACACAAACTTAATTTCTTCTCTTTTATTGTGATTTTTGGTGCTCTGATACTATGTAGAAATTATACCAATGGATTCAATCGAATCATTTAATGTACAAAAACAATATATTGAATCACTCTACTATATTTGTGGAATATTAAACATGATCGCTCAATCAGATGCAAGTAAGAGAAAGAATTATATCAATCGCACAACACAAGATTTTCTTGGGGAAAGCAACTGCTCAAAACCCCTATGTCTCTATTGTATAATAAGCCAAGGAATCATGAAACAATACAGTTCATTCTTACTCACAAGAATCTATTGCACTCTACCAATCGTCTCACACTAATCTACGAAAAATTGGACAAACACTTAGCCAATTCCTTTCCTTCCTCCAACATGCCTTACTTGTACAATTCTTAGAGAAATAAATCCCTATTAAATAGGAATTCCAATCTTCCTTGATTTCGCAATCCATCATGGGATTCCTATGGCTTTATAACTACACCCGGGAAATTTTCTAATAATAGAACTAATAGTTATCTTCTCTTTAACCTCTTTCTCAATTGGGTCTTCATCATAACTAACATGCATGCAGTTATTAATAGTGAATCATCAGTTATCTAATTGATCATTAATTGTGAATAAAACAAATTTAATTCACTAGACCTCTCACTAGCTCATCACTTAGTTAGAACTAGTTAAACTGATTTTAACTCAATTAATTTGAGTTAATTGATTACACTCACATCACACTAGTGCATTAACTACAACTGGACCCCAAAAATAATAAAATCACTCTACAAGCCTCACCTTTGACGCTAAAATCGAAATTCTTGAGCTAAATCATTCTTTCTGACTTAGTTAACTAATACAAGTTATGAGACAAGATTGCACTTTATTATCCAATTTATTTAAGGGAAACATAAATTAGACACACATTTTCTTATTGAATTTCAATAATCTAGACAATATGTATTCAAAAATTAACTTCGTTACAGTATCTGCGCTGCAGTTCCTTACTGTTTGTGCTTCATCCCATCTTGTGAAATAATCGGTTGCAGTTATTATGTACCTTACAACAGTATTCTTTCCAGGTGGGTTGATAGGTCCAACAAAATCAATAGCCCATTTTTCAAAAGCCTGTAATGTCACTTGTGGAACTAGTGGCATTTCATTTCTTCTAGAAGGCTTCCCTATTCTTTGACATACATCACATGTTCTACAATACTCCTTTTCATCCTTATGTAGTGTGGACCACCACAATCCTTCTCCCAAGATTTTTTTCATAGTAGCCTTTCCTACATAATGTCCACCAGTTGCACCTCCATGAGCTTCTTCTGGAATCATCGATGTTTAATGTTCAAGAAAATATTTGTGCGGTATCTCATCTAGTCCCATATTATATAATTGTCATGTTATCAATGAAAAATTAGTTGCCTTTACCACCAATTATTTCTTCTTCTGCGTAGTGTACTCTAAAGGAACCATCCCTGTGGTCAAAAACTAAATAATTTCTGCAAAATGTTCATCTCCTACTCTGATTGAAAATAATGGCACATCATGGAGATTGTCTTCTATGTTGGTTTTTTTCTTCTCATGTTTCTACTCTTGACATATGGTCAGGTCCTACGTTCAACCTTCCTGGTTTAACAACAACTTCAAATTCATACTCCTGAAATAATAATAATCATCTGCAAAGCTTCCCTCCTAGTGTAGGCTTATTGACCAAGTACTTCAATGTAGAATGATCTTTAAACATCTTAAAATGTGATCCCAACAAATAATGTCTGAATTTTTTCAAAGCATACGCCATAGCTAGACCTTCCCTTTATGTGGTAGTGTAGTTCTTCTCAGCTGTAGACAACTTCCTACTTGTAAAAGTTATAGGATGGTCAATTTATCCTTCACTAGGTTGTGCCTATACCACTCCTAGAGCTATGTAAGAAGCATCAACATGGACATGGAATTCCTTATTCCAGTCAGGGAATACTAGAATAGGCACAGTTACCATATTCTCTTTTAGTATGTTGAGGATCTTCTGGTACTCTTCATCCCACTGAAAAGTCACATATTTCTTCATTAATTTCTCCATTGGAACAGTGATTTGTGCATACCCCTTAATGAATTTTGTGTAGTATCATGTATGTCCCAATGTAGTGTGCAGTTGTCTTACTATCTTTTGCAAGATCCACCATAATTCCTTGCTTGCAAACATGTCCCAAAAATATACCAAAAGGTACACAGAATATGCACTTCTTCGTATTCAAAGAGATCTAATATTGTCTGCAAGTGTCGAGCATAAGCCTCAAACTTCCAACATGTTCATTCAACAGTCCAAATATTGTCCATTCATCAAAGTATACCTCCAAGAACTTGTGAATGTACTCCTTAAAAGATGTGACCACCACTCCAGAAATTATAGCAGGGAAATTATTCAACCCAAAGGGAATCACTGTATACTAATATGAGCCCCATTCTATAGCAAAGGTGGTCTTCTGTCGATCTTCATGTGCAATTCTGATTTGATGATATCCTGAAAATCCATCTGTAAATGAATAGGATTCCTTACCTCCTACATTATCCAATACTTCATTTGTGAAAGGGGTGATTCCTAATCTCTTCTTTTGTATTCTTTTCTTGCATCACCATAGGACTTACCCATTCTAACTCTTCGACGGGTTCAATAATCCTTGCTGCTATCATCTTATCAAGTTCTAGCTTCACTTTCTCCTTGTACTTTGGGTTCAACCTATAAGGTACCTACTTTACTGGCTTCGCATCTGGTTTCAGGGGAATCTTCATGACTCCCAAATCTCCTAATATTCCCTTCATATATAAAAATTTAGTGGGAAACAGTTCTTGATATTCATGCAATAATTTTATGACTTTGTTGATTGTCTCCTTGTCCCATTAATCTTATACTGTTGCAAACATGGGATCTTCCTCTTATCCATTGTTCACCTTCTTGATCTTCAATGTCTATGTGATATTTGGCTTCTCTATCTTTGGTCCATACACTTCGCGGCTCCCTTCCGATTCTACTATGTCGATGTTTCAGAGGTCATCTTCTTCTTCTGCAGTAATATTATAGAATTCTAGTGCATACTCTATCTGTGCATCCCAATTAGGTTTTTGCCACGTCAGTGTGGTTACTCCCTAAAAGATATTCTCTTTTACTACCTGAAGGGCCGAATCTATGCCCGAGCATTCATCCTCAAAACTAAATGTTAAAATAAAGTAATGAACCAAGTCTGCCCAATTCATAGTACAATGTCGCAGTTATGTTTCTAGGTACCAATTCTTAGAAATTTTCTCCAATATGTGAATAAATCCATGTACCCATTCATGTTGTGGAATCTCCTTCCATGTTGTAATGCATAGTTGGATATGCTCTCTTGGGTCAATTTCACAATCATATTTCTTCTGCATTTCTATTTCCACTTTTCCAAACCTTATCCATAGTAATATTCGACATACCTACCAATATCCTATATTTTTCTTGTGTGTGCCCCACCATATAGCAAGGGTAGATCTTATGGTTGTATCCAAATCTAATCATCTTTGATCTTCTGGTACTCTCTCTTCATAATCATTAAGAAAATTTTCCACGTTACCCAAACAATCATAATAAGGGAGGTTACATACCTCAGATGGCATACAACGAACTACTTTCGTTATTCTTGCATAGCGCTTTGTGGATATTTCATGCAGTTTGTTCTGCCAATTCTCCAGTTCTTCTTTTGAATATGATGTGCATGTACTATCATGATCCCAAATCAACTTTCCATCTGCAGTAGGGTTAATATAATATTCTTCCTTGGTTGTCAATTGATATATGTTATCTATGTATGTTGTATGGTATTATTCTCCGATTGGCTATGTATATATTACTCCTTCAGATGGATCAAAAGGAACAACCACCCTCATATTGTTTCCTTCAAATATCATTTTCATCTTCTCCATATTCATTATGTCCATATTTTCCATTGCCCAGTCAATTCCAAGAAAAGCAGCATAAGGATTACTATCGTCAACAATTTCTAATACCTAAAACTTAGTAATAGTGCGAACTTCATCAATATCTATTGTGACACCTGATAGTCTTCCCATAGGAAAGATATTTTGTTGATTTTCTAATCTTAACTGAATATTTGGCCATGGTAGCTTTGTCTTACCCATTATTTCCATTTTTTTTTTGTCAAGACACTAGTATTAGAGCCCAAATCTATAATAACCTAATCCATTTCATATTCTCTTATCTGCACACTAAGTCTCATTTCTTGTCAGTTCTCTTATGTCAATGTACATTATCAACATTGTGCATATCACTCTACGGTGTTTCTTTTGATGCGTAGGAATCTAACAATTCCTGAAGCCCTTATACAGCATTATGATCTCTTAATAACTTCATAGAAGTCTACATAAAATATCTCAACATACTTGCTTGAGTTGCTAAACTTTTTTGCAAAGTGTGATCTTGTGTCGCTGCTTGGTTCTATGGTGGAACTAATGACATGGAGAAGTTACTAGGCCCTAGTTGTGCAGAAGAAGTTGAAGCTCCTGAATCCATAAAAAATTATTTTCTTCCATATACACTTTCTTTTCTTTCTCAACATCAAAAACAGGAACTTTCTATGGATTCTTTGTAACCCATTTACCTAGATTTTCAAATTCCTTCTTCCCATCCTCTTTATCACTTCCAGTCACAGCTCCACTTCTAGTGACAATATTAACACAAGTTTCATCAATTCTCTTTTCAGCCTTCATCATCTGGATTTTCTGTGTGGGTTGTTGGTTTCTTTTCTCTTGCATTTTTTCCATAAGCACAGGACAATCTTCAATTACATGATCAAAGGATTTTCAATACTTGCATGTCGTAGTAGGATTATGGCAATAACTTGCAAAATGACCTTCCTCGCCATAGTTATATCAAATTATTTGTCCTCTTCCTCAATCAGCTCCACCTCTTTCACCTCTTCCTTGATAACCTCTTATACCACCATGTTTTCCATTGGCCTCATGTTCACACTCCTCTGTTTACATTTTGTAAGTATTGGCATTGTGCTCCATCATTAGATCATAACTTCGGTAATTATTCTCATCATGTCCTACTGACTTACAAAACTTGCAAAATAGGTTCCTTGGGGTCTGCACATATTTTTGCAACAAATAACAATATTTAGATCGATGTTGGATTCTAGTTTTTCATATATCGCACCATAGGTTGGATCATGTATTCAAAGGATTAGGTGGTCCACTAGCCATGTCGTCCCTGAAAACGGGGCATTGTTCCTTAGAATGGCCCTTTGATTTGCACTTTGTAAACTACACTTCTTCTCTGACTTCTTTACCCTTCTTGATATCTTGCAAATGCAAGGTCAGGTTTTCCATCTGACTCTGAATCTATTGCATACCTGAATTAGTGTCTCATATAGGCGAGGCTTCCAACTTCATTGCAATTTTCAAAGCTTCAGCTTGAGTTGCTATCTTTTGTTGCATTAATGGAAACCTGATATGTGGTAACAGCACAGCTATAAACCATTCTTTATGCTGATATAGGGTTATGTTGAAGCTCACTTGATCCAATAACACCTTACACCTTTAATAAAGCTCCCAAACAAACTCATTTACTTTCTTCTTAATCTCCTTTAACTCAGTAATTCACTGTGATTGAGACTTAGGCTTCTTAAATTCATGTATCAGCTCTTGCTTAATACCTGCAAATGTACCATTGTGAGTGGTTGAATACTTCATATACCATGTCAACGCTCTCTCTTGAAGTGTCGTAATGAGTTGCACTTTCTTTATATCTTCTTCATTGATCTTTTTTGTTGTCCATACAACTTCGTCTAGAAACCAAAATTGTTCTGGCTCCTTTGACCCTAGTCCTCTGAAAAAAGGTAGCTTAATGCCATCATCCATACCTATTTTTCGGGTGTAATGGGGAGAGGGAGGGGAGCGGGATGGGGGGTTAGGAGGAGCAGGGAGACCACCCGCACCTTGAAAACTATTGGATTTTGGATTTAGCAAACTCTCAGGCTGGAAGGGGGTATACTATGAAGTTTCCTGGGAGTTCTCTGGGTAGTTTTCTTCTGTTTCACCTTCATATTCACTCATCGGAGGACTATAATCAGTCTCTATGAAGGTCTTTGGGCCTTCTTTGCGATATCTCTTTCTAGTATCTACTCTATACCTCTTTCCACTTCGTGTTATACCGACTTATTGCTCAGGTTTACATCTTCCTACAAACATAAGTAAACTAGCAATTTGATTGCATCTGTAAAAATCCCTTTTCACACAAAAACATCTTAATCAAGAGGTTTCAAAGAATTCAGACACTTATCTCATGGTCCTTTAAACAATCTTCACTCTACTTCATTGTAGGACGCAGTCAAGTCAATATAAAACTTAGTAATGAATCCTCCCAAGATGCTATCAATCCAGAAATTAACATTTCTTGAAATATTATTGTTAGTGACCTTGAGTCATTGTATCAACTTAAGAGTCCAAGTTATAGGTTCGACGTTCTTAAAGCAATCCTTCGTTTCAGTCAACCTCGACACCCACTCATATAATTCACTGGGGAATGATCCGAAGAAAATTTCGTACTGCTTTGTAAAAATATACCTTTGCATCCAAGCTTCAGATGTCAAGCACAGATTTATGTTCTCTTGATCTCCAAATTCTCATTCCTTTGGTACTATCCAATCTTGAATTTCCTTCTTAGACGGGTGCCACATCCAAATATCCCTCAAACAGATCTTGGTCCTGACACTGGAACCACTTGTTGGCTTGTTTGAACTTGACCCAAGTTCGATCTATGTTGTGCACCAACAAAACCCTTGATCATCGGCCCTTTCAGCAATGACCTGCAAGAAAATCGCAGTCTTACCCAAGGTGACTTATGGGTGTTTGCAAAACCAAGTTTATGTAGCCTTGAGGGACCATGTGATGTGGCCAATCTTCTGTGATGCTATTATCTTTTAACATACATAAAAATACTACGTTGTATAAAACCCTTCACTTACTTCACCACATTCAATAGAAAACATTATACAACATCTTAAATTTCATTTTTATAACACACAACTATAACAACTACTTCGCAATAACTGATATTAAGAAAATAGACGAGAAACACATAGGAACACAAAATATCTTCAAAAAAATTCTTCTTCTTTATTATTATGGATATTTCAAGTACAATCAACTCTCCGACCTATGCACATAGCTACAGGTGGTTTGCGCACTAAGTTGCATACTCTTCCAAGGTCTCTGCACACTCAGCTGCAAAGCATTTCCTTCGTTACGAAAGATACACACAAAACTAGCATGTAACCATAGAACTTACATTATTTGATCATGATGACATATTTAGATATAGAATTACATCCCCTTTTATAGTATTACATCGACACTATACCATGTTCCAAATACCATGGGCTAAGAAAAATATAACCCAAACCCATTACAAAAATGAGGGGCTTAGACCCACCCTAAATCCCCTAAGATATCGCAGTATATCCACGATACTTTTTTGTGTGGTATAATTCACGCTACGCTCCTCAAATGCGGATATTTAGCCAAAATCGAGGCCAAGTTGGGTTGTGCCCAACAACAGGCCATCTGAAAAAGAACTATAGAAAGAGGTTACTTGATTAGAAGACAAACCAAGGAGGAATTCAATAGTAGGCTCATGTCATAGAGTAGATAGAGGATAATGAGTCATCCTTATATGCATTCATGGCCATGATATAATTATATATGTACAGGTCATCTGCTTGGTTCATATATTTAGGTGCATCATGCCATTTCACCAATAGGCAAGACAAGTTCATAGAATATAAGCCTTGTTCATCAATGGATTCAATGATCTTCGATGGTGAGGAAGAGTATCTAGTATTTTGTAAAGGAATTGTCTAGATTTCCTTTGGAGGGGATATTTTGATGTTCCTAATTGTCTAATATGTGTCAGTTATGGGTCTTAACCTAATTTCAGTTGGTTAGCTTATGAGGCATTTCCCCCATCTTAATGTCAACTTTAGCAATCACAAATGATACATAATTGACAATAAAATCAAGAATATTGTTTCTCTTGGTGTGGAGGACCATAGATTATTCATATTGGTGGATATTGGAAGGTCAAATAGCATGCACTAGCTTCTAAATTTTCATATAACATCATTACCCTATGGAATCATAGGTATGGGAACCTTAACTTTACCTTCCTGTCTTAGTTGACACAAGAGAAATTGGTAGATGTACTTCTATACATTCATCACTATATCCATGGAGTTTAGGGATATTTCAATGTATAGGAGAGACATCATATGCCATTTGACGAAGGAAAATATTGAAGAGTGTAGAGATTCCCTCAACTGGTTCATGCAGATATTTGTGGACCAATGAACATGGCATCAATCACCAGAGCCAATAATTTCCTTCTATTTTTTGATAATTACAATGGGAAAATGTAGGTGTAATTTTTTAAACTAAAATATAAAGTGTTTAATGAATTTCAAATTTTCAAATCCTTAGTATAAAAATATTCATGATTCCAAATTAGCTCTATTATGTTTGATAATGGTGGAGAATTTTTTTCCAAAGAATTCAATAAATTTTGTACTAAACATGAGATCCAAAGACAATATACAACACCTACACTCCATAGAAAAATGGAGTGATTGACAGGTGAAACCATACTATCTCAAAGATTTCCAAGTGAATTTTGTAGAATAAGTATGTTCCAGATAGGTTTTGATTTGAGGTTGTGTCATAGTAGTATACTTGCTGAATAGATTTCCCACAATGGTAGTGAAGCAAAAGACCCGAAAGGAATCATGTTCTAGAAGAAATATCGGGGTCATCTAAAATATTTAGTTTTTCTTCCTGAATTTGTATTCCAACCAAGAAAAGAACCAAGTTAGATCCAAATATCAAGAATATAATGATTATAGAGGACAACTGCACTCATAAGTCTTACAGGTTAGTTGACACTAACACTGATAAGGTGAGCTTCAACCAAGATGTTGTTATTAATGAAAATGTTGGACCTTTCCAAACTTATTCCTAGTTCAAAATTATTGAGTTGTTAAATATGGTGAAGGATTCAAGTTTAAAGCTTCGAGTAGCTCTACCTAAAGAGGGGGGAGATTCTGAGAATGAGGATTCCCTTAAACCAGTAATTTCTAATCCAAATATAGGTATCTGAATCCTTAGTGGTAATATTGAATTGGTGAGGAACATCACTAGAAGATACCCAAGTGATGGAACAACACCATTAGCGATGTCCAAATATTAGAAATTATCAATGTAAGATCATCAAGAGGAAATATAAAATAGAAACTAAACATGGTTAACTTTACTCTAGTGTCTAATATATAGGAAATCTAAGAACCATATCATTTTTAGGAGGTGAAAGAAAATCCCAAATGGGTAAAGTCAATGTATATAAACATGAGAGTTTAATTAGAAATCAGACTTGTGATCTCACATCTCTTCCACCAATGAATAAATTCGTTGATTGAAAATGGCTGTACAAGGTCAACTACAAGGAAAATGGTACACTTGAAAACTACAAAGCATGGTTGGTTGTAAAAGGGTTCTCTCATTGAGAAGCCATTGACTCCAAGGATACTTTTGTTCCTACATCAAGGATGAGTGACATCCAACTTGTGTTAAACATGGAAACATAGTTTTGCTTAAAGGTCCAACAAATGGACATGAAAATTTCCTTCCTCAATGGATATTTGCATGAAGAAGGATACATGTATCAACAACTAGATTTTCATGTTTCGTGGAAGAATCATATGGTATATAAACTAAATAAGGCATTATGTGGTCTAAAATATGGACCTAGGGCATGGTACATCAAGATTGAATAATATTTCCATCAAATTCCTTCATATTCCAACATGTTATGTCAAAAGAGTCAGTGATGATGTCATCCTTAATAATAGGTAGCGAGGATAAGGAAATAGAATAGATCAAACCTAGTACAACCAAATATTTTTACATGAATGATCTAGGCCTCCTATGCAATTGTAACATAAGACATCAACAATAACATTTATGACAATAAGATCACAAAACGATAGGAAAACAAGAGACACAAGTATTTACCCTAGGAAAACCCACATGGGGCAAAAACCAAGCAACCTTTTACTTAGAGAAATTATTAATTTCAATAAGAGATACATCTAATCCTTTCAGTGAATAATATATTCAAACTAACTAGCAAAACAATCCAGGTCAAACTTCCCTCTTGACAAGTCATAAAGTTTCCCAAAAAACTCAGCTAAATATGATATTTTAGAGTTGAATTTCAACCTTCTCTTATGCCCAGAAAAACTTGGACATGTTCCTCGGTAGTGCCTAGAAATTTTGCATGTGTGAAACTGCAAAGAGAGAACCTGATGCCACACATGCGAGGTCAAATAATAGAGAGAAAAACTTGGTCAATTGTTGGATAACTTCAGCCTCCTTCTATGTCTTCATTGTCTATATGACCAAAAAACATCTTCTTATGAGAGGTTCAAATTTTACTTGAGGAGGAGGTCGAATGGTACATATATAGTGATCTTAGGAGGTCGAAATGGTTTGTCCCTTCACTGGATCCAACTTGAAGCTGACCTAACATTTTGGAGGAAAAAAATAAATATTTGAAAATTCATAATTCCTTCATTTTGAAGCCGACTTGAAGAACATGTCTTGTTGACAAATTTCTCTAATAAAAGGTTATAAGAATTCATCATTAGCATCAACTTCATTCAATTACCATAATCCTAGTTAGAACTATAATCTATGGTAAATCAACAGCATCAAGTAGTCACCATAAATTTGGTTAGTACCTTTTACCATAATATTGGTCAATACCTATGACCCATGGTGCATCATTAACATCAACTAGCCACCATAATTTAGGTTATTTCCTCTAAGCTAATGGCATATAGACTAGTCTTGGTTCACCATCATCTAGGTCAACATATTTGACCCATGGTTAAACTAAAAAGGCCTCACTCTTCATGAGTAATTCTAGGCATAATGCTAAATATTCTCACTCAGCATATCTAGAGAGTTTAAGCCTGGCGTTGAAAGGAACCTACTCAACTGAGTAATTTTTTGCTTGTGGGACCATTCTTCTTGACCCAAGAAAAATGACTATCCTCTATCAGACCATTCTCCCTAATACTAGGGGGGGTGTCTCTCCCTGATGTTATCACATTAACACTCCCTCTCACTGAGGAAGGAATTCTCAATAATTCCAAGCTTTTCCCTAAAGTATATAAACGTCACTCTCGACAGAGGCTTTGTGAGAATATCAACTATCTTCTCATTAGTGGAGATGTACTAGAGCCACACTGCTTCCTTATGTACCATGTATCGGTACTATATCTCACTGTGCTTTGACCTGACATCATGGTCATCACCTATACTTGATCAAACAATCCTGTAACTATTTTATGAAGCCATATTGATTCACAACTCGTCAACCAAGCCATAATATAATCGTCCTCAGCAATACTAAGTGCAAAATATGTTTTCTTCTTTCTCATCCAATAAATCATAGAAGAGCCTAAACTGAAGTAACATCCTGATATACTATTTCCATCTCCCGCACTCACTTCCAAATCTAAATATGTGTATTCTTGTAGTTGTACTTCACCATATCAATATATTTCCAAATTTACCATGTAGGTATCTTAATACATGTTGAGTTGTGTGTCTTAACTCAACCATAAACTCACCCACTTCCTATGTTGGATCCATCATCAAGACTACTTTTTGGTCACCCTAACTAGGTGCTCACTCTGAAAGAGATCATGTTATGGCAACGCTATATGCTCCCTCTACCATTGTTGTTATATAGTCACTCAAGAAAATCAGCTATCTAATCTGATAATTAAGATACTTCATTTCGAATCCATAGGTCAACTCCCTCTATCACTAAAGAGGGCTTTACCACTCCCTCTATCACTGAAGAGGGCTTGACCACTCCCTCTATCACATGATTCTTTCTACCTATGTCAGAAACCAATCATATAGGATCAACCTTGATCCATCAATCCAAGTAAAAGGTACAATATTATGTAAGAAGAATATCCTTCATGACCTTCAAAGCGTTGAGGTGGTCCCATGTAAACTTCTTCCTCAATTTCTTCATCGAGAAAAATGACATTTACATCCATTTGTTGTAACCTTCATCATATTTTATAGAGAAAAATTTTAGCATAAGTGTACCTGACAATTTTGAGAAAACATCTTAGCATGGTATTCTCCCTATTAATAGAAGAATTTACATGAATATTGCTTTTTACTTCTCTATGTTGCCATATTCTATACAGTATGACTTGTAGATCCCCTTGGAAGTCACCGTGAAATTTTCTTCAGATATTCAACACACTTTCTGTTAGGTCCCTATAATACTAGTGTAGCCCCTTATTGTTATTGTTAGTGTAGTCCCATTATTGTTATTGTTGTGCCCATGTAGTCCCTATATTTTTATTATTGTGCCCCATAGGTGTAGCCCCACTATTGTTATTTTTGTGCCATGTGGTCCCCATATTGTTATATTGTGACCCCTTAGACTCCTATATATAGAAGGTAGGATTTTTCATTTGTATCATCTAAGAATTGTTCATTTATGTAATGTAAAGGAGGTTTTCCCCTCGAAGAGGTTGATTTCTAAGTTGTTGATCTATATTTTTTTATATTTGTGAGTTGGTTGCCTAAAATTTGGTATCAAAGCTTGGGATTCTAGAGTTTTGCTTCTTTAAATAGGTCATCTTGGAATTTTCACTATAATTTTTTTTCTACGAGGCTTCAGAAGCTGAAATTTTTACCATGTGGAAATGAAATCTCATTAAACTTTGTGTAAAAAATTAAGATCTTGGTTTTCTATATTTTCGGAGATATAATCTGAGGAAGTTAGGGTTTTTGCAAGCTCCATAGTTTCATCTCAAACAGGTGACCGAGGGAAAACCAGCATAACTTTCATTTTAGACATCAGATTTGAATTCTATAAAAAGTGGTTGAAAATGACTAGACTGTATTTTCATGTGTAACAATTTCAGAGCTGAAGATCGAAACAGGGACACATGTCATGTCACACAAGTTCTCTCCACTAAACTAGTCCATAATTAGGTCATTGTGGGAGATCGGGCATAACTTTATCTTGAAGAATCAAATTAGGTCTGACCTATGGCATTGGAAAGAAGACTCAGAGGGCTACTACAGGACCGAAGTTAAAATCTTGGGTCTCTCAAATCACAGAGATACATCAAGTTCAATATCAAGCTCCTCAAAAGAAATAAAAAACTGTGTATTCTTTTAAAATGGCATAAATTTTGTTTAAAAAATCATTTTGAAGTGATTCCAAGGGAATATTAAAGCATTGATATTAGTATTGGGTTCTAAAATTCCTCCCAAAAATAATTCCACTCCCATTAAGCCGTCAAAAAGCTTTATTATGACGCATGAAGAGGAATAAGTGCAACATGATATATCAAAATTATGAGACCAAGTGAAACAAATTTCTCTCTCACAAAGAGTAACCAAAAATGAAATGGGAGCTAAGATGGATGGTTTGAAGGATGGCTTAAAATCAGACATGGATTTTTTTAAGAATGGTTTAAAATCATACATGGAAGGTTTGAATAATGGCATGGAGGCTAAGATCGATGGTATAGAAGAAAAATTGAAAGGAAACATGGAAGACTTGAAGAATGGTCTAAAAGCAGACATGGAAGGTTTGACAAATTTGCTACAAGAAATTATTCCTAATGGGAAAAAGGAAGTAGATGAAACTCATGATGAGAAAAAAGGAAATTTTAATCATGATTTCATAGACTCTAATGTTGGATTGAAGACCCACCATGTTCCAAATATTGATATGACGAATTTTGATGGGAAGGATGCACTAACATGGGTACTACAGATGGAGCAATATTTTGATCTCCATAATGTGAAAAACACACAAAAGGTACGCATTGCAACTATATATTTAGAACCAAATCAGTTTGTATGGTATCGATGGCTTTTTTTTCATAAACCACTTGTCACTTGGTCAACTTTTACGGAGGAAATGATAGCACATTTTGAGGATACAAAAAACAACACCTTCTTTAGGAAATTGATCAATCTTAAAAAAAATGGTTAAATGGTGGAACACATTGAGGACTTTCAACAATTGAATATATGGGTAAATGATATGCCAGAGGAGCATAGTATTGATGTCTTCATAGGGACTTTAAAGGATAACATCCAACATGAGGTTCGCCTTTGGGAACCTGAACCATTGGAGAAGGCATTCAGGTTGGCAAGAAAAATTGAAAGAAAAACTATTGCAACAAGTAATCCTACCAATCACAACTATAAAGATGGGAGTGTTGTTGTTCCTAGCCTTCCACAACCTACAAGGTTGACACCACAACAATTGGAATAAAAAAGATAACAAGGGTTTTGATACAGTTGTGATAGAAAATACACTAAAGGTCATAAGTGTGTTGAGAAGAAATTATTTTACATAGATTGTGAAGAGGGGGAATAAAAGGAACAAGAAAATTCAAAAGAAGAGGAAATACACCAAGAAACGGCCTTAGAGAAATAATAAATAAATCCGACCATATCTTGTAATGCATTGGCGGGAATTACCACTCCTCAAACTCTCAAGATAGAACATATCAAGAAGAAAAAGGTAATAGTTTTGATTGATTCAGGTAGTACCCATATTTTTATTCATTGTAATATAGCCAAGTAATTGAATTAATTCTTATATCCAACACCAGAGTGTCAATTGATGGTTGCAAATGGAGGTACTATAAATTTCTCTGGAAAGTGCCATAATATAAATCTAACCATGGGGGAATATGTATTGAATATCCCAATGATTTCCATTCCAACGAGTGGTGTTGATGTTGTACTAGGAGTTCAAAGGTTACAATATTTGGGTACAATATCTTTTAATTTTCAAGAATGTTTCTTGAAATTTTTTTGGGAAGAAAAGGAAGTTGAATTAAGGGGTATCACAGGGAAACCAGGAAAGATAATCATCTCTAATGGCATGAAAATGCTTCTAAGGAAAGAAAAATGAGGCGTAATTGCACAATTATGCTCACTAGATCATCAAACATTGAAATCATCTTTAAGAGAAAATTCTAAGGTTCAAACAGTGGAAGATCACATCAAGCATCAAAAACAAGTTCTCCAACTCTTAAAGGATAAACTAACTTTGCTGAATAATCGAATGAAACAACAAGCATATCAACATCACAATGAAAGAAGTTTTTATGTAAGAAACTGGGTATTTTTACGGCTACAACCATACAAACAAAATTCCCTCAAGCAAGCTAAGAAGGATAATAATTTATCACCAAAGTACTATGGTTCTTACAATGTGTTGCAAAAGATTGGTAATATGGAATACAAATTGGAGCTTCCTACATCTTCCTGAATGCACCCAATTTTCCATGATTCATCCTTAAAGAAGGTTATATGTGACAAAATCTCATTCAAACAATATATTCTAGAACTTGACGAGGGAGGAAAAATCATATTGGAACCTGAAGCAGTCACGGAAACAAGAACTCAATAGCTACGAAATCGATCAATTTCAGAGTATCCCATCAAATGAAAGAAATTTCCCACTGAATATTCCACATGGGAGGATGAGAATTTTATACAGAAGCATCTAAAACTACTCAAGCATTAAGGACAACACTTGTTTGAATGAGAGGTGCATGTTAGGTCTCTATAATAATAGTGTAGCCCCTTATTTTTATTGTTAGTGTAGCCCCTTATTTTTATTGTTAGTGTAGCCCCATTATTGTTATTGATGTGCCCATTAAGTCCCCATAATGTTATTATTGTGCTCCATAGGTGTATACCCATTATTGTTATTGTTGTGCCCATGTGGTCCCCATATTGTTATATTGTGACCCCTTAGAATCCTATATATAGAAGGTAGGTTTTGTCATTTGTATCATCCGAGAATTGTTCATTTATGTAATGTAAATGAGTTTTCCCCCTTGAAGAGATTGATTTCTAAGTCGTTGATCTATATTTTATTCTATTTTTGAGTTGATTGCCTAACACTTTCTTATCATGACATCATTCAAACTTGTTAGCATGACTGCTCCCCTTGAACTGGAAGCTTTCTTGGTCATCTGACATGGTTCTAAATGTCTTGTTCCATTTCTTCCTTGAAAATTCTTTTGCCACAAATTTTTATATGTTCTTCCTGATGCTTCCTTTTGCTACTCTTCCTGATGCTTCTTTTTGCTACCATATATCTAGAAGTCTTCATAATGTACCTGCAAACATCATTAGGAAGCCATGGAAGCACAATTAAAATATATATATATATATATAAGGAAAAAAGGCTAACTTAATAGTAAAACAACAACAATAATCAAGGAAGAGAGATATAAGTTACTTATCTTTTGATATGAGGCTTTTAGGGAATCTCCCTCTTGATCCTTGCCTTCTTGCATCCATCTAGAAAACTCATCATCCTAATATTCATTATCAGCATGTTGCATGAAGCTCTATGTTTTTTTTTCCTTTAGTAGAAACATCGATCTAGCTCTAGCTCTAGGGTTTTATCCACAAACCTTAGGGATTTCTTATCCAAACCTTCTACATGGATAGGGATTTCAAACCGTGAGACTATCATATCTTCCAAGAAGGGAACATATCACAAGTGTTATGAATCTTCTTTTCAATTCCTTCTTTCTTGAAGCAAATCACATTGATCAAAACTTTGCCATATACCAAACAACTAATGGCATTTTGATGTCAATAAAGCATCTCTTGGTAAAAACCCTTGTTCGGGTATTTTCACAGTAGTACAACATATGGAATTAGTATTCTAGAGACTTTATATCATTGTTCCTTTAACACATGCTCAAAAATATCCCTCTTGAAATATAGCTTGCAAGCTTGCAACATTTTCCTACAATATATGAGTATTGCAATACATGTCTATCAGGTCCTTGAATTAGTCATATGTTAATTTATATGGGACAGATTATCCAAAGCATAAGAATGTGTCATGTGGTCCTGTGATTCTATATACATGATAATTTTGTTATCATTTAATTCAAGGAATGCTTTGGTTGTTTCTTTGTTGACTAGAATCATGTCAACTATTAGAACTATGTGATTTTCCTCGACTAAGGAGAACAATGACAAAGGTAACCACACAAAAATTTAGGCCGAATATAGCCCTTCTAGCCTGGAGAGGCCTCTATCACTTAGTTTTTTCAAAAAATAGGATATTAGGCAACGTATTAATCTCAAAAAAAAAATTTATTTTAGAGGTTTTTTTATGAGAAAAGGGTCAAATCCATTAGGCATGGATTCATGTTCAAATATGTTTTTGTCTAGTGAGATGACAGGAAAACAGAGGGTTTCTCCATAGAGGTGAGGTAGGAAGATTTAATGGTGGTGGTTTTAGATCAAATTTTTGTAGGAGGTGATGAATAAAAGGCGAAATACAAATGCATTTTAGCATCAAACAATGGATGAATTCTAAGGTTTTGTTTTAAAGTTGAAAACATTAGTAACTTGGAAAACTAATAAGAGCATCATTAAAGATGAATTCTGAATCAATCATCTGGTTTTCTCGAAGCAAGATAGATGCACTTTAAAGGGATGAAAACACATAAGATAACCTACAAAAAAAAGGATCAAAAACCACAAAAATTCTGACACAAGAATCCCTGCAAATCACCTGCTATTCGATTCATTCACTGGAAAAAAGTCTTCAAAAATACAATGCACAAAAGTCTTCTTCTCTAACCTCAACCAACAGCCAACTCTTTCTACATTCAAATTCATGAATTATATATAATATGTTCTCCCTAAGTCTAAGGGGGTAGAAATCCACCTATTCCCCTGATAGATAAAAATAATTACATGAAAATAGCAAACAAAAATCATTTTCCTAGGTAATAGGAAACTACCTTTGACCAATTTATTATAACTTTCCTAATACATCGTCAACTTGTGATATTGAAAAATAAACATCAAATACGTGTCCTTCAATAATTTTTCACCTATCTACATGATTTAAACCACTTCTAGAAATTCAAAATTCAAAATTTGAAATGAAGAGTTTTGACTGTCCAGACTTGAACACATTAAAGTGGCTTCCATGCTATGTATGGTTGTGGCCCCTGTCTATCAAAAAGAATAAAATGGGTATGCTTAAAATACCCCTATTATGGTACTAAACCTCTTAGATAACATTAAAAGTGATTGCAAACCTCCATTTGACATGTTCCCTACTTCCGTAATGCATTAGCCAATTTCGCATCGAAACAGAGACTGATTTTCTGGAAAAATAGGGGTCGAATACTAGCTCATATATCCTCAATACTGATAGTTATGTAGAAACCGAAGGATTTTTTTGTAGATGAGAGTGTCCTTGAGAGAAAACTCGCTCATTTTCCAAAAATTATTCTCCATATCCTCACAATCTGCACCTAAACATCATAACTAAAATGGAGATGACAAAACCTAAAACGTTGACTCTAAAGATGCATTTAAATTTTCCAATATATAAGACCTGTGCAAAAAATGAAAGACTTTTTTGTTCTTCAGACCGTGCTTAGAAAAATTCTCTTTCATTTTTTTGAGATTATTTTCCATGTGGTTAGAAAACTCTTTGGAAAATGATGACAAAAACAGTCAAAACGCAACAAACTGTCAATTTTCGCAGCACTTGTTAAATTTCGCAACGCCTTCAATTTCACCTTATTTGCAAGCTCTACATGGTCTATAATAGCTTCTAAATGCAAATTCAAAACTCTTCCAAGACTGAAGGATGATTATTGATCTAAATTTTCACCTTTGAGGGAGAGTTTAACACTGGCATGCAAGAATGGTAGCGTTGTCTAAACTCGTAGTGCCCCTGCCTCCTTTTCGCAACGAAAAAAACAAGTGAGATGAAGCCTCCGATGAAGATGTTGAAAAAAAAATCACTATGGAATGAATATAATAACTCAATTTCACATGCAGAATATCTTGGAGCATGAATGAATGGTGTTGATTATGATTTGATGGGTAATCATGAAAATGCAACACATTTCCGAATTCGCAGCGCTTGGGGAGGTGAGAATAATTGTACTCCTAACCATTAACTCTTTGTTGAGATCATGATTTTTTGTTGAAAATACATTCAAATTGACTCATCACTGCCTCCAATTATGTTCCCAATCCCTTGACATGATTATTTTTTATGTAGACTTGATTTCCATACTTAGATTGTGATAATAAAAGTTTGATTACATTGATCACTAGACTTTCTTATAATGATAACTGACCTTTCATGATTGAAAATTCAAATCATGAATCCTAGTGACCTTACATTTCACATGATGGAAAGAAGAGTCCTTTAACTCTAGGACATTTTGAGAAATTTAATCTTTTTATACCATGGCACTCATAAAAACAAAACTAACACACTAACCTAACTTTATAAACATGACCTCAAATGACATAGTAAGAGTAACATCACCAAGATCCCTAGACATAGGACACTAACATAGGCTCCAATGGGGAGGGAATTCTCCCTATGAGGAGCCAAGAACATCGTATACCATGTTCCTAACCATTGGTATGAACCCAAACTTGCAACATGCTTTGCCCTGAAACGTGACTACAACTGAAACTCAAACTGCCAACCTTTTCTGAAACTTGTACTTTCTCTTACAAACAACTTATTCTGCAAATTGAAAAAAATGTTGAAAACCTTACTACCAAAGCTACACACTGCTAAAAATGATGCCCAAATATTTGAGCTTATTTAAAAATACACCAGCCTACTCTAAGTTGCTAAAAAATATGCTAAATCAAATGATACAAAATTTCCATTATAATCATGAAATCAAATGGATTCCTACTTGAATTTTTCTCCCACTTTCCTTAAGTAGACATAAACTTTTAAGAAATGGAAACTCAAAATCCAGCTGAAATTGAATCCCATGGTCCATAGACAAAACAAAACATGCTTGCATTGATGTTTCCAATAAAATGGAAAAAGAATATTCAAGAACATAAAAAACTATATTTTCTTGATAACCCAAAAGAAAAGGACATTCTTCATTTCCAACTACTTCTTCTTTTATGTTCTAAAATTTGATACAATTCTCAAATGAAAAACAATAGTATTTTCACTCCTCTTATCATCCTCATTATAAACAAGATTTGTATGGATTTGAAAATCTTCAATTGAAATAGACACATCTTTTATGACGGGAATATTCATAAATGATTTTTCATATACTTCAACAAGAGTATCATCTTAACCTTTAAAAAATTATGAACTTGTCAATTCAAAATATGAAAAATCATGAATAATTTCTACATCATTCTATTATCACCAAACTAGGACTAATTGGGTTGTTCAACAGTCAATTTGATGTAACTATTTCAAACCACTTGGGGTTGGAAGTTAGCCCTTCCAACCAGAGAGGGCTCTCTCAATAAAAGATAATATATTCAATAAATAGGCTTATAATGAAGATGGATAACTCTTATATGTATCTTATATGATTTTTGCAGGTGGAAGATGAGTGGGGGCTACCATTGGGCATGGAATCAATTATATAAATTTAATTACAAATAAGTATCATTCATGGAAACTCAGGCACGTGAGCTTTTACAAAATAACTCGGACAGCAAACATAATACATAAAGGAAGTTGGAGCATAATACTTTATGAATTCCAAGTAATTATGTATGACCAAGCTGAATTAACATTCAAAAGATAAAGGATACAAAAACATAAAATCTCAATCAGAATCTCAGGTCTGAACAAAACATTGGTGCAATTATCTATCAACTGAGTGAAAATAGAATAGATAGTAGCTATGGTCCTTACATCCATCAACCCTCTCAAAATATAAAACTCCTCTATTTAGAGAGTGAAATCCCTTTTACATAGGTCTTCCACCTATGCTATACTCTCGAACCTAATCTAGAGATCTAATCCAAAAAGGATTCCATTACATTGAGAAAAAATAGCAATAGTTCTGTTTGAAAGAGTTTGTAGTTTTAAAGGACTCTATCACTATTAACTGCATCAACAAAAACTTTTAATAACCCATGATAATCATGGCTATCGAACCAAACAACCTTTTTTAGGTAGCAAACAACCATTTTCAAGTGGAAAACTGTCATACTGGATTTCCGACCTTGATATACCGAATTTGATGATGAGTTGCCCTTTGGTGAGGTGGCAAAAGTGATGTGTTGTCATCCATGTCAACCTTATGAAGTGTATTTTTGAGTTTACTTCATCAACATATGTCCCAATGACACTTCACAATCTCTTTTAATGACTCATCGCCTTCCTGAAATGCATTAAATGCTTCAAAAACGACCAAAACTTTAGCACGCTAGATAAATAGAGTATTTAGGCAAGTTCATAGCGTAGTTTTCGTAGCTTTTTCATAACACCAACTTCTGAAACTTTTTTACTTTTCTACCTATGAAAGTGTCTTCGTTGGGTATAATAAGGTAAACACATGCCCTCATTTACCCCTGACATGATATTTTTTGGAAAGTTTTGCCTCAAAAAATTCTACAGCGAGTTCGTAGCAAAAACTTGGCTTCACTAGATTTTCATTTTTTCTCCTTAACTCCAAAAACATGCTTGCATCATGTAAATGACTTGATATGATATCCTAAGAAAAAAAGTGGCCAAAAAAGGTGTGTCTTACCATCCTTTAAGGAGCAGCAGGGTCATCTTCCATCACAATCATCTTTAAACCCTTTTTCTTCAACTATGCTTGCACCATCTCCATTTGTATTTACAATTCTCTAACTTGGCTTTGTGACTTCCTTCTTTCTGATTGCAACCACATGTTCCTCCTGAAGAGATGCTTCGTCATCCTGTGCAGAGGCGTTGTCCTCTTCAACATCTTCCTTGACCCCTCTGCAACCTCATCATAGAAATCTATCTGTTTTCTCACTTCCTCTTTGAAGTTTGTGATCTCCAATAGTCTTAGTTGTTTAAAGTCTGCTACCTCCAGCTTAGTTTCCAAAATATCCTCTCTATGCTCCTTAAGTTGTTATTTTAAAAGCTCCACTTCATATTTTTCTTGCACTTTTTCCTTGCCCTTCCTTGCCTTTCTCACCTATGCCTCTGTTGGAGATAGCTCTATTATTTCTTCTCTTGTTGATTGTTTCTCCTTTTCTGGTTCCCTATGAAGCTTCTCAGGTTTTTCTCCCTTTGATAATTGTGACCTACTGAGTGGCTTCATAGGTTTAAAAACAAAACCTGAGTCTTCTTTGGAAAATTCTAGCTTCTTAGCCTTAAGACTCTTTTTCTTGGTTTTTTCTCCTTTAACCTCTACAAGCTTCACAACAGGAGATTCCTCAATGTCAATTTCCTTCAATATATATTCTAGTTTGCCTTTCCCCTCCATCTGACTTCTATTGATCCTTCTATGGGTTCTTTTATCATTTTTGACTTTACTGTTGGTAGGTATTTGTTGAGATACCACTATCTCCTGTAATTGATCACTTTCTACCTCCATAGGCTCCACCATGGGCTGCACCTCTATCTGCACTTCCACCTCGTGTTCAACCTTTGTTTCAACCCTAGATTCTTTATCTTTCCTTGGAGTATTTGCCTTTGATCTAGGTGTCTTTCTAGGAGTGAGGACATCCACCTCATACCCACTCAAGAACAGAAAAGTGGACCAATCCCTGTTTAACTTCTTTAACTCCTCCATAACTATCAATTTTATCAAGCCATGGTGAAAAATAGAAGTATCATTGCTTTTAGGTTTACATTTCATCTTATCAATCATTTTTCCTAAACTCCTAAAAAGAAAAAATGGTAAATCCAGAGGTTGTTTACTTGTGAAATGAAGCAACGATATGAAGTGGTATTGATAGATCATGTGAAATCTACCTTCAAAAGTAACGTATTTATGAATCACCGTCAGCATTTTTGAATAATTGTCCTTGAGGCAGGTCCTAGAGATGCCTGAGCTCATGTTTATGCCTATGTGTGCCTTCTTTATAAATTCATCACAGTTTTGAAGCTTAAACTTTGTTGCTTTAAAATACTCCTCTCCAGACCTTGGAATCTCGGTTGCCTGTGCAATTGTCTCAGGAGACACAATAAAATTGAGGATGCCCACCTTCGAAATTTTACCAATGAATTTTACAGAAAAATATTTAGACCCTTGTGCATGATATCCTTCCATTTTCTGGCAGAACCGCATGAAACCTGCATTTGTAAAAGCTTGTGAGAATTGGGGTCTTCTGCAATTAGCCTCATATCCATGGGCTCATATCTAACCACAATTTCATCCTTGTTTGGATTTTTATGTGAATTCATACCTTCAAACACGGCGTTTATCTGCTTCTTCTTTGACACCTGCAGAATTGTTTGAGACAGAAAGCACCTTCCTTGACACAAATAACGCCTAGCCTAAGACAGCTATAGGACAAGGATCAAGACTCTAGACTACTGGAAAAAAATGTTCAAACAACTTACAAGGATGAAGGTGAGGTGCTTTTCGAATTATGGATCTGGCTAAATTAGGAAAGAGGAAATGAGTGGGAAAAAATAAATGATGTAAGGCATAATGATTACCATGCATGCACATGACATATGATGACACATAATTGAATAGTACCATGATGACCAAGTGTGAACTGACCACTGAAATTATGACAAGATACTGCTTATCCCACCGTCAGCAAAAAAAACAAAGTTTGTAGCGCTTTCAGTTCTTGGGAGGGAAAATTCGCTACGGAACTGTCAGGCACTTGCGTAGCGAAATCAAAATGTTTTACACTGACTACATTGCAGAATCTAAAAAAAATTGTCAAGTGTCATAGAATGACCTTTAATACCCATGCAACCATATTTTTTTGAAATTTACCTTGATGATACATCTATTGCATGACCAATGACCATTTAGACCCCTTAAACTATGTACAATATTTAAAATTTAATGAATTTCATGACCTTATTTCATGTAAATGACCCAACCTAACTTACATAAGACAAACCTAGACAAACCTAGTTGTTATCAAGGATAACAATGGCTCCACTGGGGATGTTGCGCCCCTGTGGTGCAGTAAAGAACCAACAGACTAGGTGCCTTATCCATTGGGCTGATCCCAACCTCTTCTCATATTCTTTAGCCTGAATTTGTCCCTTGACATGCTCTTGAAGCAAAACATCGTACAAACCAAAACTTATAACTACAATATTCAAACTAAATGTTGAAAGAGATGCTTGCCCAGCAAGCTTATTTATGTACTAATAACCCTACTCTAACAGCTGTACCAAACTTTAAATTTCAAGCAATATGAAACTTCCATTATAGCCAGTCAAAGAGTTGATCCAACACCTAGGCTTCTTGATTGTGCTTGAACAAAATCAGAAGCGAATCATCTATTGGAAACATGGAATGAAAATTGAATCCATGCTCCATAAGAAGCACAAAAATTGTCTTGACTGATGACCGCAACAAACTTGCCATTGGATCTTGGAAACTGTTATCACTCATAGTTTTGTGAAACATTAGGAGACATGGTCATACAATTTATTTATCAATAAGGATAAGGTCTCCCTCAACCTTTCAAGTTGGTATAGGAAAATTTCATTTTTTTTTACATATTTAACCTATCCTAAGGTTCAAGGCCACCTCCATTTAGGTCATGTCATGTCCCATCAGTCATCATATGTTGTTAGTTTTCATTTCCCAAGAATTTAATTTGAAAAAAGGGCCTTTTAGCCAGTTTTCCCTCTTTTTGTAGCAAATTCAATGTAAAATAGGCAGAAAGCGCTACGAAACTGACTAATAATTTTGTAGCGAATATGAGGATTTCTCTGTTTTTTTACTCTTGAGCAATCAATTTCAAGGATGTTTTCTGGGAAAACAGAGAAGTATTTTAAGAAACTGAGAGAGGTTATTTTCAATCGCATATCAAATAACAATAACCTCTTTCACTTTTCTCAAAGGTACTAAAAATTTGGAGATACAGGGATGTATTTCAGCCCTATTTTTAGAATGCAGAATTTTCCTGTTTTATACATGTTTTTAGAATGCAGATTCTGGACAGCTGGAGATGGTTTTCAAAAAAAAAGGAGAGGTTTTTCTTCAATACATACTGAAATACAAAAACCTCATTAATTTTTGCAATATATATCAAGGATAGGTAGATAATAACTCATCTCTGAACCCTATGTTTTCCGAAAAACAGAGTCATTTTAGTGATGAATAAACTTGCTAAAGGTGAAAATGATGTTTTTTGAAGAGGGTAAGAGGAAAGTTTGCATGATCATATTTCATTAGATCATTGTTCAGACCTACATATGAAATTTGGAAGAAAAAGGAAGATTTTGGAATTTTTTCCATTATCAGGTAGTTTCGTAGTGTGCTCCAAGCTTAAAGGCCAAAAAACGCTACGAAAATTCCTATAGGTGCTTTTTTTCTTTAAAATCCAGTTTTGGAATGTTTTATTAGGGGAGATTGATTTTTGCAAGGTTTCATGACATAATGAAGGTGTTGGAACAGCAAATAAGTCAAGAATATTGATGGAAAAGCCATTTTCCCATGCTACTAAAACTCGCTACGAAAATTTCTGTACATGATTGATTTAGCAGTAAACTTAAAGTTTGATTTCAGACCAAAAGAAGAATTATTTTGGAAATCTGAAAGAGGATTTTCTTCAGCACAGGTCCATCTACAAAAACCTCTCTCATTTTCTACAAATCCATCCGAGTTTGGAAATTATACACTCATATTTGAAGCTTATTTTTCATAATTTTCACTAACCATATTTGTGAAAAAATTGTAAAAATTCAACTTGGAGGAGGTGCAGCTCAGCATCCACATGGCATAATGACACATCAGCACTCTAATACACACAGAAAATTATTTGGTTGCAGTTTATAAGGGTTATTAAATTGATTTTTTGAACTATTAATGAAATAAGTCTCCAAGTGATGGAATCATGTTTGAAATAGGTCTCTAAGGTGGGAATTTTAGGGTAGCAAGGTGGCATATCATTTGTATGAGTCCTCATTCTATAAAGGAGATATTTTTAGAGTTAGAAAGGGTTGGGAGATGTTACGAAGGCACTACTCTTGTAATCTTTTTCTATCAGTAATATACAGTTGCAGCAGCTTATTTCAGATCTGAGATTCTTCAATGTGTTCTTATGTATGTTTCTTATATCAGCCTTTTACTTTCTCTCCAGTTTTCTAGTTGTATGATCACTTGGAATTCATAATTACATGCTCCAACTTCCATTTATACATCTAGTCTACTGTTTTGTCATGTTTTATAAGTTTACTTATGTATAATCACTTGGAATTCAAGGTGACATCCTCCAACTTCCTGTATGCATATAGCTTGATGTTCTATCCTTCATGTGTGGTTTTATAAGAACACAATTGCCTTAGCTTCAATGAGATAGATTGTCTTGTGACTTCGTTTTCATATTGACTCCATAAGCCCAATGGTATTAAACCTTATACATCTTTCACCTACACAAAAACACATTCAATCCAATTCAGAGTTAGCCATTTGCTTTCAGTTGTTCATTGAATATCCTTTATCCTTTTGAGAGAACCCTCTCAGACTGGAAAGGCTAATTTCCAATTACAAGTGGTTTGAAATAGTTACGCCAAGTTGACCATTGAAGCAGCCCAACAGGACTCAATTTGGTGATAACATGGAATGAAAATTGAATCCATGCTCCATAAGAAGCACCAAAATTGTCTTGACTGATGACTGCAACAAACTTGCCATTAGATCTTGGAAACCATGAAAAATCACTTTTTCTTGATGAGTAAAACCATGAGAGTTGAATTCATTCATAATTGATAGCTTCTTTTGTCCTATGTATTCATCTATTGGAAACATGGAATGAAAATTGAATCCATGCTCCATAAGAAGCACAAAAATTGTCTTGGCTGATGGTTGCAACAAACTTGCCATTGGATCTTGGAAACCATGAAAAATCACCTTTTCTTGATGAGTAAAACCATGAGAGCTGAATTCATTCATAATTGATAGCTTCTTTTTTCCTATGTCTTCAATTCCAAGAACATCATCAAATAAAAAGGCAACAATAGATTTGTCTTCCCTTTCGTGTAAATCAACAAAACCATCCATGCATCCTTGAACATCTTCAAACATGAGATCCATATTGTGTGTATCAAAACTACTCTTTTACTTATCAAAAAAATCAAATATAATCTTTGGTAGTTTTTCTTGAGGACTGCCATCTTCATTCTGAACACTAACAGATCCTATACAAAAAAAATTATGCATATCCTCCGTGTCATTTTGATTATTCTCAAATAGAATAGGTAAAGCCTGTATATTCAGCTCTTCATGTAGTTCAGGTTTACCTAAAAGTGAACTTTCATCACATGTTACCTCACTATTCATAATTTTCATGCATGTATTTTCAACAACCTGATCTTGAGGAGTTCCTTCTTGACATAAAATCTCAGAAAAGGAATGGGCTAAAAAAAAATTGAATGATTTGGCTCATACCTTTGACTGCATATAGATTGACAAGGCTTCAAATCCTCATAAATTTCATGTAATATGGCGTCACTATCAAATTTTTGATCTATTTTATCTTCAAGCAAAGAGACATCTTCTTGTTGGAAAATTTCTTGATCATCATAACGTCTAGCTTGTGAAGAAAATTCATAAACTGCCTCTAATATCTCCTCATCATCCATACATTCTACATCATCATCAATACTTTTAATATATTGAATGAAACCTTTCCAAATATTTCAAGTCTTGAAACAGTGATGATAAAGGATGAGACTTCCAATAATGTTCAAAAAATATTCTATGGAAATCTTTAAGAGAACACAAGCTTCCTAATTTCAACCCTTCATACCATACTCTAGCTTTGTCTTCTAGGGTAGCCATAAACATCTTCATGAGACAATCTTTAGGAAACTCAACCCTAATTCTACATACATTTATATGGAATTTAACCAAATGCAAACCAACATCATCTTTCTTTTCATCTTTGAAAATGGGAACATAGGTTAACCAATCAACACGAAGCATAGAATTTGGAAAACCATAGATGTGAGACTGATCCATAGGAGCATACCTGGGATTTATTCTTGCTATAGAAATCATCTTGGAACTTCTTCAAACTACTGATCTTCAATTAGTGGAGTCACCATGAAGCTTTTAATTTCTAAATTCTTCAAGAATGGAGTCACCAAGGTAGAAGTACAACCTCGAATATTTCTGATCTCCTACTACCTTCAAGAGTTCAGTTGCTTTGATTGAACACAATTTTATGAGGAAATTAAGCTTTGAGCTCCGGTCAGATGCACCAAAATGTTATCACCAAACTAGGACTAATTGGGTTGTTCAACAGTCAATTTGATATAACTATTTCAAACCACTTGCGGCTAGAAGTTAGCCCTTCCAACTAGAGAGGGCTCTCTCAAAAAAATATAAGATATTGAATAAACATGCTTATAATGAAGATGGCAAACTCTTATATGTCTTTTAGATGATTTTTACGAGTGGAAGATGAGTGAGGGCTACCATTTGGCATGGATTCAATCATAGAAATTAAATTAAAAATAAGTATCATTCATGGAAACTGAGGCACATGAGCTCTTACAAAATAACTCTGACAGCAAACATAATACATGAAGGAAGTTGGAGCATAAGACTTTATGAATTCCAAGTAATTATGTATGATAAATTTGAATTAACATTCAAAAGATAAAGGAAAAAGACGCATAAAATCTCAATCATAATCTCAGGTCTGAACAAAACATTGGTGCAATTGTCTATTAACTGAGTGAAAACAGATTACATAGTAGCTTTGGTCCTTACATCCATCAACCCTCTCTAACTCTAAAAATCCTCTACTAATAGAGTGAGATCCCTTTTACATAGGTCTTCCACCTGGGCTAGACTCTCGAACCTAATCTAGAGACCTAATCCAAAAAGGATTCCATTACATTGAGAAAAAATAGAGATAAATCTATTTGAAAGAGTTTGTAGTCTAAAAGGACTCTCTCACTATTAACTGCATCAACAAAAAAATTTAATAACCTATGCTAATGATGGCTATCGAACCAAACAACCTTGTTTAGGTGGAAAACAACCATATTAAGGTGGCAAACTGTCATACTGGATTTCAGGTCCTGATATACCAGATTTGATGATGAGTTGTCCTTTGCTGAGGTGGAAAAAGTGATGTGTTGTCAGCCATGTCAACCTTATGAAGTGTATTGTTGAGTTGTATTCATCAACAGCTGTCCAAATTACACTTCACAATATCTTTTGATGACTCATCTCCTTCCTGAAATGCATTAAATGCCTCAAAAAAGACCAAAACTTTAGCACGCTGGAAAAACAGTGTATTTAGGCAAGTCCGTAGTGTAGTTTTCGTAGCTTTTACATAACACCACCTTATGCAAAACTTTGAATTTTATGCCTGTGAGAGGATCTTCATTGGGTATATTAAGGTAAACACATGCCCTCATTTACCCCTGACATGATATTTTTTGGAAATTTTTACCTCAAAAATTTCTACAGCGAGTTCATAGCAAAAACTTGGCTTCAAGCCTGGAGCTCGCTACGAACTTGCCTAATTTCACCAGATTTTTCAATTTTTAACCTTAACTCTAAAAACATGCTTGAAGCTCTATAAATTATTTCATATGATATCCTAAGACAAAAAGTGGCCAAAAAGGTGTGTCTTACCATCCTTTAAGGAGCATCAGGGTCATCTTCCATCACAATCATCTTTAAACCCGTTTCCTATAAATCTATTTATTTGCTCACTTCCTCTTTGAAGTCTGTGAGCTCCTATCTCTCTTGTTTAAATTTTTCTAACTCCGGCTTAGTTTCCAAAATATCCTCTCTAGCTTCCTTAATTTGTTCTTTTAAAAGGTTCAGTTCAGATTTTTCTTGCACTTTTTCCTTGCCCTTCCTTACCTTGCTCACCTCTGCCTCTGTTGGAGATAACTCTATTATTTCTTCCCTTGTTGGTTGTTTCTCCTTTTCTGGTTCCATATGAAGCTTCTCAGGTTTTCCTCCCTTTTATAAATGTTACCTACTGAGTGGCTTCCTAGTTTTAAAAACAAAACTTGAGACTTCTTTGGAAAAGTCTAACATAGTAGCCTTAAGACTCTTTTTCTTGGTTTTTGCTCCTTTAGCCTTTGCAGGCTTCACAACAGGATATTCGTCAATGTCAATTGCCTGCAAGATATATTCTATCTTGCATTTTCCCTCTGTCTGACTTCTAGTGATCATTCTATGGGTTCTTATATCAGTTTTGAATTTACTGTTGGTAGGAGTTTGTTGAGGTACCACTGTCTCCTGCAATTGATCAATTTATACCTCCATAGGCTCCACCATGGGCTGCACCTCTGTCTACAATTTCACCTCGTGTTCAACCTCTGCTTCAACCCTAGATTCTTTATCTTTGCTTGGAGTATTTTCCTTTGATCTATGTGTCTTTCTAGGAGTGAGTATGTCCACCTCATACCCACTCAAGAACAGAAAAGTGGACCGAACCATGTTTAACTTATTTAAATCCTCCATAACTAAAAATTTTATAAAACCATGGTGAAAAATAGAAGTATCACTACTTTCAGGTTTAGCTTGCCCCTTATCGGCTATTTTTCCTAAACTCCTAAACAGAAAAAATGATAAATCCAGAGGTTGTTTACCTATGAAATGAAGCAATAATCTGAAGTGGTATTGATAGATCATGTGAGATCTACCTTCACAAGTAAATAATTTCTGAATCACCATCAATAGTTTTGAATAATTGTCCTTGAGGAAGGTCCTGGAGATGCCTGAGCTCATGTCTATGCCTATGTTCTCCTCCTTTACAAATTCATCACAATTTCGAAGCTTAAATTTTTTTGCTTTAAACCACTCCTCTCCAAACCTTGGAATCTCGGTTTCTTGTGCAATTGTCTCAGGAGACACAGTAAAATTGAGGAGGCCCACCTTCGAAACTGTACTAATGAAGTTTACAGAAAAATATTTAGACACCTATGCATGATATCCTTGCAGTTTCTGGAAGAACCGCATGCAACCTACATTTGTAAAAGCTTGTGAGAATTTGGGGTCTTCTGCAATTAGCCTCATATCCATGGGCTTATATATGACCATAGTTTCACCCTTGTTTGGATTTTTATGTGAATCCATACCTTAAAACATAGCGTTGATCCGCTTCTCCTTTGACGCCTACAGAATTATTTGAGAGAGCAAGTACCTCCCTTGACACAAGTAACAGCTAGCCTAAGACAGCTACAGGACAAGGATCAAGACTCTAGACTGCTGGAAAAAAATGTTCAAACAACTTACAAGGATGAAGGTGAGGTGCTTTTCGAATTAGGGATCGGACTAAATTAGGAAAGAGGAAATGAGTGGGAAAAACGAAATGATGTAAGGCATAATGATTACCATGCATGTGCATGTAATATGATGACACATAACTGAATTTTACCATGATGACCAAGTGTGCACTGACCATAGAAATTATGACAAGATACCGCTTATCCCACCATTAGCAGAAAAAACAAAGTTCATAGCATTTTCTTTTGTTGGGAGGGAAAATTCGCTATAGAACTGTCAAGGACTTCCTTAGCGAAATCAGACTGTTTTACACTGACTATGCTGTGAAATCTAGAAAAAATTTCCAAGTGTCACAGAATGAACTTTACTACCCATGCAATCATATTTTTTTGAAATTTACCCTGATAAGACATCTATTGCATGACCAATGACCATTTAGACCCCTTAAACTATGTACAATATTTGAAATTTAATGAATTTCATGACCTTCTTTCATCTAAATGACCCAACCTAACTTACCTAAGACAAACCTAGAGAAACCTAGTTGTTATCAAGGATAACACATTCAAAGGATCTAAAACAATCTACTCTTCTTCATTATTTTCTTGCAACTCTGGGTGGTTATCATCATGAATGATTTCACTACCTAAATCTTTTATGCATGCAATTTCGTATGACTGATTTTCATAAGTTTCTTCATGAGACAAAATTTGAGAAAATGAATGCTATGAAGAACAAGATCATTGAATATCCTTATCCCTTTCTTGGTCATTTGAAAATTGTTGAATATGTTCATCAAACTCAAGAGAAAAAACTTTTTGTGCATTATTATTGAACTCAATGGATGAATCATGACTCTCTACATCAAAATCCTGCTCAATTTCATTTTCAAGATGCTGATCTATTTCATTCCAAAGGAAGAGTAACTATTTCCAAGTGGAAATCCACTTGAATATCATAGCAATTGTTTTCTACTATTTCCTCTTGAGGTTGAAAAGGATTCTCATGAAATGCCTCTATAATCACATCATCCATAAACTCCTCATTACCATAATAAGATTCCAAATATTAAATGAAGTTTTCAAAATGATCACAACAGTTTTCAACCAAAGATAAAGATGCCAATAAGATTCTTTAAAATGCTTACAAAATATTGTGTGAAAATCCTTCAAAGAGTAAATACTAGCAACTGGTAACTTTTCATACCAACATCTTGATTTTCCTTCCAATGTTGTCATAAACATCTTCATGAAATTCAACCTTATTTTACATATATGCGTATGAAATTTGACCAAATGCAAAGCAGCAGCATCTCATTTTTCATCTATGAATTTTGGCAAGTAGGTTTGCCAATCTACACTAGGAATTTGATTTGGCAAACCTAGAATATTCATAAGATTTAGAGGAGCATACCTTGCAAATATAGAACTCATCTTGAGCTAGTAGAGTCGCCAGTAAAACCATAATTTTTGGATCTTGCTGCCAATGGAGTCTTTGGATCATGTTGAAACTTGATTGGAGTCTCTAGGTGAATGGTTCAACCTTCATATGTGTCTAAATTTTGTCCATAATCAGCAGTCAAATTTTAAACTTTGATGATCTTTCCCAGAGAAGATAAAACATTTTTTTCCCCAGTATGGTCACTAGAATGTTAGCTCTATATGATTTTCCTAGGTTGAGGAGGAAAATGAAAGAGGTAACCACAAACCACTTTAGGCCAAAATATAGCCCTTCTAGCCTGGAGAGGGCTCTCTCACTTAGGTTGTTAAGAAAATAGGATATTTTGCAAGGCATTAAGCTTAGAAATGTTTTGATTTTAGAGGTTTTTTTATGAGAAAAGGGTCAAATCCTTTGGGCATGGAGTCATGTTCAAATTTGTTTTTTCCAATGAGATTATGGGAAAACAAAGGGTTTCTCCACAAAGGTGAGGTAGGAAGATTTGGTGGTGGTTTTAGATCAAATTTTTGTAGGACGTGAATAAATAAAAGGTCAAATACAAACACATTATATCATCAGACAATGTTTTAATTCTAAAGTGTTGTTTTAAAGCTGAAAAAATTAATAACTTGGAAAAATAATGGCAAAGCATCATTAAAGAAGAATTTTGAATCAATCATATGGTTTTCTCCAAGTAAGATAGATGCACATTAAAGAGATGAAAATACATAAGATAACTTACAAATCAAAGGAGCACAAACCACCAAAATTCTGACACAATAAACCCTGGAAATCACCTGTTATTCCATTCATTCACTGGAAAAAAGTCTTCAAAAATACAATGCACAAGTCTTCTTCTCTAATCTCAACCAACAGCCAACTCTTTCTATATTCAAATTCATGAGTTATATATAATATTCTCTCCCTAAGTCTAAGGGGGTTGAAATCCACCTATTCCCCTAATAGATAAAACTAATTACATGAAAATACCAAACAAAAACCACTTTCCTAGGTACTAGGAAACTACCTTTAACCAATTTATTATAACCTTCCTAGTGCATCATCAACTTGTAATATTGACAAATAAACATTAAATACATATCCTTAGATAATTTTCCACCTATATACATGATTAAACTAGTTCTAGAAGTTCAAAATTCGAAATTTGAAATGAAGAGTGTTGACTATCCAGACTTGCAGTGCATTGAAGTGGCTTCCATGCTTTGTATTGTTGTGACCCATGTTTTTCAAAAAGAATAAAATTGGTATGCTTAAAATACCCCTAGTATGTTTTTGAACCTATAGATAATATTCAAAGTGCTTGCAGACCTCCCTTTGACCTTTTCCCTACTTTCGCAGTGCATTAGCCAATTTCACAGTGAAACAGAGACTGAATTTATGGAAAAATAGGGGTTGAAGACTAGCTCATATATATTGAATTCTGATAGTTGTGCAGAAACTGAAGGATTTTTTTTATATGAGAGTTTCCTTGAGAGAAACCTCTCTCAGTTTCCAAAAATGCTTCTCCATCTCCTCACAATATGCACCTAAACATCATAACTAAAACAGGAGATGACAAAACTAAACACATAGGCTCCAAAGAGGCATTTAAATTTTCCAATATATAACACTTGTGCATAAAATGAAAGATATTGTTGTACTTTGGCTCATTCTTGGAAAAAAACTCTTTCCATTTTTTCAAATTCGTTTCCATTTGTTCATAAAACGATTTGGAAAATGATGTCAAAAACAGTGAAAACGCAGCAAATAGTCAACTTTCGCAGCACCTGTTAACTTTCAAATCACCTTCAATTTCACCTCATTTGCAAGCTCTACATGGTCTATATTAGCTTATAAATGCAACTTCAAAACTCTTTCAAGATTGAAGGATGAGAATTAAACTTAATTTTCACTGTTGAGGGAGAGTTTGAGAGTTTTGTCATCTCAGTTTCCAAAAATGCTTCTCCATCTCCTCACAATATGCACCTAAACATCATAACTAAAATAGGAGACGACAAAACCAGACACATAGGCTCCAAAGAGGCATTTAAATTTTCCAATTTATAACAACTATGCATAAAATGAAAGACATTTTTGTACTTTGGCTCATGCTTGGAAAAGACCTCTTTCCGTTTTTTCAAATTCGTTTCCATTTGTTCATAAAACGATTTGGAAAATGATGTCAAAAACAACCAAAACGTAGCAAACAGTCAACTTTCATAGCACCTATTAACTTTCGAATCGCCTTCAATTTCACCTCATTTGCAAGCTCTACATGGTCTATACTAGCTTATAAATGCAACCTCAAAACTCTTTCAAGATTGAAGGATGAGAATTAAACTTAATTTGCACCGTTGAGGGAGAGTTTGACACTGGCATGCAAGAATGGTAGTGTTGTCTGAACTCGCAACGCCATTGCCTCCTTTTCGCAATGAAAAAAATAAGTGAGTTGAAGCCTCCAATGAATATGTTGAAGAACGAAGTGTTGTGGAATGAAGATATTAAATCAATGTAATATACAGAATAGAATGGATCGAGAATTAATGGTGTTGATTACGATTTGGATGGGTAATCATGAAAATGCAGCGTTTGGGGAGGTGAGAAGGATTGTAATCCTAAATGTTAACTCTTTGCTAAGATCATGATCTCATGTTGAAAATACATTCAAAATGACTCATCACCGCCTCCAAGTCTGGCTCATTACTAATTTCAATACTTATATTGTGATCATCAAAGTTTGATTACATTGATACCTAGACTTTCTTCTAATTATAACTGGCATTTTATGATTGCAAATTCAAATCATGACTCCTTGTGACCTTTAATTTCAAATGATGGCAAGAAGACTCTTTTAACTCTATGATTTTTTTACAAAACTAATCTTTTTATACCATGGAACTCATAAAAACAAAAACTAACACACGAACCTGACTTTATAAACGTGACCTCAAATGACATAGTAAGAGTAACATGACCAAGATCCCTAGACATAGGACCCTAACATCAATAAAATATGTTTCAATTACTTCTCAAAAGTCTTTATGTGTAGTGCTTTAGGTTTTATGCAACTTCAAAGAAGCATTCTACAGTATAATGTAATATTCCCAATTTTTGCAGCTCATGGGAATATTGCATTTTATTGTCAGTTTGCTTTATTCATGAATAAAAGTATGTGAAGGAGGTTTATTAAACTCCTAAGTTAAGAATAAATACATGCCCAATGTGAAAGGGGACAAATCTGGGCTATTTTATTAAACACCCCTAAGTGTGAAAAGGGGAAATTCATTTGGATGGGTCAAACTTGGCCCCACCTACAGCGCAGTCTGGAGGGAAGCTTATCCTTCAAGCAAAACGTACTTCTAGAAGAGGATCTTTCTAGTGTGAAAGAGGATAAGTTGAAGAAGATGGTTTAGGGTTTTGGCAAGCCCTCATGTTATAAATAGAAGGAGAGGCAGCAAGAAAAGGTTGTTGAAGAATTTTAGAAGTTGCTGCAGCAACTCAAGTCTCTTGGATGTTTAGCCTAAGGGAAGAGGATTTCCTGTTTAGGAATCCTCTCTCCTTCCATGGAGTAGCTCTTTCGAGGGGATTGTGATGCATCTCTCCACTATCTTGCATTATGGCCAAGCTTCATCTCTATAGCAGCACTGGTCTTGTTGAGGGTTTTGCAGCTGCTTGTGAGTTGCAGCAAGTGGGGGAACTAGATCTGCAAGATCTAGTTGTTTAGAGAAGATTTCTCTTAGGGAGGGTGTCTTATGACCACCCAGAAGAGGATCTTACTCTCATTTCACTTTCAGATCTGTAATTTTAATCTGTTTTATCAGTTCATTCCAGCTACTGCGCAGTCTCTTCCATAAACTGTGTTATTTTCATGTACATGTTTCACTATTGTTTGTATCTCTTATTGTACTTGCTCTCTGGTGATTGAGGCTTGCCTCTCCCTTTGAGATTTGTAAAGTAGCTTGTTGATCTATTCATGTTCAGATCTGATATGTAATGTAATGAAAGCCATATTCAGAAATCTCTAAAGTTTTCTGCAGTTAAGTGTATTAAAAGCTAGATCTACACTTTGCTATGCATTATTTTGATAAATCCCCAAGGGGATCTTGTTAAGAAGGCTGAGTAGTTTCCAGATCTGGTATGGATCTGATGTTTCAGATATTTATCAGTTGTAGATCTGATTTTTAACCTACAGCAGCTGAAGCTCCTCATATAAAACTTTGTCAAGTCTTTCTGCAGCTTTTCCATGTGTTATTGCTACAATTTCTGAAGGATTCTTGCTCTTGCTTCATGTAAATCCAATGCTTCTACAAAAGAACTTCACTATGGATCTTATTTCTTATTTCCATATTGTAATATGAGCTTAGTGACTGATTTCCAGTGACTCCCAGCAGAAACTGCGCAATTCCTGAAGGAGGGTTTCTCTATTAATTCAACTTTCTCCTTTAGCTGATTTTCAGCTAGTGTTGATTGTGGGAGATCTGTTTAAGCCCTCTAAACCCTTTCGTTTTTTCTAAAACTCTGCATGGAGGTCCCACATAGCCTAAACTAAGGGAACCCAGCCCTGGTCTACGTTATTTTTACACTTGCTTTCTTATACAGCGTCCTCCTTGATCCTATTGCATATTTTCCTAAGAGTGGAATCTCCCACTTCTCCCTTTTTTGGTTTTTGCTTCTCTTTGGATCCATTATTAGATCTGTAGATCTAAGGTTCCTAAGGGCAGAAAACTATAAGAGGAGTGTTTCATTCCCACACTTTCTTTGTTTCACCAATATTCTATAGACAGAGTCTGGAACAGGCCAGGAAGCCTTTGGATTTCACCCTTCCTTGTGAAGTTGATACATCCGGTAAATTCCCTACCAATCTATCTCTAGTTTATATCTATTGGTGTGATTTCATATTTTTGTGATTCCATAGTGGAATATCTTAAGATATTCCATAGTGGAATATCTTAAGATATTCCCTATTGTGCTTGTTTTTCCCCATTTGGAACATTACAGTGGTATCAGAGCATGATCTCTAGCACAGCCTGTGAGATCAAGCTACCAGTGAATCAAAGAGCAGAAGCAGAGATCAACTTGATGGAGCAGATGAGATTATTCTCATCATTTTTTAGATCTAATAAAAGCCTCTCCCAAGAGGTAAATCAGAAGAGAGAAATAAGAAGCACTGAGACTCCTGGAGGGTTTCGAGAAGAAGCAAGTTGCAGTAAGAGTTGCATGAGATTTCAAGAAGAAGAAGGAAGCCCTAGCACTTCCTGTCAGCAAAGCAGAAGACGGGAGAATCCTATATCTCCTCATAGATCCACTATGCCCACTTCCTTTGAAGAAGGTGATGGGTATAGCAATGAAGAAAAGAGATGCAAAGAAACTCCTAAATGGTTTCAAGATGAAGAGGAAGAACCATACACTTCCTGTTATCACAAGGCAGAGAGAATGACTGAAGAAGAGATATCATTGCTTCTTTTTCAAACATTAAGAGTATTGAAGAAAATCTCACAGAGTTTGAGGAGGAGAGGAAAAAGATGAGCTACAAAGAGACATCTCCCAAGGAAACAAAGGAGAATGTCAATTTTGTCACTCTGGGAAAGAGATCTCCATTTTCACTACCTGTTGGTAAGGAGCTTGCATCTAGAGAAGAGGCACTTGCATCTTTGCAAGGTAGTCTTGGGTTCTTAACATATGGGGTCCCATGCATGAATCAGGAGATGCATGAGGAGGAGAAGAAAGATTCCAGCGCTGGTATACTTGAATAAAAGAGGCCATCATTCTTACCAGCAGTTGGAAGCATCATTGATCCGGATGGAGGAACTCTTGTGTTCTGTCAAGAGGTTCCCACATATCAGTTGATCCAAGGTATGCATGAGATTTCAGCACATATTATTTCAAGATCCATGCATAGCCAAGGGTTAGATCAAAGTGTTGATTTGAAGCAAAGGTATATCACAGTGTTGTCACATAGTGGCTGTGACGAAGAGGCTTTATCATTCTTGGAGCTTATTGAAGGTATTGTTGCAGATCCAAAGCTTCACTGGTTTTGGAAGATCATACATGAGAGGAAGGTCTCACTAAGAGATCTCAACAAAGGTGCATTTTAGTATTCCATGAGATGCAAAGTTCTTCAGTGGGTTAAAGGAGATGGTATTCTGCAAGTGGAGAATGCCATAATTATGCAGCACATCACTCAACTTCCATATTTGAGTGAGTGGATGAGGATGGTGAGCAAGGGGTCACATGATCACTCGCAGACATATATGGACCAGCAAGCTTGGTTACGCTGGTTGCCCTTGGGAGACTCCTTTCACTCTCTCAAGGCACGTACTTTTCTGATCTATGCCTTGAAGAATGGTCATGAAATGAATAAGGAGGCATGGAAACGTTGGTTGCCTTGGGGTAGGCATGATCTCTACCCAAAAGATTCGCATTCTCTTATCTCATGCTTGGTACATCATTAGTAGATTATATGAAAAGGAAGCATGGATGATGTGGTTGTTAGAAGGAGAGTTGGACATCACAAAGTTGAATCTTATGTCCATGTATTCACCTATGCTTGAAGTATGTCTCATATGTCCACATGCATTTCTGATTGGAGGTATATTTCATGCATGAACTTTGGCTTGGGAGGAGGAATGACTCCCACATGATGTGGTATGAGGAGCTTGCTTGTACTATGTTGATGAGGCATTTTACATGTTCATCATTGTGTTGTTGCTCCAAGATCCACATGTTGATGAGGCAAGAAAGCTGCAAAGCCCTTGTTGCTATGGCTGATTTTGGGTGAGTATGGTTGCTACCCAATAGCCCGTTATTTTCTGAATCATGCCTTGGATTTCAATGTTATGTTGCAGCAAGAGAAGGCATGTACAATTTTGTTTCACTTGAGAAGGTATGGCCACCACATGACATCTCCTATGTCTATGTGTTTTGCATGGTGAGAAATTTGGCATGATCATCTCAAGATGTGCATTGATGATGGTGCTTTGTATTGGGCTGATGTGACATATCATATGTCCATTAGCATGGTTTAATTTCATAATGCACATAAGAAGGAAAGAAGTCAGCAAGATCCCTTGTTGCTTTGATGCTTTTGAATGAGTATGGTGACCACCCCATGACTCATAATTTTCCAGTTCATGCCCTAAGTATCAAAGATCACTTACATCAAAGAAGACATGCACATCATCTTTTGGGAAGCATGGCTTGTCCATCTTACATGGAGGAGATGGAGGATGGAAGCAAAGGGCCTTGCTCTGGTGGTTGATTTTGGGAGAATATGGTTTGACATCTTTTGTCTACCCATATTACACCTTTCCTTCTTCTTTGCATAACACTGAAATGATGGAGTTTGGATCCAACAAGGCCAACAAGGCTAAGAATGGAGGCATAACAATGCTTATTCAAGTTCACAAACATGGGATGGAGGAATGTTCTGCATGATGAGGCTTTTCCTTTATGGGAGGAGCTAGCTTACTTTATGTCTCTCATATGTTTGTGATGGTGTTGGACATCATGTATTTGTCATCTTGTGCTTCAAGGTAAGAAGAGGACACCTAACCTCACAGTTGGAAGTCATCTCATGCATTGGTAGAAGACAAATTTGGAACCAAACATACATGACCTATTGCAGCAAATATAGGAAGCCTTCCTTATGTGGATGCCATTTCGAGGGAATAGTTGGTTTGCATCTACAATAAGAGTTGCTTGAGGGCAAGCAACATTTTTCCGGGCGAGACTGTAATATTCCCAATTTTTGCAGCTCATGGGAATATTGTATTTTATTATCAGTTTTCTTTATTCATGAATAAAAGTATGTGAAGGAGGTTTATTAAACTCCTAAGTTAAGAATAAATACATGCCCAATGTGAAAGGGGAAAAATCTAGGCTATTATATTAAACACCCCTAAGTGTGAAAAGGGGAAATTCATTTGGATGGGTCAAACTTGGCCCCACCTACAGCATAGTTTGGAGGGAAGCTTATCCTTCAAGCACAACGTACTTCTAGAAGAGGATCTTTCTAGTGTGAAATAGGATAAGTTGAAGAAGATGGTTTGGGGTTTGGCAAGCCCTCATGTTATAAATAGAAGGAGAGGCAACAAGAAAAGGTTGTTGAAGAATTTTAGAAGTTGTTGCAGCAACTCAAGTCTCTTGGATGTTTAGCCTAAGGGAAGAGGATTTCCTGTTTAGGAATCCTCTCTCCTTCCATGGAGTAGCTCTTTCGAGGGGATTGTGATGCATCTCTCCACTAACCAGCATTATGGCCAAGCTTCATCTCTATAGCAGCGTTGGTCTTGTTGAGGGTTTTGCAGCTGCTTGTGAGTTGCAGCAAGTGGGGGAACTAGATCTGCAAGATCTAGTTGTTTAGAGGAGATTTCTCTCAGGGAGGGTGTCTTGTGACCACCTGGAAGAGGATCTTACTCTCATTTCACTTTCAGATCTGTAATTTTAATCTGTTGTATCAATTCATTCCAGCTACTGTGCAGTCTCTTCCATAAACTGCATTATTTTCATGTACATGTTTCACTACTGTTTGTATCTCTTATTGTACTTGCTCTCTGGTGATTGAGGCTTGCCTCTCCCTTTGAGATTTGTAAAGTAGCTTGCTGATCTATTCATGTTCAGATCTGATATATAATGTAATGAAAGCCATCTTCAGAAATCTCTGAAGTTTTCTGCAATTAAGTGTATTAAAAGCTAGATCTACACTTTGCTATGCATTATTTTGATAAATCCCCAAGGGGATCTTGTTAAGAAAGCTAAGTAGTTTCCAGATCTGGTATGGATCTGATGTTTCAGCTATTTATGAGTTGTAGATCTGAGTTTTAACCTACAGCAGCTGAAGCTCCTCATATAAAACGTTGTCAAGTCTTTCTGCAGCTTTTCCATGTGTTATTGCTACAATTTCTGAAGGATTCTTGCTCTTGCTTCATGTAAATCCAATGCTTCTACAAAGGAACTTCACTATGGATCTGATTTCTTGCTGCCATACTGTAATATGAGCTTAATGAATAATTTCCAGTGACTCCCAGCAGAAACTGCGCAATTCTTGAAAGAGTGTTTCTCTATTAATTCAGCTCTCTCCTTTAGCTGATTTTCAGCTAGTGTTGATTGTGGGAGATCTGTTTAAGCCCTCTAAACCCTTTTTTTTTGCTGAAACTCTGCGTGGAGGTCCCACATAGCCTAAAATAAGGGAAACCAGCCCTGTTCTGTGTTATTTTTACATTGTCTTGCTTATACAGCATCCTCTTTGAGCCTATTGCATATTTTCCTGAGAGTGGAATCTCCCGCTTCTCCCTTGTTTGGTTTTTGCTTCTCTTTGGATCCATTATTAGATCTATAGATCTAAGGTTCCTAAGGGCAGAAAACTCTAACAGGAGTGTGTCATTCCCACACTTGCTGTGTTTCACCAATCTTCTATAGACAGAGTCTGGAACGGGCCAGGAAGCCTCTGGATTTCACCCTTCCTTGTGAAGGTGATACATCCGATAAATGCCCTACCAATATATCTTTGGTTTAGATCTATTGGTGTGATTTCATATTTCTGTGATTCCATAGTGGAATATCTTAATATATTCCCTACTAAGCTTGTTTTTCCTCGTTTGGAACATTACATATAATGTAACGAAGGAAAATATCCTTACTCAGGTTCGTACAAGAACTTCAATTCAAGATGTTAAATGTTTTCGGTACAAGAGTATGGAACATACTCGGTTCATCACCCTTTAAAGGTCACAATCCAAAAACTATTGATTTATGTTATAGAATAGTGGGAGTACAAGATACCTCATAACATCTTTCTTTCAGGGCTCTCAAGACAAATGCATTTTTTTCTAGATTCCCTTTGCATGGTCATGTTATTCTTGCATCATTGAAATAATCACAAACAAAACATCCTTCAACAACATATAGGAACATCAAAGATTTATCTCAATACCATTAGTAAATTGGGAAAATTTTAAGGATGGATTTTTATCTTAAAGCTTACAAACCTTGGCGAATCTTACTAGTCCCTCATATGCAAATTGTAAAAGTTTTGGTGATGTTTTTATAGAAATATTTAGATTTCCAACGATTTTATATTAGTCGATATAATATTTTGGAAATTTTTAAGGTAAAATAATGGTGTACTATAATATTTAGCAAATCATTTTAGAAAAAAAAAATGGAAATTGGCGATTTTTTTTTTGGAAAAGCATGCAAAATTAGCCCATATATGAATATTATCACCTAAAATTTTCCTAGCCTGTGATCAGAATCAACTATTTATTGAGAAAAATTTAACATTTCAAGTTCCAGATGTGCCCTGTCTCAAAAACATTTATCCAACGTCTTCCTACAGTATACGAGATTCTCTAGATCAACATCACAATTTGGGGACTGTTGATTTTCTATCAATCCAGACTTGATGAGGAATTTTCCCTCTTTAAGAATTCCCTTTTAATTATTATGTAAAAAGAATGAAATCAACATTTGACCATGAATTCACATCATGAGACATTAATGTATAAATCTAATACTCAAAGCTTAAACACTTTGAAACAATGACAACTATTATAATTTGCAACCTATGTTCATCATCACTGAGGTCTAGAACTTAAAGCTTTGGCCCTCCTGTAACTATCAACAAAAACTTCAAATTGCTCTTAAATTTCAGTGGGCATGTCATGAACTTCAATCTAGCATATATAAATTTAATCATGGAAAGGTCTTGGATTTTATAGGGTTTATGATTTACCAGAGAAGATAAAAGCAGCAAACCTAAGGCCTTTCGACCTTATACAAACATATAACTTGTGCTTCAAAAATTCTCTTCATCGTTTGAACTCAAGTACCTTGGATTTCTTAAAATCTCTTTGGCTGCTTTTTAGCCTAGCTTTGATACCATGTTGAATTTTCATAGGTATTCTAAACTGATAATTACTTCTAATGATTTCATATTTTCATATTTTCATTCATCACTAAGAAATTACATAGAAGACATCAACAATAACACTTTTGACAATAGGTTCATAAAGAGACAACCAAACAAGAGACATAAGTATTTACCTTGGGAAAACCCATATGGGGGGAAAATCCAGCAACCTTTTTCTTAGAGAAATTATTCATTTCAAAAAGAGATACATCTAATCATTTCAGTCAATATTATAGTCAAACTAATCAGTAAAACAATCCAGGTCAAACCTGGTCAAACTTCCCTCTTGACAAGTCATAAATCTTCCTAACAAACTTAACCTAATTAGATCTGCTAGGACCAATTTTCGGCCTTCTCTTGTGCCCAGAAAAACTTGGACCTACTGCCTAGTAGTGCCCAAAAATTCCACATGTGTGAAACTACAGAGAGAGAAGGATGCCACATGTGTGAGGCCAAACAAGAAAGAGAAACACTTGGTCAACTACTAGAGAACTTTGACCTCCTTATTCTTGGTATTCTTTGTCTAAATGAGATGAAAATATATCCATATGAGAGACTTGAATTGTCCTTGAGGAGGAGGTAAAATATAACGTATATAGTGATGTTGGGAGGCCGAAATGGTGTGTCCCTTAATTAGGGTCAACTTCAATCCGACTTTACATTTTGGGGGAAAAAATTCAATATTTGAAAATACATAATTCCTTATTTTTGACAATGACGTGAAGAACATGTCTTGTATTAATTATTATATATATTTGAAGGGCCGAAATATCAATTATGAATTTCGACCATAACTACAAAATTCAACATTGTATGGATGTATAATTTTGATAAGCAGGAAGCAACATTGTTGTCTCACAAACAAAATATGCTAGGAATTTGATGGACAAGTTCAAAATGGTAGATTTCAAATCTCATCTACACCTATGAGGAAAGGTTTAAGACATTCAATGAAAACTTTCTCTAAGGAAATTAATGAGTCAACATATAGGCTAATAGTGAGTAGCTTGATATATCTTAAAGGCACTAGACTGATTTGAGCTTCATTTTGAGCTTCATTTCCATATTCATGACAATGCTAAAAGGTAGAACACGAGACAGTAGTAGTGTGAGTGTTGAGATATGTGAAAGGGACACTTGACTTTGAAATTTTGTACAACGTAATAAAAAACACTAAGGTGCGTGGGTTTACAAATTTAGATTGGACAAGTTCTATTGCTAATTGAAAATTCAGTTATGGGTGTTTTTTCAGCCTTGGCACAGGTGTAGTCACATGGAAAAGCAAGAAGTAGCATGCAATATACCTTTCGTTAACAAAAGAATAATATTAATTAGCAGTGACAGAGGCATGTGAGGTAGTTTGGCTCAGGAGGATGCTTTCAAATATGCATATGGAGCAAACTTGAGCCAACGCTCCTATTATGTGACAACCAAGGGGTGATAAAACTTTCCAAGAATCTAGTCTTCCATGAGCATATCAAACATGTTTATGTACACTACCACTTCATAAAACAACTTGTAGAATATGAATGCATCAACTTATAGTACTATCCTACAAAGTATCAAACTACAGACATTCTCACCAAGGCTCTACGTTTTTAAAATTATGTAAAATTCCCAGATAAGTTTGGTGTAGTTAGTTGATTTACCATTAAGGGAGGGTATAAAGTAAATGTTAATTTAATAATGGTCAATTAGGTACTATACTTAGGCATTAATAAATTCGAATGGGGTTTAGCTTATTTTATGTTGTATATGTCTTATTTCACATTAGTGTGTATTTGGGTCTATCCCGCATTCATAAATTGGATTGACTAGACTTCATTGTAACATTTACAAAAAATATTTCACTTGCACATTATTCACTCAATACAAAGAACTCTTTTGAGTTTTCTTGGTTTCTTTGTGTGCTCGAATTCTATAACATGGTCACCATGTGGCTAATCCTTTTGGAAAAGTAATTTATGTAGAGCCTATTCTGAAATTTATGGCCATGTAGCCACATCGCATTCGATAAAACAAAACAAAATAAATGATCTTTTTTACAACATAACACCCAACAATACCTATGGACAAAAATAAATTGAGTTTTTTTTTAAATCGGAGATATCATCTAATAACAAGGTTGAGGCTTTCACAGTGTATTGAGACCTAATATCACTAAAAAATCAAGGTGTGACAATTGTAGGAGATTGCATTATTTTCATATGGCTTTTTTCTATTAATATCTCTTTCAAAATGTCAACTTATCCAATCTCTATCAGCTGATTATTCAATTAACTTGCCACTTGTATCATTTTATTGTTATCAAGCCTTGAAAATGTTAAATGACAAGGTTTATTTTCAAGTCAATTTAGGCTCCAAGCTTAACAAAGGAATTATGCAGATAAACAGGGGGGGAGGGGTGTTCTATACAACATTCCCCTACCTATAATGTCCCGATTTTATGGTTCCTGTGATTAAAGATGTAATTAATTACATTAACTATTGTTTTAATTAAAGCATGGATAATTAATTACAATGTCGTGATAACTATATATAATTATAATGTAAACATTGTATTCTTTAGGAAACAAAAATTCCAACAGTTTACTAAGGCACAAGTGTGCATGAGGACCACGATACCACAAGTGAAAAATATTAAAGTGGGCAAGAAAAGAGTTTAATATGTTTAAGGATCCCTAGCCACCTTTTCCAAACAATTTTGTGATACCCAATTTAATTTAGAGAAATTTCCTCCACCTTCCCTTATGGCTTAGTAAGCAAACATTGAATACAATTGATGGAAGGACCACCTTCCACAATAATTAGAGGAGTGGGTTGAGTTGCATCACCCCTCTAGAAACTTCCATTAGGGGAATTTTGGGGTGTAAAATGGGCCTCCTAAGGAAATTATAAAATAATAGTGGAAATAAAAAAATAATATTTGATTACATCACCAAATTTTAGAGGGACAAAAGAAAAAACTACTATTTCAACTCATATTTTCAACTTATCTCCCAAATTTTTTACTCAAATTTCGAGTAGGAGTACTCTTTGGATGCAAAAGTTAATTTCTCATCCAAGGTGTACCCATGTTGCATACTTTTGATGGGTCCTGCTACACGAAAAATGAGAAATACATGAAAAACGTGATTGTAATAACATTTTTTATGTATTTCTCATTTTTCATGTAGAAGGGTCCATCAAAAGTATGCAACATGGGTACTTCTGGATGAGAAATTAAATTTTCCATCCAACGTGTACTCCCACTTGAAACTTGAGTAAAAAAATTGGGAGATAAGTTGAAAATACGAGTTGAAAAAAGTAGTTTTATTATTTTATTATTTTTTAATCTTTTTACCTTTTTACTTAAAAAATGGTGAATCATCCCCCATGGTTGACATCATCATCTTGAATCATATTGGTTCTTATAAAGTTTATTTTTGTTGTACATTTTTCTTAGGAGGCCCATTTTAGACCTCAAAATTCCCTTAATGTTCCTTAGAAAATGTGGTCTTGGTAATTTATGCCTTGGTTTGGAGGGAAAGTTGCACGGGAAAGTGTTAGGTCCCTATAATACTAGTGTGTCCCCTATATTGCTATTGTCATGCACCATAAAATCCAACTATTGTTATTGTTGTGCTATTACATTATTATAGTTATGTAGGCCCTAATTATAGTTCTACCCTTTATACTCCTATATACACCAAGGAGGTCTTGTCATTTGAATTATCCAATAATTGTTCATTTATGTGATGTAAAAGGAGGTTTCCCCCTCAAAGAGGCTTATTATCGAGACATTCACCTACCTCTTCTTATGTATTTGTGTTATTTTGATCTAGGTACATAACATTTGGTATCAGAGCAAACGAATCTTGGGATTATCTTCGTCAAAACTAGTCATCTTCGATTTTTTGTTATAACCTCTTTTTGGCTTAGGCTAAGGGAATGAAACTTTTATATTATTAATATTATAGGTTAAAGTACTTTGAGTTCAAGATTTGGAAAAATATTCGTTGTGTTTTTGATGTTATGATAAGTGCAAGTTAGGGTTTTTTACAAGCCCTGAATTCAGTCTTAAACATGGTTTTGGGGAAAAACATCAAAAATTTATATATTTGTTGTGGTTTTGATGTTATGATAAGTGCAAGTTAGGGTTTTTTACAAGCCCTAAATTCAGTGTTAAACATGGTTTTGGGGAAAATCATCAAAAATTTATCTTCAATCATCAGATTTGAATTATGTAAAAATTTAATGTAAACGCATATATTGTAGTTTTGTTGGTGCAAGTTTCAAGGCTGAAGGTTGAAATAGTGACACATGGCAACACGTATGAGTTCACTATATTGAACTAGTCCATAAGCAGGTCACCGTGGGATATTTGGCATAACTTTATCTTGAAGAATCCAATCTTGATCTAATTTTTGGGGTTGGAAAGAAGACACTGAAAGCTAACTTAGAATGAAGTTTCAAACCTTGGGAGGATAAAATCACAGAGGTACAACAGTTTCAATGTCGGTCAGATCAACAAGCTCAAAATCAAGCTCTTAAAAAACAAAAAAGGTGTGTATTTTAAAATTTCATAAATTTTGTTTGAAAAAAGAGTTGGAAGTGATTCAAAGGGCATAGTGAAGCATAGATACCACTATTTAGTTATAAAATTCCACCAAAACAAAAAAATGCTACACCCTGTTAGTGTCAGTTTTTGCATCCTACCACCAGTGATCAAATGGACTCTTATCGTGTCTTGTTAGGGTCCCATAGTTAAATTTTTGTCATTCCATTAGGTCATCATCCAAAAATTTGGTCACTGGATGTAGATCTAGGCCTGTTTTTTACTCCTTCCAAAATTTTACTAATTGCTGGCTCATTTCACCTCTCAGTTGAGTGTACCATCATTCATAAGTTGTCAGCATCATTACAGTCATCTTTATCATGGTTTCATTCCGTCCAGAGTCTCCATTAGGTCTTCAGGATTCCAAGGTCATCAAATCATCATTCCATGCATAAAGTCCAGCAAGTGGAGAAGTGACAATAAAGTAATTTCATCAATAAATTCAATTTCAAAAAAAAAATGTAATTTTATGTTCTTAATTTGTAATAAGTACTTCAGAATTCCAAGTAGCTGCAAATGCTCAAGTTCCACCAGCCAAATTTTAAGGTTCCAAGAAGAAATTCAGTGTTACAAAGGCACCAAATTTTCAAAGTTCAAATGATCAAGTTCAAGGTTAAAATCAAAAATCAAATGAAACATTAATTTTGAAAAGAAAAATCTAGGTCCATGATCATTTAATGATATCAATCAAAGTTGAAAAGGCCCTAAAAGACCAAAAGACATTCATTGTCACTCTTCAGCATCGAGCTCTCAACTTGCCCAAGTCAAAAAACCAATTTTTACTTTAAAAAATCAAGTTTATGGTGCCTCACTGTGCTTTTCTCTGGAGCTCGATGCACTTTTCCTCAAGGCACTGTGCTTTTTGCAGAGCTCGTTGTGCTTTTCTCAAGAATGCTATGCTTTCTCTCTTGGAGGCATAAAACTAGTTTTGAAGGCTTTCTGAAGGTTTTCAATGGTCAAGCATAGGTGGAAAATTAAGTTACATCTTACAAACCCATCCTTGCAGTTCAATCTCATAATTTTAGTGTGAAAACCCTCCATTGACCTCCATGTTATGTTTTAGTGGCTAAACCCTATTTTTCAAGTTTGCAAGCAAAATTTACTTTCCCTAGACCTTTTTACCTCCCTCACACTATTAATCATCCCCCATATCTCTCACATCCCTTCATTCCCCAATCATATTCCCTAAAACCCTACCCCTACACTGCGCTTTTCTAGGCAGTTAGACTATACACCTGTAATTAAATTCCCTAGCCCATATCCCTTGTCATTTTAACTCCCCATCACCTCCCTAAGGTTCTTAACTCCCTTACACCCTTCCCTAAATTTCCCCACACCTATCCCAACTCCCAAACCCCATCATCTCATTCCCTCTTCCTTCCCCTTCTCCACTAGGGTTTCTAGCAAACTAAACATCATGGAGGAAGATAGAAACACCATGGAGGAAGAGAAAAAGACCTACAACAAAGGCAGGATAATCTTAAGGCTTAAGCCATCAGACACCAAGGAATTAATGTCATCACCCCTAGCAATCAAATGTTTCCAACATGTGGGTTGTTTTCAGTTTTGTGAAATGGTCCAAAGAGTGCATATCCATCTAGATTTGACCAAGATCTTCATAACAAACCTACAAAAAGACCAAGTCACCATTGCAGGGGTGAAATTCACCATTTATATAGACATTATTGTGGCAGCAACAGGGATACCTAATGTAGGTGAAAAGTGGTTGAAAACTCAGGAATTGGATGCCCAATTGTATGAACCCTACCTCAAAGCACCATACAATGATAGCATTAAGAAAATATTCCCTTTTGGTCAACTACTTAATAGGTTTTCTCCCATGATGAAAATCATCATGAAATATTTCACTTGTGAAGGCAGATTCTCCAGGCTATACAGCTACCACATCAGGTTACTTATGCATTTCACTAGGGTGAAGCTTCTCAACATTCCTTATTATTTGTACAGGAGCTTTGACAAGATGGCCTACGAGGTACAACACAAAGAATATGAGCTCCAAATGAACAGTCTTTTCCATCATTCACTCATCAAAATCATCGTCCTTCATCACCTCAAATAGTTGAACATTGCATGGGAGACTTTCATTGAGGTAGAGGTCTTCACATCACCACCCAATCAACCTGCTAGACCTATTCCACCATCAGCATCAGTTACTCAAAAAGAAACTAGGTCATCTAGCAGGGCTATAGTTAAGAAGAGAAAGAAGGAAAAGGAGGTTAGAACTTATCAGAGAGGACATAGGCAAGTGTTTGCTCCACAAATTGTGGAAGGGGCCTTGCCTTCTATGTCAGCAAAGTAAGGATATCATAAGCAACAAAAAGTGGTCTAAGAGAAAGAATCCCTTCACCATGACATTGAGATGGTGGATTTGGAGTCCCAAAATGAATAAGAAACCCTAAACCTAGTCATCAAAGAAAAATATGCCAAATTAAAGAGCTACAAGACAGTTTGGCAAGGTCCAAGTTTGTTATCTCCTTCCTTGAGAAAGTGAACAAACAGTTGAAGGAAAAACAAATCCTTTTGGAAAATGACCTGTTGAAGGCTACAAGGAAAAATTTCAAAGGAAAAGCAGTGATTATATATGATAAGTCTGATGAGGATGAGGCCCAAACCACAAGGAAAATACCAAGAAAAAAGGGCCTAAAAAGAGCATTGGAGCTAAAAAAACAACAGGAGGCACTTCTTGTAGAGGAACTCACCTTTGAGGAGAGGATTGCAATGGAAATCAATGAAGTTAGGGAAGTTTGGCTTGACAAAGTAAACATACACCTGGAGAAGCTACTTCACAAAGCCAACAAAGAGAATCAGATGTTGAGGCACATGGCTGACCACTACCATACAAGAAACAATATTTGTAATGTCAAGGTTAAGCAATTGCAGGATAAGCTCAAGGAAACCCTAATCATCCAAAAGGGAAAGGGTGAACTTGACTTGCTTGTTGATGCCTCCTTGGTTGCATAACACACTTCATCGGGACCTCATTCAGCAATTTTGAAAAATTTTGGCAATTTTGGCTTTTTGGTCAAATTTTACCAGTTTTTTGCACAATCAGCCTGCAAAAAGCGCAGCGTGGCAAAATTTTACCAGTTTTTTGCACAATCAGCCTGCAAAAAGCGCAGCGTGGGCCACGCTGCGCTTTTTATGGGAGCCTTTAAATGATGCAAAATCACTTGGGCTGGAAAGATAAATGCCTATACATCACATTTTGACTCCTGGAAATTAAAAAAAAAAACTGAGGTTTTTGACAAGTGGAAAATCCAAAAAACATCAAAAAAAACACCTTGATGCTAGTGTTTTCAGCCACATGCTGCACTTTTTTACCATTCTTGGGATAATTGACTTTTGAGGGGCTTAAATCCATAATTTTCTTTGCTTGATGACATTTTGGACAACTAGACAGGAATTTCCTTCCAAAGAGCTATCTTGAGCTCAATTTGGACTTCAGCAAGGCAGTAAAAAGTCAACTTGAAGGTCACGCTACGCTTTTCTCATGGGCACGTTGCGCTTTTCAACAGTTACCTGTGTCCTTCAGAAATTTGAATTTTTCTCAGTTGGTTGATGAATTTCAAGTTTTACTGATGTAATTGTGAAAATAAAATGTAAATATATCTTTTATAGTTACTAGAGGTAGATACATCAAGTAAAATTGTATTTTTGGGTCAAGTGAATCAGTTTCATCAATATAGGGAGAGTTTGTTGACCTCCCTAACCATTAGGATTCCAGTTGAGGATTTTTGGGAACAGCTCCACAAGTCATGGATTCAACCCCTAAGAGTGGGGAGAATTTTTTTTTTCTCTATATCTTTCATTTTCCTTGCCATTCCAATGGTTTGATTTTGTAGAATTGATCTTTGAACACTAGTGTATTCAGTCATTTTGGCAGGAGCTAATAGACAGAGTTGTAGCTATTATGGTTGGATTCATGTGGTATGTGTTTTAGCAGTGTTATATCTTATGTTTTCATATGTTTGAAAGTATTGTTCCTTCCATCTTTCATTTACATCTCTTATGTGATTGATTTCTAAGTTGATAAGAAGAATTCATATTTTGATGCTCTGCTTTGGAGAAATTATCACAGTTATGTTCACTTTCTTCTTATATAAATGAATTCATGATTTCCATGCTCATTTTGAAACCCTATCAGTCTACCATGTTCACCAGGATACCTTGAAAGTGCTAAAGTGTGTGCCTACCTTGCCCCATCACATCTCTACAAGTATGATTTTTAGTGCCCTGACCTAGTTTTTCCTAGACCTAATTTACCATCCAGCACCAAATACAAATAAATAAAACCCTATAGCCTACTATACCTAGCCTAAAATATTCATTATCCAGTCAATTTGGTTGTGATCTCATGGAGAGAGCCCTCTCCAACCTAGTAGGGCTAGCTACTAGGTCAAACCGGTCTGTGGTTACCTTTGTTGGTCTCCTTCTCAGCCTTCGGAGATCCGGTGGAGTGCTAACACACCCGTTCAGCCCCCAGAAATATCTACTATGACGCATGAAGAAGAGAATATGCAACATTATATATCAAAATTATGGGACCGTGCCTCAATAAATTTCACTCTCACAAAGAGAAACCAAAGATGAGCTAAAAGAAATGATGAATTGTTTAAAAGTAGACATAAAAAGGGACATATAAGGTTTAAAATCAAACATAAAATGGGACATGGAAGGTTTAAAGGAAGGTTTGACAAAGTTTCTACAAGAAATGCTTCCTAGTAGTGACAAGGTATTTCATGAAACTCATGATGAGAACAAAAGGAATGTGAATCGTGATTTTATAGACTCCAACTTTTGGTTTAAGGCCAACCACATTCAAAATATTATTAGGAAGTTTGATGACAAGGATCTGGTAACATGGATATTATATATGGAGTAATTCTTTGATCTACATGATGTGAAACACACACATAAGGTACGCATTGCATCTTTATATTTAGAACCTAAACAGTTTTTTTGGTATCAATGGATTTGTTCTCACAAATCACTTGTTACTTGAACAATTTTATGGAGGAATAGATAGCACATTATGAGGATACAAAGAGAAATACCTTCTTTATCCAATTGATAAATCTCCAACAAAGGGGTTTAATTGCAAATCACATTGATAACTTCCAAAGATTGAATATAAGGTAACTGATATTCCAGAGGAGCATCTAACTAATGTCTAAATCATAGGGACTTTAAGGGATGACATCCAACATGAGGTTAGCCTTTGGGAACCTAATCCATTGGATAATGCATTCACGGTGGCAATAAATGTCGAAAGAAATATTATGGCAACAAGGAAGTCTAGCACTCACAACTATATATATGGAAGTGTTGTTTTTTATCTGATAAACAAACATAATGGATCAAGTGGTTACCTTTGTAAGAATGGTGGTATAACACTTCCTTCCATACCGCAACAAAAAAAACCCCATTTATGGCGCTTCATGGATATCATCCATCGTCCATCACATCATATCTAAGAGACAAATATAAGGTTAAAGCAGTGGAAGATTACATCAAGCATTAACATGTTCTCCGACTCTTAAAGTATATCCTGACTCTGGCACAGAATCGAATTAAAAAACAAGAAGATTAGGATCGCAATGAAAGAAGTTTTGACACCGGAAATTGGGTATTTTTACAGCTACAATCATACAAAAAATGTCCCTCAAGCAAGCTAAAAAGGATAATAAATTATCACCCAAATACTATGGACCTTATAAAGTGTTGCAAAAGATTGGTACTATGGCATACAAATTGGAGTTGCTTGCATCTTCGCGAGTACACCTAGTTTTCCATGTTTCATGCTTAAAGAAGGTTATAAGTGACAATATCTCAGTTGAAACTGTATTGATATAACTTGAAGAGGAAGGAAAAATGATATTGGAGCCTGAAGCAATTGTTGAAAAAATAATCTAGCAACCGCAAAATCAATCAATTTCAGAGTACCTCATTAAGTGGAAGAACTTAATTGTTGAAAATTCCACATGAGAAGATTAGTATTTTATACATAAGCATACAAAACTACTCAAGTGTTGAGGACAACACTTTTTTGAAGGAGAGGGGCATGCTAAGTCCCTGTAATACTAGTTTAGCCCCTATATTGTTATTGTTGTGTCCTTACATTATTATTGTTATGTAGGCCCTAATTATTGTTTTACTCTTTAGACTCCTATATATACCAAGGAGGTATTGTCATTTGAATCATCCAAGAATTATTCATTTATGTGATGTTAATGGAATTTTCCCCATCAAAGTGGCTTATTATCAAGACATTGATCTACCGCTTCTTATGTTATTGTGTTATTTTGATTTGGGTACATCACAAAAAGGGAGGGGATTGGACTAGCAAGAGCATACTTACATGGGTAGTGTATGAGTTGGGAGAAAGAATGAATCTGTGACATGCAGAGTGATAAGAGATGTGCAAGAAAAACACAAGTCTATTGTTGTGTTTCACCAGTGAGAAACCAATTGTTCGAGTTGAGATTTTGTGTGGGAATCCCTCTGGTGTGGCTAGAACTTTAGACAATGGATTTGGGGTGGCTTTGAAAGGCACACTTGAAACTTATTGAACGAGTTACTTGAGGGACTTTGAAACATCAAAGGGGAATATTGCTTTGGTGTCATGTTGAGCTAATGGAAGTGGTCACTAAGAATCATGTAAGCCCTTAGAACCGTGAGTGGCATTTCCCATGAAAATGCCTTCAAATGCTTATAAATTTCCCAATAGTTTAGTGAGAGCCACCCAAGTTCACCCTAGTGGTATTATGGTATGGTTGTGAGGTGGATAATTGTAAAAATAATCCATGCAACTAAATCTATGGTTGGGTGGAAAAGTACTTACCCTCAATCAAGGGTTGGATAGCTCTCATATTCATGTAAATGTCCTTACATTGCATGTGTTTTATGATTTACACATGAAATTTGATGAATGGAGACATTGATTGTGATGAAATATATGGGAGAAATATAATGCATGAAATTTGTGGTAAATTTGGTATGCACTTACCTACTGGCTTGGAATTTAAATTGAATTTCCTATGTATGTTTTTCATGGAATTTAATCTTGAATATTCTTGTATATGTCTCTAATTACAAATTTTATGCTTAAAATATGTGATAGATACCCTTGGATGAATCAATCCTTAGAAATCCCCAATTCATGTCACTCCAATAACCATATTATATTCAAAAATATATTTCTAGCCTAGTGTATTTGTTTTGTGTTTTAAGCATGCATCGATTAGGGTGTACTAGTAATTTGTAATAGATTGAAGAAAGGGATTATTGTGCATGTGGAAACCTTATTTGAACATTTGTTTTTATGGCCATGTAGCATTTTCATCGTGGATTTCATTGAAACGATGTCCATATATCCCATTTATAGACCATGGAATTTGACATAGTATTGTTTCAAAAATATTGGAGTAGGGTAAAAAAATGCTTAGACAAGATGATTCGAAACTAGAAATTGTTGATGAGATATTTGAGACTATATCTACAAAATATTTAAGAAAGGTTATTTGACTATAATTAGTACCTAAATGGATATGAACTTCACAGGTATCACTATATTTCCTACAATGGATTATGATAATTATGGCATATTCTTAGACATCAAATATATCTAGTAATTAGAATTGTTTTCAAGATTATTAAAATCGAATGTTGCTAAGAGTGGCAACAATATCATTGTTTAAAGCATAAATATGTTTAACTTTGGAAATCTTAGAGATAATTAGATTTACTTTATCCAATTATCCTTTGAATGGTGTGTGGTCTTACAGCTAAAAGGAGACAACTTCTTTCGATGTAAGATAATGTGGATGTTTCCAATAAATTGGTTAATGATTTTTCTGTCAACATCCATCCATATTTGCAATGGACCTATCACTATGGTTTTCTACTATTGTACAGTTGAACTCATATCAACAGAGGTCAATGTGCAAGGTGGTGTTAACTTTGGGCTATTTCCATCTTACAAATTAGAGTTCAAATCTGAACTAATCACATTTTGTGGTAGAATGCACAAGTGATAATGTTATTTTCATTTATTTCAAAATAATTCTACTACATTACATGAAAAATCTGCAATAGTTATGAAGCTTGCAAAAGCACATAATTTCTTATTAATCTAGTACATAGATATCAACAAATAGCCATGTACCTATGAGCATGTACATCAACTCCAATAATCCAAGATTTTGTGTGTTGGGGGGTAGTGGAATCTTTTCACTACAAAGCCATTCTCCCTTGAGTATGAAGTCCTATAGCATGGACTTAGTATGTTAATGCTAGGATTGAATCAAGTTAAGGAGAAGACCTAAAGTCCATTACCTACTTCATTGAGGCTAAAATAATGTCTCAAAGAAGTATTCCGCCCTTGGGGGTCCTTAGCAAAAAGTTGAGAAGGTTTTAAGGGCCAAATTTGGCATAAATGGATGTATTGCACAAAGATATTTTTCGTGTGATATAACCTATAACGCATGAAAAAAAATATTCATGTGACATGACTTAATCCTCAATTTCTAGCATGAATTTCAAGGTCATCACACAAGAAATAATTGTAAGGGGTGTGATGTATTGCACCACAAAAATTTTCGGTGTGATATGTCACCCCAAACAATAATTTCATGCCATGTAAAATGAGGCAAGGTGGAGGTTTGTCGCAAGTTTGAAAGTTTCATGGCATGTAAAATTAGGATAAAATTGTGCTAAGGAGGGTTTCTCATGGGAGAAAATTTTCTACTATGCAGTACATTGAATGGTGGTGAGAAGGAAGGCATCACATGGGAGAAAACTTTCTCCCATGCAACATATTGCATGAAGAAAGTATTCCAGGTGTGTTAAAGAACTTACTCTAACTCGTGACATGTCACCTTTGATAAAATTTATAACATTGTGATATGAGGATGAGTGGTAGGGTCTATTGCACGGGAGAAAATCTCCTCCCATACGACACAACACAAGCGAAGAAGAGTTCAATGGTGACAAGAATATTTGCAAAGTGCGACAACATGCATTAAAAGGATTTTTTGGTTGAGACTTGGTATAATACAATAATGCCTTGATTAGCATGAAACCCTAGGATTATCTTTACACTACCACGTCACTCATATGGACAATGATATGGCAAGGAGAGAGAGTCCTCAATAACTTCATAAGTGCATAAATTTGCACTCAAAGCTCAAAAGTGAGGAAGAGTACGGTTGTTGGAAAGCTCTTAGAAAGTAGAATGCAATCATAAACCCAAAATGATCATTGGAGCTGTATTTAAGACATAAAAGAAAAAAGAAAAAAAAGAGAAAATAAATAAATAAATAAAAATATAAAAATCAACTCCACCTCCTTGAGTCTGCTTAGGGGTTGAGTATGTTACACTACCATAGCTTTAATTCCTCTGTACATGGTGTATCCAAAATCATCAAATGTCTTATTACGCATCCTTAATGAGACAACAGTTATTAATCCTATAGAAACCAATAATTTACATAATATTGATGATGTGCAAACATATGAATGATTTGATAGGTGGGTAATAATTTGAGTTCAATATTAGGTTTTTTTCTGAAAGGGTTGTTAGTTTTGTTACCTCCATATTGATCTATTTTTGTGCTAGTATTATGAATGTTATATAAGGTGTTGCCTACAACTCTCACGCGACCAAGATTTGTTGACACTCTCAAATGTTTCTAGGATACTTTTATTGGGGTCTCTTTGCTATGATTTTGGGTCGATTCAATTGTACGTTGGTGCTTTATGGGTAGATCTTAGAGCCATAATGGGGCATCATCATTATCGCAATAAGGTTTGTGCCTTATGTGAGCTAAACTGAGTTCAACATGCATTGCAAACATGTGAAAAGAATGTGGCAAAATCCCATCGCAGTGTTCACCAACTCCAATCTCATGTGGCCTAGGATGTAAGAAAAATGGGATAGGAAACAACAAACAAAGAATAAAATAAGAGATTATTATGCTGTGGAGAGAACATTAGAGCTTCTACCATTGAATGAGTCGAAAAAAAAGCCAAAATTTTCATGACTTCCACCCACGAAATTATCTCGAGCTAGAATCTCAAATTGGACTTTTGAAATCAAGGGTTTTTCAAATTATGGACAGTTAGAGTTTCCACATGAAGTTCTCTTATATGCTTCTACCTCATCCTCAATGACAACAAAGGATTCTCCTTACAAGTTTCGTAGGGAATGTGGATGCTTTGGGCACTATTTCTTAGGCCATGGAGGTTCCATTAAAAGTTGTTATATTAGTGTGAAAATTGAAAGAGGACATGCAAGGAATAGTGGAAACTACAAACTTTCAAATTGGCTTGACTATTGATGCCCCTCCCAAGTAAAAATGTTAACTATATATTTGCTATTTATTGATGCATATTGTTGGGTAGTTTTTCTTGTATCTCAATTTATAAGGAAATACACATATTCCAACCATATGAATTAGAGTAGTCTCAATCATAACATCATGAAATATGTTATGTGTCTTTTTGTTGATGGGATACAACCAACTCTTTGTATTACTTTGTTGTCTCATTCAATTGTAATTTTTTATAATAAAAAAATATATCTATTATGTTGAAAAAATAATCTCTAACTATCCAACCTTGAAACATTACAAGTGTTATTGCTAAATATTAAAAGATACACAATTACTAACAAAAAATATTGAGGGCAAATAATTCAACTAATTGAGACTAGGTGTGCTAGAAAGATACATTATATACATTTAAATAGCCAAAATATTGCTAAAATTAAATATGAAACTATAAAAAGTACTAACCTGCCAAAAAATACAATAAGAAACTTACATACCATATACAAAAATATGTCACTAACATTCATCGGGTTAAAAACAAATTATGCAAGAAATTAATTAACAAAGATATTAAATTAAATTAACAAATTCATATGAAAAAAAAAAAATTTATTTATTTAGATATTTTATGTTCATTATATATCAAGAATATTGTGTAATACGTCATTTTATAGAAGGGGCTATGTCTTCATTTTCACGTCAAAGCACTTCATTTTTGAAGTTGAAGACAAAAAAAAATGACATTGATCTTCAAAGCTTCAAATAAAACTGTCAAATTGCGAAAACAATTGGCCATCCTACTTTAACTTGTTGTGCAAACTAAATTATACCAAAACTAGTATGTTTTGAAATATAGTTTAATTATTGTCTTTGTTTCAACCATTGTTGATATACCAATTGGAAAAAATGACATTAATCTTCAAAGCTTCAAATAAAATTTTCAAATTGCGAAAAAAAAATTGACCATCCTACTTTAACTTCTTGTGCAAACTAAATTATGCCAAAACTAGTATGTTTTGAAATATAGTTTAATTATCGCCTTTTTTTTTCAACCATTGTTGATATACTAATAGGTTAAGTATTTTCTCTTTTGATTAAAATGCCAAAACAATGGCATTGTAACTTGATATTTTCTCATCACACTTGTAGTGTTTTCTTGTTTCGCTTTGGTACTATGCTCGTATTTGCACACTTGTGTCACATTGTTCATTATTAAATTTTTATTGGTAAAGATATTTGGATTTTCAATCATTTGTACGTCAATATTTAAAAACATCTCTACTTCAATTACATTTTCATATTTTGACTTTTTATCTACTAAACACAAGTGTTTTCTTGTTTCGCTTTGGTACTATGTGCCTATTTGCACACTTGTGTCACATTGTTCATTATTAAATGTTTATTGGTAAAGATATTTGGATTTTCAATCATTTGTACTTAAATATTTAAAAACATCCCTACTTCAATTAGATTTGTATATTTTGACTTTTTATCTCTACTAAATGTATACTGGTTTCTTTGACAACAACTGGAATATTTACAACATAACACCTCTTCCACTTCAATTAGATCAATCATTGTTCTCTAACTAATCAATGTTTCCTTATTGATATGTTTCTTTAATTTTTCCAGTATTCATTGATGACTAAGTTGTAAACTTAAGGCCTTGATTTTCTAATTTTTCATTTTCTGACTTTCTGATTTGTTCCAACGAAATTTGATTGAAGTTCTAATTAAAAGTTATAAAATGAAAAATGTCTTCACCTTTCTCACAACACCTCTTCCACTTCAATTGGACCAATCATTGTTCTCTAACTAATCAATGTTTGCTTATCGATATGTTGATTTAATTTTTTCGGTGGTCACTCATATTGTTATTTAACTTAATTTATGTAAATAAACTTTGAACATGATCCCTTAAATGCAAAAAAATATTCATTGCTCACTAACTTGTAAACTTATGGCTTTGATTTTCTAATTTTTCATTTTCTGACCTTTTGATTTGTTCCAACAAAATTTGATTGAAGTTCTAATTAAAAATTATAAAATGAAAATTTTCTTCACCTTTCTCACAGCATGTTCTCATAGTTGATTTCCTTGAGATCTCATTTCCCTTATTCTAATTTTTAGTACTACATTTATTCTTTGACATCTTTATTTGTGAAGTGATTTTTTACTATACAGCACAAGAATTTATATATTCAATTTAATATTTTGACTAAAAAATTTCATATCCTTTATAACTTCTATCATAACACATTAACTTATATTTTTTTTCGAATAATTTCATCTATATTAGCTCTCCAATATATATTTCTGGTCGGTATTTATTTTTATTTTTTTCAGAGGAAACATCCACCCAAAGGGATCACTTCCCATCAACTTACTAGCAGAGCCTAACCCTGAGAGAGTTGAATAGAATTGACCGCGTGACCTCCCAATAATGATGTGCTTTTAGCGACATGACCTCGACCAATTGAGCCAACCCTCGGGGCTATTTGTCGATATTACATAATGCAACCTTCACAATTTTTCAAGTAACCTTCCATGAAACACCAAGAATATGAACTTTTCCCCCTCTTATTATAACTTTGTCTTAACCATTCTAATTCATATTACCTTGACTTCCACTTCCTATGTTGGGAACATTTTCTTCTTATTCTTTGGACAGAGCGTTATCAACGTCACCATCCTCTGCCTATGAACGGACAGTATGTAACCCCTTTAGAAAATGTCACCTATGAAAGGACACCCTGTAACCCCTTCAGCGAATGTCGCCCATAACTTAAACAAGGGTCAGACAAGGTTTTGTCTAGTTATGTATGGCTAATCAAACAAGTGAATAATTGTTATCACTTGACCTATGGCAGTGACCTTTTTTTAATTCCAACAGGAGTAGCATCCTATTGCACTTAGCGATCCAATTGTTTGAAAAACGTTAACCCACTAAATGTTGTTTATCACAAATTCACACAATGATTTTCCCTGATGACAGTAATGATTGTCGATTCACTGTCTTCTAACTTTTTAACTCTTGGACAGTGCCTCTAGTAAATTGTTACCCACCAAAAGTGGGTGACCCCTAGGACAAAACCTTTCTCCTAGTCATTTCTTTCAACCGGAAGCTAGCAGACCCTAAGAACCACCTCGTTGCTAATGTGACATGCCATTCATATCCTCGCCATCTACATCAGACATATGTTTTCTCACCCATTTGTCAAGAGCACATGTTGAAAGGTGGGTCTCTAATCAAAACGTACTTTATTCATTATACAATGGGGTGATTATGTTTGTTTGTATTTGGTTGTTTAGGCATGGATTATGGGGTGAATTGGAAGAAAGAATGGTCTTGGTGGTAGTCTTGTTCCCTCACCTTAAATAGGGGGTTAATTTTCTATCTTAGTCTACTCAGAGCACCCATAATGGCCCATGGTTTTAGGAAGGGGGCACTACTTGGAAATCCATAATTAAGATAGTGTCTCATATATCCCTTTTCCATACTTATCAATTCCCCTTGCACATTACAACCCCTTATTCAACATTCCTTCTTCGAATCCGCTAACCATTGGTTCGTTTGGATTTGGCATACATGCATCCTCATATCTTGGGTAGGGCCTAGAAATGAACCTTGGGAGGTCAATGCAGTGAAAAGAAGAAGAAAGAGCAAACAATGGCCACAAGAAAAACAAAAGAAAAATCAAAATGCAAAAGATAGTCGGGACTTTGAGACGACCAGGACTTTGCATTAGTAGGTGGAAAAAAGCCAAGTATGAGCTCTACCTCTATCATATGGCCATCACCCATTTCTTGGGCCAATGTTGACCCTTCTCATAGAAGACATGGAATTCTTGCATGTCCCAACCCCTAATGGGCAATAAACTGCCCCATCCTAAAGGGGGTAGTAACTACTATACGTCATACAAAGTAAGATCTTGTTCCTCAAGCTACATGCAGTAAAAAAAGGAAAAATCAAGAAAAAATAAAAGCCAATATATAGAGAGGTGGACAAACAAAGGTTGAGGTAACTCATGCATCCACGATTGCTCCCTCCTCACATCTTGTTAATTTTGGACAACTAGGTCCAAACTCCATGTTGTGATGCTCAGATGAAGATGCCAATATTTTTATTGGATTCCTCTTTCAGAGAGATGCAATATCGATCTAAAGATCATCTTGATCTGATGAGCAGAACATTTATTTTGAATTAATTCCACTTATGTGCAAGGTCGGCCAGAATTGTAATGTAAGCTTGAAGCCCCAACAGATGTGTCACACACCCTCATTGATGGATATATATTGGTCAACGTTGGAGGAAATTTTCATCATCACTCATCATACATTGTCTCTTGGCATATGATTGGTTTGATCATCATCTTAGAGGCATCTCTTCACTCACACATGGAAAAAAGCAGCAGCTAGGGTTTCGAACTGTTCTAGGGTTTCCAGTGTAGAATTGACCAGCGTTGAATTTGGTCAACACTTGGTCAAATTGACCCGAAACTCTCCCTAAACTTCGAGCTCCTCAATCTACATTTTTTGGCACAAAAATCGAGGCTGAACATTGACTTTGACTTGGCTGCATTGACTTTCTGCTATTGTTGTTTTGTGTTGACCGTTGACTGGACAACATTGACTTTTGTTGACTTTGGGTTGACCATTGTAGCGTTGTCTGAGAGGGTTGTGTGACACATTCTGGTTGTCTGACTGTGAGGAGACTTTATTGGTTGTAGCACCCTGTTGACCGTCGTAACGCACCACAACACATATTTTGTTGATCAAGTTAAGTGTATTTTTGGCTTGTCTTCCGTCGATCTATTAGTATGTTCTATCAGCATTTTACTTTTATGTTCATGTGATTGCTATTTGATATCGGGTGTTAACACTGGAAAATCGTACAACAGAAGACGACATCAATTAATGTCGAGCTTAAGGATTTACAGGACAGGAACACATTATGGAATCAAGAAGTATTTAAAATCTCTAAGGTTTTGAGAAAATCAAATTTGAACTAGTCATAAATGTTGAATTGCGCACTTTATCCTTCGAGAAGAGCGCCTTCTATGCGCCTTTTTGCCCGATAAGCGCGCATTCCTGGAAATGGAAAAAAGTTGCTTTCCGGGACCACACCAAGCAAAGGACAGTTACTCCTTATGTGAAAGTCGCCTAAGGATAGCCACCAGCGCCTCCTTAGACATTATGTGAGCACACAAAAGAATGTTTGAACACACAATGGAATCACACCTCTCCCTTGGGTCACCATCCATCATGTACCAAGCGAGGGAAGGAGGATTTGAAACTCACCTATATAAAGTCACCAAGAGATGAAGAAATGGTAATCACATTGTTATGCTGGCCAAAGTTGCCCAAGCAACACCAACGTTGTGTGTGACCCGGAGTTGGAGCTAAAGAGGACTCGATAGTTGGCCACCCAACATCTTAGTACACCACAGCAGAGAGAGAGAGGGAGACTGCATCAGAGGCAGAGCTTGGAAGGCAACATCCTTGCATCGGGACCTAGAGCCATTTCCTAGGGGCCCTTTGGCAAGTGGGTAAATTTTCTTCTCTGTTTCAAACGTTTAATAAGAAGAGGCCATCGAGCCATCGTTTGCATTATTATTGTTTTGACTCTCTATATAGCTTCTGTATATTTGTGTTTTAGTTTTAGTTTAACCAGAGCATACTTTAGCATACTATTTCCATTAATTTTTATGCTTTTGAGCTCCCCCACTTTCTGCTTGTTACCAATAGTTTAAAGAGTAGACCACACTCTTTAAGCTGGTGCGATTTTGTACACCCGTGCGACAAATCCACCACAACAGGATTGGCGACTCCACTGACATGTTCCAAGTTTATGTGGTTGTGCCATCTTTTGCAGGAGACCCTTTGTCTATGCTAGAGTGGAGCTGCCAGTCCTCTGACCCATCTTGCAGTCCCTAAACTCATTGAAGTGACACACTGAAGAAGGCAGCGCCTAATATTTTTACTTGCAGGATTTTTGCGCGCAGTTTTTCCTCACAGAAGCGCATTGCGCGCGTTCAGGACTGACCTGCGCGCAGGAAGGCGCACTTGTCAAGGCTTTTTGTGCGCAAATTGCAGACTGAGATTTTTTCTCCCTATATTCTGCATTTTTATGCTTGTAAGTGTGCTGGGCAGCCCCTAATGTATCTACCAGCACCTGTGTTGATACCCCACAGCTTCTAAGAAATCACTTTTTTCTTCTTTCTGTAGGCATTTAGTTAGTTTTCAGTTAAGTTGGTTTTTGAAAAAAGTGTTCACATAGTTTAAGTAGGGGGCGAATTAACCATTTATTTCTGAACAATTTATGTTTTTGCAACTTCTGGTATGCACACTTAGTTTAACTAGTCCAAGTAAGTGGCTCAAGACCACACATGCATAAGCTAGTGTAGAAATTGTTAGCTTAAATTCAATTTTTTCATTTAGGAAATTGCGGGACTATGATTGAATCACCAATTAGAGGAAGTAATCTTTGCTATAGTTGCACCATTTGGTGACCCTAGACAAGCATATGAACGCTCTACATTTGTGATTCGCCATCTCCCTTCAGTTACTCACATAGACTAACTAGGAAGATTTGGAAGCGGCCCATTATCCGCAAATGTTTTCCATTTGAGCAAGGAACAACGTCACATAGTTTAACTAGGGAACTTTTGTAAAGGATCACCGATATCCATATGTTCAAAATATGAGATTGTTCACCATACGCTCACACACACTCACCCACTAAGAAAAGAAAGCCACCTAAAAGTAACTTAAACCAACTCACTAAATTCTCCCCACAGGGGCCATAAAAGAATTTATAGATTAAGTTAGGATCAAGGGGGTAGGCATCCAATAAGCCGCCCTGATCACACTTCACATTGAAACATAGAAGTTGTGTATTTAGGAAGCTTTAAAATCCACCTATCAGCCCACAGAAAAGAAGACTCGAGCGCGGCAGACACCCGATTCAGAGGGGGTTAGGCTTAGGCGCAGTGCGTGCGGTATCAGTTGGGGCTACCTAACTCGGCTGATACTTGGTACTGTTAGTTGACTACCAAGAATCCCAAGACTCGAACGCTCACGTGGGACGGTGGTTCTTAGTGGCCAAAAACTAGGGCATCCTTTACCTATAGGTGACGATGCAGGCAAGCGCCAGGCCCTCTACCCTTACCTTGGTAGATTCTCTTCGCCTGACTGGGGGCGTCACCAGCTCTTACGGGATGTTATGCCAGCACTTGCAAGAAATATTCTCAAGGCCCAGTTACTTTTGAGTGTGTGAGGACGTAATAGGTCTTCTAAGATTTTGAGTATCACGCGCAAACAAATAAAACCATTTTTTTCTTGATTGATCACATGGATTAAGTTAAAGGGAAAATTCATTTCATTTTCGCTTTGTTTTATGTATGTGGCCATAAATTTGTTGTGATCATAGACTAGATCCCCTCAAAATTTTTCCAAAACCTAACCTGGTCGACACCCAAACGGTTCCAACGGAACCTTGTCGGTCCAGGTGTCTTTTGGACCTCCTCCCATTATCGGGAGGGGTTCCAGGTCTTTCGTCGTTTAGGCGTCAAAGACGAAACATTGCCACAATCGTTGGTTCATCCTTTCTTAGAGCAACCTTAGTTGGGAACCCTAGTCGGTCTCCCAACACCACACCGCACACCACTCCCCCCTCGTCCCCTAGGGGGCAAAGGAGCGCATCCCATATGGGAAGCCAGCTAAATTCACAACAGGGTACATTACAGACTAACCCTCGTTCTAACTAGAACTTCGTGTCTTCACACTTTGCCATGGCGTTAACCTCCCAGTCACCCTTTTTAGCGGTGTTGAATCTACCCGATTTAACCAAGCTCACCAATGACCCCATCGCACACGACCCCAATTGGCCTCCCATTCCCACGAAGCTCCCTTCGGACATACCAAAGTTTGAAGGCAAGCAAGCGGAAGACCCAGGTAATCATATAATGACCTTTCACCGGTGGTGCTCATCGAATAGCATCATTGACGATACTATTCGGTTGAGGCTATTTCAACGCACTCTTACGGGAGTGGCCGCGAAATGGTACGTGGAGAAACCTCCTGCTTCACATTGAACCTTTAGCGCCCTCGCTACCACGTTCTTCACATACTTTCAGTTTTCCATTCACCACGATTCAAGAATGGAATTACTAACTCATTTCAGACAATCCCCCTCCATCCATATCTCAGAGTATCTCCATGAATGGAGGCAGCATCGCAGTTTATGCAAAGCTAAACTTGACGACCAAGTTCTTTTAGATTTATTCTTGAAAACTCTAACAGCTGAGATTTCAAAGGATGTGGCGCAACGCAACCCCACATCCGAAGATGACTCAATCAGTAAAGCCCAGCAACTTGAACTGATCTATACACAGTCAAGATACATCTACAACATCTTGTCTAATGCCCCACGCCTGCAATCTTATCAAGAATTTCCAAGCGCGTCTAACTCTGCAGACGGACTTATTGGGTCAATGACCCAAGGGTACCTAGGTAGCAACAATGAAAATCCCAGTTACACACATGGTTCTACCTAGAACATGTCTCAACCCGGATTTCAAAGTCATCATATGCCTCAGCAAAATTTGACTAATAGGGCGCAAACGTATCACCAAAGAGGACCTTATCCTCCGGTTGAGGGGACCCAGTACGCAGGAAGAAAGACTAACGGAAGAGCTCCCCCCCAACGGCCAAGTGCAAACACAGGACAGCATTACGCTCAGTCCCATGCACACAACCCACCTATGCAAAACAATGCACAGGTGAACTTTGTGCAGCCGTCCCAAAATCAACCACACCAATATGATGAGGAGAACTACCCTCCTAACGTGATTAAGAAAAGGACAAAAAATAAGCCCAAAGGGAACCTTTGACAAGGGGGCAGCAACCAACAGCGCCCACTGCGATCCCAGGCTGGAGTCCAACCAGAATCAGAACCAGGAGCCAAGCAATGCCCAAAGGCAAGGCAAAAGGCCACCTCTACGAACAAACCATTCTTGTTCAGTATGTGGTGAGTACGAGCACTATACTCACCACTGTCCCGAACTCCCTAAGCTTAAAAAGCTACAGAGTAACTGAGGACAAGGAGGATCTTCCCAGAAACTGTGGTGATGAAAGAACCTTTCCCCCATCAAGGGATGGTCAGCACTCAGCAGCAAAACCTAGACGATCCCAGGAAAACCAACCATGAAATTTACATGGCTGGGGAAGAAATGTTCTTCCAAACTTGGAATCGCAGCTACGACATCCCACCAGACACCAATACGTCAGGGGCTAGTACCAGCGCACCGACTGCACCTTTGACCATTCCAAAGATTCCTACGAAACTATTGTCAAAAATGGTAAAAGGGCCTAATAGGCGTGTAGGTAACTACTCCAAAACGGCCCACAATTATAGCATCGTAGACGATTTAGCTCAATCACCTACTGCTATGTCCGCATTGGAAGTACTATAATCGTGCCCAAAGCAATGGAAAGCCCTACTTTCCGCATTAGGCGTTGTCGACCCTGCCGATACGCGCATGATGGCTTTTGACTTAGACAAAGCCACCCCTAGGCTTCTCTCCATGGTCGCCTTCCAGATACCAGTATCGGTACAGAATATCACTATTCACCGATGTTTCATTGACAAGGGTGCATCCACATGCATCATGTCAAAAAATGTGTGGCAGAAGTTAGGATCCCCCGAACTCAAACCTTCCATAATCACACTCAGAGCGTACGACGATCGTCCCTCGACTCCCGTCGGCCTCTACCAAAATGTACCGATATGCTTGGCCGACAAGACGGTCCACATAGACATTGAAGTCTTGGACGCGCACCTGGATTACAATATACTCCTTGGGCAGAGTTACATGTACGCCATGTCTGCCATAGCATCCTTCGTCTTCCGCATCATGATGTTCCCTCACGAGGATTGAATCATTACGGTAGACCAGCTGATGCACAGTGAAAAGCATCCCCTGTCCAACACGGATGTAATTCTACCCTACGTAGATACAGCTGCAGATGGTCTTTCACGGTATCAAGAATATGGTCCTGGCCAATTCAAACCGTCGTTCGTCCTAGGTTCATTCCTAGGAGATCCTCCCATTATCCCTGAGGTATCACCCGATGCCACAGGGGCCCCGATGTGCATGATGTCCACATCAAGCACCGAGGTTAGTTAGGACACAGACACAAGCAGTTAACGACACTGAGGCATCGGCCACGGCGGCCTCCCTAGCCTATGCCGCCTCCCAAACCCCTTTCCTCTACCCTCCAGCTGGCTTCGTCTCCCAGCAAGTTTTGGCAACACTGGTGTTACCCAACATATCGTTGGCATTCCCAATTTGGCACCTCGTTCCCCCTTCAGGAACAGGAGCCACCAACGTTACTGTAGTTGGGTTAAAGCCCCTCAGTCCCAAGGAGCCCCAGCCTACCCAAGAAACAGTCGAAACCGCCCCGAAAGGGAAGTTTCCATTGCGAAACCGGTTACCACAGGGAAGAAAATTGCAAAGAGGGGAAAGAAATTTGTGACCCCCACCATGCAAAGGGATTCACCAGTTTGTGCTATATGTGATGTCATAGGACACCCTACCCATATATGTCCGGAGTTGGACGAGTTAAAACTACTCCTCGGCTTCGAAGCAGACATATCAACGCCGTGTTCCCGTAAAAAGGAACCTACCTCAAAAAGTACAGGCAAACCGTTGCGTACCAATCACGCATGCGCTCTCTGTGGCATCTATGGGAACTACACCTATTGTTGCCCAGAGGTCCCGCGATATAGGGACGCCTTACATGAGGTCGAGCGATCCTATCAAGAGGATCCCTCCGCCCAATCTGTCGGAGATGAACCTCATGTCTTCTTGTACATGCAGGAGGAATGACACTCACCATAAAGACAACCACTTGTCTCTCCTCCCCCCAAGCCACCATACACCAACCAGGGACAAGGGAACCTAGTTACCTCATCCTCTTGAGTTATCAGGCGCATCGATCACTGCAGATGGCTTGGTCGGGTCTTTGACCTAAGGTCACCTAGGCAGCAGTAATCTATATTCGGGGAGATCCTGGACAGGGGGCAGTAACCGGCAATACCCCCCATGATCTCAGTCTAGGGACAACCCCAATTGAAATTAAAGCTAGGAGCCAAGTAATAACCCCGAAGAGAACGGAGTCGATGCCACACATTCGCACTCCAAATTTTTTTTTTTTATTTTTTTTTATTTTTTTATTTTTTTTTAGCGCTAGCAGGTATGCCCTCTCTCATCTTCTTTTTTAAATCTCGTGACTTTCAATTATATTTGATAAAGAAGATGCTTTCACTTGAGGTAGTTGTTTTTGTAGGAAAAGCTCACAAAACCATTCACAGCACCATCGACTGAAAGTTCCAGAGCAGGTATCATTCCACCCCCAGCGTGATAGAGTCCCAGAGAACTTCGCATATCCTGACATCATTTCTCCATCAAAAATAAACCATAGAGTCCTCATATCCGACCGTGTTTATCATCACCCCATCCTGCACATGATAAAAATCCTCGTTGGTCGGTAGAGCCTCCCCTCCATGGCGTTCGTCACCCAAAGTAGACCATATATCACAACAAGTGACGCCATGGCCATACCATTTCAGTCCGGGAAACATCTCGTGCCCATCGATTCATCATGCATAAGGTCAAGTTGTCAAACTCAAACCCCCTTCCTAGACGATCAGGTTGTACAAGCAGATTGAAAGCACACCACGCATCGCATTTGGCTCACCATACCTCCATCAGCATAATCCCAGCTACGACATCTTCTGCTTCATCAACCCTACACATGAGACCAACCAATGGGACCCCTACCCCCAGCGAAACACCATCCTCACAGCTTCAATGAGCGACCCTCTTTCATGTTTTGGGGTACCCGTCTTTGTGTTTTGTACAAACCAAAGCCCATTATTTTATTCTTTTGGTAAGTGTACAAAGACCGCAAACGATGCCCTTCGCCACTTCGCCCTCATATTTCACCTTTTCTCCCATGGCGGCAGTACCCCATTTCCCTTGGTCGAAGTATTTCACCCCCATGCCCGCACCATCACGACATTCATAGCCGATTCACACCCGCCTTGGAAGTCCTACTGACTCCAAGGATTTTCCCTTCAGAAATAACTATGACTGCCGTCAAGCTGCGAAAATATACTTCGACCTCGGGCCACTTAATCCCCATAATCCGTTTTCAGTCACCTTCCACCAACATGCCTATGTTAAACTCATCACATCTAGGTCCCCGACCCCTCAGGTCGACGATCCATGGTTCGGTTAAGGCTTCCTTTTTGTCGACCTCGACACCTCTTTTTCCAAAAAGGAAGCGATACCTTGGATGACTCCTCCCCATGCAAAGGGGTATCCTCGGGTGGCACCGTGGGAGACATCATTGTCCACAGATGTCATCGATCCTCCTGACATTCAACCACAGCAAAAGCTTTCATGTCACGATGGTATTGTACCTTACAACCATTGCACTTTGATCAGATCCGTCAAAGACCCGTGCCTCCATAAGCGTCTCTGACAACAATGCTTACACAGGAAGGTCCCAGCGAGTACATATGCGTACATGGCACAGTGATATGCCATACCAAGATTATGCATATGGGTACCACATTCCACCTATTGTCAAAGAAAAAACACCCCTGAGGGCATCAGCAGTCGTCGTCAACAACCACCAGCATCACTACCACAGTAGTGGCACAGACAGCACATGTATCTGTCAATTTTGTTTAACTAGCCATAGCATCATGAGCATGGGACATGCCCGCCTCGTTGAAATTTTGCAAATATGTTGTATATTTTGTCTGCTTGTAGGGGGTCCCTTAGGCCATGGTTATCTCGGAAACAGTGCAAGGTGTTGTCAATTCCAAAATACACGCAGACCTCTCTCTCTCTCTCTCTCTACGTACGATACAGAAAAGAAACTATAATGTATTTCAGCTATACAGTTTTTCCTAGACCTCACACATTAGGGGGCAACTATTAACACTGGAAAATCGTACAGCAAAAGACGACATCAATTAATGTCGAGCCTAAGGATTTACAGGAAAGGAACACATTATGGAATCAAGAAGTATTTAAAATGTCTAAGGTTTTGAGAAAATCAGATTTGAACTAGTCATAAATGTTGAATTGCGTGCTTTATCCTTCGAGAAGAGCGCCTTCTGCACGCCTTTTTGCCCAATAAGCACGCATCCCTGGAAATGGAAAAAAGTCGTTTTCTGGGACCACACCAAGCAAAGGACAGTTACTCCTTATGTGAAAGCCACCTAAGGACAGCGACCAGCGCCTCCTTAGACACTATGTGATCACACAAAATAATATTTGAGCACACAATGGAATCATACCTCTCCCTTGGGTCACCATCCATCATGTACCAAGGGAGGGAAGGAAGATTTGAAACTCACCTATATAAAGCCACCAAGAGATGAAGAAATGGTGATCACATTGTTATGCTGGCCAAAGTTGTCCAAGCAACACCAATATTGTGTGTGACCCGGCGATGGAGCTAAAGAGGACTCGATAGTTGGCCACCCAACATCTTAGTCCACCACAGCAGAGGGAGATAGGGACACTGCATCAGAGGCAGAGCTTGGAAAGCAACATCCTTGCATCGAGACCTAGAGCCATTGTCTAGGGGCCCTTTGGCAAGTGGGTAAAATTTCTTCTCCGTTTCAAATGTTTAATAAGAAGAGGCCATCGAGCTATCGTTTGCATTATTATCGTTTTGACTCTCTATATAACTTATGTATATTTGTGTTTTAGTTTTAGTTTAACCATAGCATACTTTAGCATACTATTTTCATTAAGTTTTATGCTTTTGAGCTCCCCCACTTTCTGTCTGTTACCAATAGTTTAAAGAGTATACCACACTCTTTAAGCTGGTGCGATTTCGTACACCTGTGCAACAAATCCACCACAACATCGGGTATATAGTAAAGTTGCATCAAGGGTAGAATATCTACAAAAATTTACATGGTATCAGAGCTAAAGTGAAGACAAAACCCAAGTTTGTATTGAGATCAATCACGGAAGGACCAAGGAATCATGGGTACCTCAAATTATAATGGCTTCAAAGATGATGACAAGTTGACTGACAAGGCTAACTTTCATGCCTGGAAGATGTCTTTGGATTTTATGTTGAAAGACCAACATGTCATGGACTATGTGTAGAGTAAAATCCAAGAGCCTCCATCATATGCACCCACTGCCACCAAGTCAAAGTATAAGAAGGGGGAATTCAAAGCAAAGTTGATCATCCAAGATTCCATCCATAAGAGTCAGGTTGCCTACATCTCTGAGCTACGCACATCTAAGGAGATGTATGATAAGTTGGTCAATATGTTCAAGGCCAACAATGCAAATCAAGTCATTTTCTTTAAGAACCAATTGAAGAATTTTAAGAAAGGCAGGGATGAATCCGTTCAATCTTATTTTCTGAAGTTGACTGAAATCAGGAACAATCTTCTAGCCATCGAGAAATGGTTCTCACTGCACTTGGAGCTCTCTCCTCCGAATGGCATGTATTCATTACTACCATTCTCAATAACAATCTAATTCCTAATTTTGACGAAGTATTGTTAAGATGCACTCAAGAAGAAACAAGAATGATGGAATATGAAAAGGAAGGGAACGCTGCCTTCACCGCTCATACTAAGAAGAAGAACAATGGTGGTCTGGGGAACCATGGAAGAGCAGGGGCCAAAGAAAAGAAAGGAAGATGTTACACATGTAATAAGACTGGCCACTATGCTAGAGAATGCCTTAATAGAATGGATTCTCCCGAGGATGATAATAACAACAACAAGAAGAAGAATGGAAATCAAAGGAACAATGGGTTCAAAGGGAAGAGAAAGGCTCCCTCTGATCGTAATGAAAATGGGCAATCTTTCAAAAGGTCAAGAAATTCCAGGTATGAGGAATCTAATGTTGTTGATGATAAGGAAAATGAATTTATTCTTGTATCTACCCTCTCTGCTACATCTCCACCCGACACTATGGATGTCTGGTTGATTGATAGTGGTGCTTCAAGGCACCTCACTGGGTTTAAGGAAGCACTTTCTGATTTAGTTGAGAAGGATACAAATCTGAAAATTATCCTTGGAGATAATGCCACATGTCCCATGAAAGGGACAGGGACAGTGACCCTCCACTTATCTCAAGGTCAAGTCCTTCGCTTTCAAGATGTACTATATGTACCTGATTTGAAGAACCTTGTGTCTATATCAGCGATAGAAGACAAAGGTTTCAATGTGGCATTCGTCGATGGGAAGGTACGCATCTAGAAGAAGAGTTTCAAGGAAGCTATCACGATTGGGTTTAGAGTTGATACACTCTACCAGGTTGGAGGAAGTCCATTGGGGGCTATGACATGTGATACAATTCATCAAACCGAACCAAGGCATCAAAGGTATGAACACCTTCATTACACAGCCCTTCCCAAAGCAAGGAAGATGGTGAGAGGGATGCCCGAATTCAAAAATGATCATGAAGGTGTATGTCAGGGTTGTGTCGATAGAGAAGTGGAGATATGCCACGATGTTACCTTTGATGAAGATGCTTCCCTCAGGAAAGTGATAAATCTTCCAAGCTTTGAGGAAGATCATGAAGTAAGGTCTAGGAATCAAGAAGAACCGAAGGATGAGATGATGCCCGATGTTGAAGGACCGATGGACCCCATTAATCCACCTCCTTCAATGAAGAGAAGACCCTCATGGCTCCAGGATACTCTCGAGGATGCCGAGAGACATGTGACCCCAAGGGGGACATTGCGTGAAAGCAAGAAGTCGAATAGATACCAAGGGTATCTAGCAGCCATGAGTACAATCGTACAATATGAGCCTGGATCATTTAAAGAAGCCTTAAAGCATCAACTCTGGAAGGATGATATGCACGAAGAATACGAGTCCATTATGAAGAATGATGTTTGGGATGTGGTTCCAAGACTGGAAGACAAAGCTGTTGTCACCTCGAAATGGCTCTATAAGATCAAGCATGGATCTTATGGTAATGATGAAAAATTCAAGGCAAGATCCGTTGCCTGAGGCTTCTCTCAAAAGGAAGGCGTAGACTATGATGATATATTTGCACCTGTTGCCCGATATACCACCATCTGATATATTATTGCCCTTGCTGCTACGCAAGGATGGAATCTACATCAGATGGATGTGAAGACCGCTTTTCTACATGGATCGATAAAGGAAGAGGTGTATGTGGAGCAACCTCTGGGGTTTGAAGTCCAAGATAGAGACTCTCATGTATGCAGGTTGAAAAAAGCCCTCTATGGGTTGAAGCAAGCACCCAGGGCTTGGTACGAGAGGATAGATAGCTACTTGATGAAGTTGGGCTTCACTCGAAGTAATGTTGATCCGAACCTTTACTTCAAGGTTGATAGAGAAAAGCCTCTCATTCTAGTTCTCTATGTGGACGATCTCTTTCTGACAGGTGTTAACCCTCTCATTCATCACTATAAGAGGGAGCTCGCTTCTGAGATCAAGATGAAGGACCTAGGACTGATGCATTACTTCTTAGGCCTAGAGGTTTGGCCGAGACCTAGCGAGATTTTCCTCTCTCAAGGAAAATATATTGTGAAGTTGCTGGAAAGATTTGGAATGGTGGACTGTAAGTCCGTGTCGACACCGATGGAGCTCAACTTTAAGAAGTTGAGTGGAAGCGTTGTTGGGCCCGTGCTAGCAAATCCTATCGAGTATCATCAATTCGTAGGGGCCCTGATGGTCTTAGGGAACATACGTCCGAACGTATGTTATTCAATGAACACTTTGAGTCAACACATGGTTGATCCTCGTAACATTCACTGGGTTGGTGCCAAGAAACTCTTCAGATATCTCTGGGGCACAATAGAACATGGGCTGAGATACACTGCCGGGAGTTTGAGACTCCATGGATATACTGATGCCAATTGGGCTGGCAGTGTGGTGGATCGCAAGAGCACATCTGGATGTTGCTTCACACTTGGGTCTGCTTTGAGCAAGAAGCAACAGTCGATAGCCTTGAGCACCGCTGAGGCGAAATATAATGCAGCGTGTATGGCCTGTTGTGAAGCCACTTGGTTACGACAGCTCTTCAGTGAGTTGTTCGAGCATCTGCTAGATGCCACCGTTATCCTTTGTGATAACCAAAGGGGGATTCGTTTGTCAGAGAATCTCGTGTTCCACGATCGATCCAAGCATGTTGATGTCCGGTACCATTTTATCCAGGATATGGTACAGCGAGGCGCCGTAAGGCTCGATCATATCGGAACTAATGAGCAGGTCACAGATATTCTCACAAAGCCCTTGGGGAAGGTCATGTTCCTAACCTTTCGTGAGAATCTTGGAATCGTGGAACGACCCTATTCTAAGGGTCATGTTGGAGGATGAGCTCTGGGAGCTCCAGGGGGCTTTGAGGATAGCTTCTTGGAGCTATAAGCAACCACAGGGCTAGGCTTGCTGAACCTTGTTGGTGTGCTTCTGCCCCACCATTATGATATTGAGTAGGTTCACCTCTCTCTGATCTATGACCCGCATGCAACCTATCCATGGAGTCCCGGACTCATGAGAAGTAACTCTCATTTGGGCAATGAGGTGAGAAAAGATAGAGACCAGTAGCATAGACTGATGGACGCATCGGAGATTGTTGTACTCTCTATGTCTAGTATGGCATGTGTCCAGCCACTTGATCTGGGATCAAGTCTAGTGAGGTTTCGAACCTCCAACTGACTTCGGGTCAGTCAAACTAACTTCGGGTTAGTATCTCTCTTGAATCCAAGTGACGTTTCGGACCTCCAACTGACTTCGAGTCAGTTAAACCAACTCTGGGTTGGTATGAGACTCCTATGAGTCCTATAGAGGTTTCGGACCTCTGAGCTGATTTTATCAGTCGAGAGTGATGCCTTTGTGACTCACTTTTTGTTCTGAAATAAAGAAGCCAGTGAAGCAAGTTACGACGGGATGTCGCACGTTTTTGGATGGCGCAGGTGGATAGAGTTCTCCCTAGTTGAGAGGGAGTGTTAATTTTGGACAACTAGGTCCAAACTCCATGTTGTGATGCTTAGATGACGATGCCAATATTTTTATTAGATTCCTCTTTCGGAGAGGTGCAAGATCAATCTAAAGATCATCTTGATCTGATGAGCAAAACATTTATTTTGAATTAATTCCACTTATGTGCAAGGTCAGCCAAAATTGTAATGTAGGCTTGAAGCCCCAACAGATGTGTCACACACCCTCATTGATGGATATATATATTGGTCAACGTTGGAGGACATTTTCATCATCACTCATCACACATTCTCTCTCTGCATCTGATTGGTTCGATAATCATCTTGGAGGCATCTCTTCACTCACACGTGGAAAAAAGCAGCAGCTAGGGTTTCGGACTGTTCTAGGGTTTCCAGCGCAAAAAATGACCAGCGTTGACTTTGGTCAATGCTTGGTCAAATTGACCCGAAACTCTCCCTAAACTTCAATCACCTCAATCCGCATTTTTTGGCACAAAAACCGAGGCTAGACGTTGCTTTGACTTGGCTACGTTGACTTTCTACTACTGTTGTTTTGTGTTGACCATTCACTTGACAACATTGACTTTTGTTGAATTTGGGTTGACCAGTGTAGAGCTGTCTGAGAGGGTTGAGTGACACATTCTAGTTGGCTAACCGTGAGGAGACTTCGCTGGTTGAAGCATCCTGTTGACCGCCGTAACGCACCACAACACATATTTTGCTGATCAAGTTAAGTGTATTTTTGGCTTGTCTTCCGTCGATCTACTGGTATGTTCTATCAACATTTTACTTTTATGTTTATGTGATTGCTATTTGATATCGAGTATAAAGTAAAGTTGCATCAAGCGTAGAACATCTACAAAAAATTACAAATCTATACACCCGAGATGAGGTATCACATCATAGTTGGTCCCTTTGACCATGGCACTTGGCCATGGAGTCCATTTTCCCCCTTCATTCCATTATTATTCACATGGAACCTATCAATTGAAGGGAGGATTGAAGACATGTCACTTTCCCTTTGGAGGTTGGAAACACCAAATAGGGTCATCTATTAGCCACTCCTACCTAAGGAGGTAACACCATTATGTGAGTAAGGCCCCAATTTTGGAAAAGGAGCCACATATGAAGTGTCGTTATGCCCATTTTTTTCAAGCTTGGATCACTTAGATGCACTAATAATTGATGTACCCGATATTGAAATTTACAGTATTGGATATTTTGTGATTGGCAAGTGGCTCCATCTATAGGTTTGGGGATTTTAACTAGGGTTTAATTCCTTCAAAGCGACATATTAACACCCAAAGGTGATGCATTGAGAGCCATGGGACTCTGAAGCATTTTAGAGAATCATTCGTAGCCATAAGCACATCCAACACCCACAACATTTTCACTTTGCCCTATATTATCCATGGGATGATGTCCCTAGACTAGCATGCCCCCAATCGGCTTAGCACTTCATGAGGGTTAAGTAGTTGATCCAGGGCCCATACTTCATGAGGGTTAAGTAGTTGATCCAGGGCCCATACGAGGCTTGTCTCATGCCTTTAGACATGAAAATGCAAATGCCATCTTCAGTGCCCTCAATGTTGGATCAAAGGTAGATATTTCGCCGCTTGGATACCCATGAGACCCAATTTTGTGCCCAAAACACATTTAGGGGTCCACAGGTTGATTTTCATCTCGACCAAGGGCCAAACTCTCCATCATGATTTTAGGAGCCCTCTACACTCACTTTGGCACATAAGGAGCTCAATGCATGCCTTCAAAAGGATTACATATGCATGTCATCATCATTTCAACCCTCTTGCGGGTTAGTTATTTATTTTCACATTAGTTACTAAGTTGGTATGTGCCCTAGAATGTTTTTCTCGCGTTATTTTATGACTTAGAGGGGCTTTTAGGCATAATTCGATTTAGTATATAATGGAGATCACTCAAATTTTTTAAATAACGAGTCACATCTATATATTAAATTTTTTTATTGAATAATTATTTTATTTTATTTTTATTTTTTTATTTTTTTAAATAATTTTTAATTCTGACAAATTGGTTTTAAAGCCCATAAAATTAGTTTAATCAGTTATACCCATCTATCAAAAATTAGAAATTCAAATTTTAAAAATTTTAAAAATAATTTTAAATTTCAAAAAAAATATTTAATTTTTTAAAGACTTTAATAAACTTTGCAAATAATTTTCAGAAAATTGCAAATTAATTAAGAGTCAAAGCATTTTGACCCAAGCTATTACAATATAACTGCCTTCAGCGTTTATAAAAATAGCAATAATTGGTATAAAAAAAAAAAAAAAAGACATAGCTGAGTACAAAGCAGGCCTACATCATACACAAATCAAACCCATTAATAAGCAAATGAACTGGTGAACCTTCTAAACACTCTTTACCATTATATCAAATTCCGTCGGATTATGTCATGCCACTCCACTTTTAAAACGTCCACAAACCCTTATTTTGGATCCATGTCCAGAGATCCTAAAAACTGGTAGTTAAGCACTAACATACCAATAAAAGGCAACGATATATATAGGTTGGCAATACAAAGGAAAGTGTAAAGCCATTATATCAGAATCCGTCGGATTATGTCATGCCACTCCACTTTTAAAACGTCCACAAACCCTTATTTTGGATCCATGTCCAGAGATCCTAAAAACTGGTAGTTAAGCACTAACATACCAATAAAAGGCAACGATATATATAGGTTGGCAATACAAAGGAAAGTGTAAATAAAAATGTAAGAACTGATGCATAAATATCAAAAAATTAGAAAAAATCTGTTCAGGGGAAATCCTAAGAACTTTCATAAGGAGATGGTCATCTTTACCATGAAACAACAGAGCAAATTACTCTCTAAAATCTTAATATCCACCCTTCAAATCATTAACAACATCATATGGAATAGGTGTGACTGTCTCCAAAACAGCACCCTCAACAAGAAATCCTGGCTTAGGGCCTTCAGGCTGCCTCTTGGTACTGAGATAAGGCTCACCACGTGCTTTAGCCTCTGCCTTCAATTGGTCATTGTTTTTTCTTCTTAACAATGCATCTTCTGCGCACCTAGACGGTTATACATGCTCAATTCGTACATGAATTCTCTTCTTGATAATCTTGTAACGAACCTGAACATTAATTAAAATTTCATCAGAAGGTGAAACAAAGACAAACAAAACTCCGTCCCCATTGGATTCCCATAATTGTTACCACAATCATGTACTCCAACACTTCTAATATATGAAAAGACAAGACCGCAGCTAACTTTTGCTAGAACATGGATGGACCATAGCCGTTATATTTCAAAGTCATTATCAATATTGACTCATTTAATCACATCCTGAGAAACTGACATCACCAATCGTAAGCACTTAGGACGGCATGCAGCTTGTTTAGTTCAAGTACTCTACAATATTTATGCAAATTTTGCAAGACAACCACATAATCATACATATTAGGTGCAGAATGTGGGAGCACAGAACACCCCATATCTTTCCCCCGTCGACAAGAAGATGGTTGAAAGCAGAGTAGGTGCCACTGGTCTAAGCAAAAATGTACGATATGACACCCAGATGTACAAACCAGGCTGCACCATGTTCATATAATTGGAGCACATTCTTATTCTGCCGTGCTGAAACTCTTGGATGGTCTTTAGAATATATATTATTTATCAATAATTTATATTGAATATGTCCCATTTTTTTCTCAAATTGACAAGTCGTTTCTACAGATATGTGGTAGTGAGACATACTGGATTTAGTCTGCTGTTTATCATGTATTTTTAGCAGCCCTCCCTACAATACTTAAAGTTTAAACAAGATTAGCTTATTATCTAGTAATGATTCAGAAACGAATAGGTGATTTAAAGATTTTCTATTTATTTGATAACTGAACCAACAATCAACAAAAAAAATTTGTAGGCACACTAAGCAAAATATCCAATTGAGAAACTAGCAAAACTAAGCATGATAAGATCCATTTCATTAAGATTCAAAACACCATCAAAAAATTGAATATAGTTAAAAATAAAATTAAAAAGCCACCTAGATGAAAGATAAAGCATCAGTGATAATCCAGTGGTCAGTTTAAATGCAACAACAATGTCAAGTAGTTATAATATAATACCAGGGAAAAAACTATTTAATGTGGGTTTCCACATCAATATAAAATCACGTTTCTATCCACTTTGCTAGTCTTAGACTCTTGAGGAAGTGAAACGTTAACAGAGAAACCAACGGTTCTATATGGAGAGAATGGAACCTCGTCTGGCTCAAATCGAGCAGCACATTCCATGCTCTACGACGAAAGAGCCAGCTCCCATCACCTCTTCAGATTCCTAATTATCTAATGGTTGCAGGCAGTTTTTTGTATTGTGATTATGCAGTAGAATCTTGAGTAATGTTACAGATATTAAGACTCTTACAGTTTTGGACTAGTTATTCTATTGACAGATTGGTCAAAATTAACTGGTTTCTCATTGGGCAGATAAAGACCATCTGCCATAAAGTATGCTGACCGTAAATGGATGACCTATGTACACAGTACAACTGAAACTTGCCCAAAAAAAAAAAAAACCCTTTTTACCCAAAAAAATCCAAGTACAAGAAACCGAAAATGGGTTACTAAGCAGAGGAAGTTCCAAAACAAATAGAATCCCTTAAGACAAATATCTGCAAAGACTTGAAATTGATATAAACAGTGCCAAAGGCATGATAAATTGGATGATTATAAAAATAAAGCAAACAAATTTAATACTCCAAATACTCTAGTAGAAAAGAAAGCCCTCAAGATCTCCGCAATCACTACAGACCACAGAAGCAAACAGTCTTTCTTCTTAATCCAGAAACGACTGACTTTTTTGTCCCAGGGTCAAAAAGATATATATATGATCAGCAGCAGTAAATAAGTTGAGACAGGGATCTTGTCCAAAGAAAAAAAATTGAGAAAAATAAGTTAAAAATCTATCAAAAACTCTTCATCCCAAAAGGTTGAAAGGAAGCTCCTAGCTAATTAGGAGGTGTGCACCCATCCAAGGAAAATAAAAATAATTATAACTTAAAAAATAAATGAATTTAAAATAAAAACAAAAAAATTACCACCCAAAAAAAAAAAAACACAAAACTTATTAGATTACAATTTTAATCTTATTAGCCTTCAGATAAGGCAATCACTTTTATGATTAACATTACAACGTAGAGCAGAGCAGAAAGGTAAGCTCCTATATAATTAGGATGCGTGCACCCATCCAAGGCAAAAGAATAGAAAATCTTGCTAGATTAAAATTATTGTATGCTTAGATCTCAGATAATCCAATCATTTTTATATTTAATATCAAAATTTATCCAATACCACCCAGAGGCTAAAATCTATCAAAAACTCTTCATCCCAAAAGGGTTGAAAAGAAGCCCCTAGCTAATTAGGAGGTGTGCACCCATCCAAGGAAAATAAAAAATAAAAAAAACTTATTAGATTAAAATTATAATATTCTTAGCCTTCAGTTAATACAATCACTTTTATGATTAAAATTAAAACGTAGAGAAGAAAGGTAAGCTCCTATATAATTAGGATGTGTGCACCCATCCAAGGCAAAAGAATAGAAATTTTTGCTAGATTAAAATTATTGTCTGCTTAGATCTCAGATAATCCAATCACTTTTATGTTTAATATCTGAGATCTATACGAATTCCTAGAGCCTCTTTTCAACGTAACTACCTTATCCATTTTAATGTGAAAGTGCAATGAGCAAACACAGTTTGCAAGAAAGTGGAATGCAACTCCAGAAAACAAAAATTAAAAATAGCATATATTTAAGCATAAAACTTAAACAATAATTAACTGTGCTTACACATGCCATATACTAGCCTAGTAGCCACATGGTCCCAACGACCCTCAACGAGTATGAAGGGTTCGATAAGATAGGCTAGCATATAGGACAATTATAAGCTACGACGCATCAGTTTCTGCTAGAAGAGGAACAGAAGATATTTTCAGCACTATATGCATAAACTCCCTGTATTGATAAACCAGAAGGGGCTAAACTATATCTCAATTCTCATACTAAATTGACCAAACAGAGTAAAGACCCTCCATATTAATACAGTATCTAGTTAAGCTTAGCTGTAGTTTATAAGATAATATTTGAATTTATAACTTTGTAACTGTCATCTTTTACCAGTATAGATTTAAAATATACTATATACCTAGATCTTATTGTAGGCATATTTCGTATGCCCAAAAAGGTATTACTAGCTAATAGTCGGATCTTACTAAGAAATTAAGATCTGTCTCTCCATGTACCATGTACTGAAAGGATAACTTGCAAAATGGCATCTTCTGAAATGCACATTCGTCAAGGACATTCGAGGCAAAGCAACAATATATCAACACAATAATTCTGGTACTGACATCTAACTAAATGATGCAGAGTAAGCCAATACCTCCGCTAAGGTAAATGACACGGATACACTGAAGCAAAACATCAAATTGAAACGATATGAAGGGTAATTAAACAAAAAAATTCAAAAATAACTAATCAAGATAAGATCCACTTCAATGAGATTCAAAACGTGGTCCAAAATCCAAAATCCACAAAAGCTAGGAATACAGTATTAAAATCCTCACAAACATATCTTAAAACCTCAGCTACCCAGCATATTTAATTGAAAATATTTTTTAAGAATGAAAGGAAAACATAGATAAAAACCTTAAAATAATACTCCAGCAGAAAGATAGCATGGAAAAGGACAGAATCCGTGATGGAAAAATAAAATATGGTACCTGCTTGTTCCTTTCCACGCCGATGGCTCGCTTGGTGACGTTCCAGACAACGCCTGTGCGGCCATGGTAGAACTTGTGAGGCATCCCTTTGTGAATCGAACCATTGACCTCAATGTCCACGTACTGACCTATCTTGTAGGTCCTCAGATATGTGCTGATCTGGGCGTATCCTTTCTTCCTGAAGGGCCTGGCGAACAGATCCCTCGTCCGAGCGCGCACTCCATGGCCTGCCGGCATTGTCTCTTCCCTCTGTAGATCCTTTCTTCCTGGGTAGGGTTTTTCAGTATAAACCCCCAACTTCCAGCATTAGGGTTCCGTGGATTTTAATTTTGGTTTTTGGTATTTTCATTTTTCCTCTAATGGTATAAGAGTAACAGGGATCAGATTCGGAGGAAAGAGTTATAGTTGAATATGACAGGATAATACTTTGGGCCGGATTTTCTTTACATTGCTATGGATGCTAGTAATGTTTTGCACTGGATGTTTTCATGTTACAGCGGATTCTTTTTACTTTGTTGTAAATGGTTGTAATTATTCATAATATTTATTTTTATGTACAAAACATAAAATAGTTAAAATGTTTAAAACAAATTCAATTATTAAAAAATAAAATATTAGGATCAAAGAAATTATAATGAGAATTGGAAAATCAAAAGTAGTTGACCATTGAAGAAAATTGCATTTATTAAAAAAAGAAAGTTAACTAGCTCTAAGTAATAAGGATAACTAGCCTAGATTCATTTTAACTCTGGATCTGTCAAGTGCTAAGAGGGATCAAATCTCTTGAGGTGAAAACTTCTTTTTTGAGTGTAAAACTTGAGGAAAAGTTTGCACCCCGAGAGATTTGATCTCTCTCGGCACTTGATAGATCCGGAGTTAAAATGGAACTAGGTTGGTGTTAGTCGTGTGCGGTTATACAAAATTTGTTCAACATCTAATTATTTTAATCATTTTAAATATGCTAAAAATGTCTAATATTAATGATGAATGATGAGATAGTTACTAACTTGAATGATGAAAAATGATGAAATAAAAATTTTAAGTGCAAAGTGATAATGTAACAATGTTGGAGGAAAAGCGACTTCGGATTAGGGTTTGAAGATTCCTGCGCTACTGCCCCTGCGCTGCGCCTGCTCTCGCAGGGCCCTGCCCCTTCTGTTCCAGCGGCGTCCTGTTGTGCCTGCTACCTGCTACCTGCGCCCTGTTGTGTCGTGTCAATGACTAGGTCGAGATCCGACAGTTCTCTCTGCGCGTCCTGAGCTCTGCTAGAGTTTCTGCTGCGTGGCTGCCCCTGCGGCGGCCGGCCTCAGGCCTTCCCTATGGAGTCGTTGGGTCCTTCTATGGATCCGCATTCTTCTCCTTCCTTCGACGCCTTCAACCAGCTTCTTGCCGGTTTGCCTCAGAAGAAAAGAAGCGAAGCATCCAAATTTGTTAAGAAGCTAGATGAAATTCCTGAGATCTCTTTACCTCTGGAGGCCCCCATTCAAGTAGCTTTATCTTTGGAGGATCGAGGTCTCATTGGCCAATTCACGGGTCTGTGGCCTTCTCCGAAAACTACTGAGCAATGGGTTAACAGGAACTGGGCTCCTCTGATCAAGGAAAAGGTCACCTCTTACTTTATGGGGAAAGGGTACTTCCTCTTCGAATTTTCCTCCAAAGAAGACAAAAACTTGATCTTTCAAAATGGGCCGTATTTCATGGGTTCTCAGGGCCTCTATCTGAACAAATGGACTCCGGACTTTGATCCGGCTGTCGATGTTCCCAAGGCTGTCCCGGTGTGGGTTCGTCTTCCAAATCTGCCAGTTCACTGCTGGAACTGGAGTTCCTTGAGACACATTGGCAACACTCTCGGGAAATTCATAGATCGGGAAAACAATAAGGATCAGTACGACTATGCCAGGATCTGCGTGGAAGTAGATCTAGAGGTGGGTCTTCTAGAGGCTATCAAAATCAAAGTCGGAAGCTGGTCTCATGTACAGATCTTGGACTATGAGCAACTGCCGTTCAAATGTAGGAAATGCCACGTTCATGGACACTTTGCTAGAAACTGTCCTTCCAACGTTGAGCTAAAGAAAGGGATTGAAGAGGGTTGGAACCAAGTCAAGCGAGCAAAAACCAATCATAAAGGGCAAAAACCGGGAGGACCCTCTGGAAAAGGCTCTCTTCAGGCTAATGTTCAACGGCCTCCCCCCAAAAAGGCGCAAGAAAACAAGTTTGACCCACTAAGCCAACAGTCAGAAACTCCTCCGGAGGTCGAGACTCAAAATCCAGTTTCTCCAAACAAAGGTTCTCCCTCAGTCTCCCTCAAAGGAACAAGTGCCGAAGAATCCAAAGGCATGACTTCAGAAGAAGAGGAAGGAGAGCAGGAAACGGACGAGTCAAAGGAGGAAGGAGAAATAGGAGACACCCAAACCTCGGTACGAAGATCTACAAGAGGCCGAAAAACTGACAGGGAAAAAAGAGAGCAGGAGACTTATAAAGATAAGCTACAGGGTAGCCAGCCAACTCTGGAAAAACTGCTAGCCTCAAAGCCCAGGATGTTGAAAAATTAGCCCCAAGGCTCCAAGGGAGCCCACCAGAAACATAAATAATGAAGATCATCTCCTGGAATTGTAGAGGTATGGGGAGCAAAGTCAAGGAAGAAGCCATGAGAAGCTTAATAAGAATAGAAACTCTAGACATACTTCTCGTCCAGGAGACTAAGCTGGAAGACGTAGTCTTCCTGCAAGCAAGCAAGAAGATTTGGTTCAAAAGTGAAGCTAGAGCAATCTCTGCCTGGGGCGCTTCGGGAGGGATTGGCACTCTATGGAACGCCAGCAAATTTGCAGTCACCTTTGAGGCTAGTAATACTCACTGGTTGCTGCTGAAAATGCAGAATCTGGATACCAAGGAAATATTCTGTCTCTTCAATGTATACTCTCCAGTAAATGTCGGAGAAAAAAATGATTGTTGGGATTCTATAAGGCACCAAGCAGACTTGACAAATCTGGAAAATATAATTATTGCTAGAGATCTCAATCTCACTCTTCACTCATCTGAAAAAAGAGGAGGTAGCGATGTCCGAGATCCGGCAAGGGAATGGGCGGAGGATCTAATGCAGGACTGGGACTTGATGGATATCAAACCCTCTTCCGGTAAGTTCTCTTGGTCTAATAAAAGAGTGGGCCCTGGTCATATTGCTGCCAGATTAGACAGATTTTTCATTCAAAGCTCCTATCTGTTTCTTGGATTAGAACCCAGAATGCACATTCTTACTAACAGCATCTCGGATCACAAGCCTATAAAGTTAGAGCTCCTGGCCCATCTAGATCTGGGACCCATTCCCTTTAGATTTAGTCCCCTCTGGGTCAAGGAACCAGACTTCATGCAAATAGTCAAGGAAAGTTGGAGTCATCCTGTCAATGGATCTCTGTTCTTTATCTGGGAGGAAAAACTTAGAAGGGTAAAAGGAGTCCTAAAACGTTGGGTCAAAACCCTGTCCAACCCTATCACAGAAAGAAAAGCCATTAAAGTAGCTCTTGCCTCTCACCAAACTCATTTGGAACACGCTATAGTCACAGAGGAGCTGTTAGACCAAGAGGCTCAACTACAACAGCGCTTTCATAAGGCCTGCTTAGTTGAAGAAGAATACTGGAGATTGAAATCTCGAAATCTCTAGCTCAAAGTAGGGGACAGGAATTCTGCTTTTTTCCACAAACAAGCCCAGGCCAGGAAATGCTTCAACATTATTTCTGAGATTAAGGAGGACAACGGCACCCACAAGGATTTTGAAGACATTAAAAAAGCAGCCTTTTCTCACTTTCAAAACTTGTATAGCGAGGATAAGGATCCGGATCATCTCCCAGATCTGCTTGACATTATTCCTTCTGCAATCTCTCCTCGTATGAACGAGATCCTTGAGGCCAAAGTCACCAAAGACGAAGTCAAAAAGGCCCTTTTTGATATGGAACCGGATAAGGCCCCTGGGCCGGATGGCTTTTCTGTCAGGTTTTTTCAAGTTTGTTGGTCGATTATTGAAAAGGATCTGCTCAAAATGGTTCAAAAGTCTCAAAATACTCAGAAAATTGGAGGCAGCACAAACTCCACTTTCTTAGCCCTCATTCCCAAGGAAAAAGGCGCCAACAATTTCAGCAGATTCCGCCCGATTTCCTTGTGCAACACAGGATACAAGCTAATCACCAAAGTAATTGCAAACAGATTGAAGCTCATTCTCCCCAAGATTATTCCGGAGAATCAAGGAGGCTTCATCAAAGGAAGGCAGATCGTGGACAACTTCACCCTTGTTCGAGAGGCAATTCATTCAAGTCTTCTCCGAAAAGAACAAGGTATGGTGATTAAACTAGATTTAGCAAATGCTTTTGATCGAGTTAATCATAGCTTTCTTTTAAAAGTCATGAGCAAGTTTGGTTTTGGAGATAATTTCATCAAATGGATCCAGGCTTGTATCTCGGAACCATGGATTGCCCCTCTTGTAAATGGAAGAGCCACTGATTTCTTCAAAGCTTCGAGAGGGCTAAGGCAGGGGTGTCCCCTCTCCCCTCTGCTCTTTGTCATCCAAGCCTCTGTTCTCAGCTTCCTATTAGACAAAAAGATGCTAGATCAAGATATTAATGGACTGTGTATTGCAAGAGGGGTCAAAAATATAAATCACGCCTTATTTGCGGATGACACTCTGCTTTTGGGTGCTGCCTCTCTTTCCTCTGCCTCTAAATTTAAAGCAATTTTGGATGATTTCAGTGAAGCCTCAAGCAGCGTTTTCAATAAGAGCAAATGTCATATCTTCAGCTGGAACACTTCGCCCAGATTGCTCTCCGCTATTTCTAGATGTTTGGGTTTTGCAGCCTCCTCTACTTGGACCTCTTTCAAATATTTGGGCCTTCCTGTGTTTCTTAAGAGACCTGCAAGCAAAGATTGGCTCCCTCAGCTCGAGAAATTCAAGTCTAGGATCCAAGCCTAGGGTTTTTCCTGGCTAAACGCTGCCGGCAAATCTGTCCTTATTAAATCTGTGCTTACCAGCCTTCCTCTTTTTCAATTTGTTGTACTTCTTGCTCTGGCAAGCATATTAAAAAAAATGGAAGAGTTCATGTGGAGGTTTTTTTGGAAGGGTGGCAAACAAAATGATCACAAGATTCCTCTTGTCAGTTGGGAAACCATCTCCAGACCAATTTGGGAGGGAGGCTTAAACTTCAAAAACCTCTGCCAGCAAAACGTGGCTATGGCAGCTAAGATTATATGGAGGATCATTGCGCCCAAGCCAGGCTAGGCCCAACAAGCTCTCTGGAAAAAGTACTTCAGAAGTCCTCGTTCTAGTTGTTTATGCAATGTGACCCATTTGCCTAATTCGTCTTTTCTCAAACTATATGCTAAAGCTGCTCCTCTAATCAATGAACACTCCTATTGGATCCCTGGAAATGGCAAAAAGATCAATATTTGGATTGAAAAAATCATGAATAAGGACCCAATTGAAGACAGAGCCTCCATCAGAGCGTTGCGTTGTTGGATGGATAGAGAGTGGTTGTGTTCGTTGTGGGATATTTCCCTTTGGAGCGATTCTGTTTGGGCAGGCTGGAAACGTATTGAGGTGCCGGTTCATCTGGTCAGTGAATGGTCCACGCTGCTCGACCTCCTCCATGGCTTGGCCCCCACGCGCATGAGAAAAAGAGATTCAAAAGGCTAGGGACCGAATGCCAGTGGCTACACTGTCTCCATGGGCTATGCCAAGCTGAAAGAAAGGCCATACGTCCCACCTAACCCTGCACCTTGGCAGGGGGTTTGACGTTTTCCTTCTTGGCCCAAAGTCGATTTTTTTGCTTGGTTTCTCTGCCATGGCAAGATCCTTACGTATGATATTCTGCAGAGAAAAGGGTTTTACGGTCCCTCCATCTGCTCGTTGTGCAATGAAAATGCAGAGACAGCAGTCCACTTAATCCTCGGTTGTAATTTTTCTAAGAAGATCTGGTGCTCCTTTATTCACATTTTGGATTCCAACTTTTTGCTCCCTCGTTCCATTGCTGATCTTTTTTCTAATTGGGCAAACAGATATCCTGGCCCTCCTCCCAAAAATCAGATAATCAAAACCGCATGGGCTGTCCTGCCAAAGGTTATTTGTTGGCAGATCTGGCTAGAACGCAACAGAAGAATCTTCAAAAATATTAAACAGAATCACAAAGTCTTAGAAATCAAGATTAAATGCCATTTAAAGGAGTCCTTGACAGATATAAAAGACGACTCCAATCTCAGCCAACAGGACATTGCTTGGGGATCATTCCTTGACTTGCATTTTCAGCCAGCAGTCAGAATCACTCCTCCTCTTAAAGACTGGAAAATAAGGAAATCTGAAACTGACTTTAAAGATTGGCTCAATTCGCACTCAAGGCACTCTCTCTTTTTGATGGAGCAGCAAAGGGCAATCTGGGCAAAGCTGGTGCTGGAGGTGTTGTTGTTAGTCCAACTGGGGAAAAAATTCACTCCTTTGCTTGGGGGCTTGGACTTTCATCCAGCATCCAAGCTGAGGCTTTGGCCCTCTATCAAGGCCTCAAGTTCCTCAAAGATTTAAGTATAAGTGAAGCTAACGTTATAGGTGATTCCCAGATTATTATAAACGCAATGGTTTCCAATTCTCAAGCCTTGGATCTCAAACTGGCAAGGCTAATATCCAGAATTAAGGCTTTGGAAAACGCTTTTCAGAACTTGAACTACTTTCGTGTGCTGAGAACTCATAACAAAGAGGCGGACACTGAAGCCAACAAAGTTGTCCTCCTTTCAGCCGGGGTCAAGATGAAAGACGAAGAAGAATCCTGGGAACCCATCCCTTAAGCTGATTGTTGACATGTTTTACTGCTTGCTCTTAAATAAATTTGTTTGTATCTTCAAGCTGAGAAAAATCTCTGAAATCGAATTTATAGATTTCTTATCAAGGAAGAAGTCTTCAAGTTTCAGATGCATTCTCATTCTTAGCAGTGAGATGCATCAGGATTTAGACATCCTCATTGTAATCAAATTTTCGACTTTCAGGCCAAGATGAATATAAATACAACATAACTGTTTCTGTCAAAAAAAAAAATGTAACAATGTTGAATAATAGAAAATGTGAGTAATAAGAATGAAGTCAATTACGAACAATATTCATTGCGATCAATCTAAAACTATTTTATTTTATTGTTCCTATTGTCACACATTTAGTTATTCTCTATTACCATGTTTGAATGAAAATTGATTAACAATGTTGAGTGATGGAAAATGGGAATAATAAGGATGTAGTCAATTACAAATGTTTTATAGTTTCAAGAAGAAGACATTTCAGGGAAGTGAAAATTTTATTTAGGATGAAAATTCAAGTTTTGTATTTATGGTTGAATTATTGCAACACATAAGTCAAATCGTGTCATGAATAATGTTTATGTGCTCACACTATGAGTGTGTGTGCATGTTTTGGGGGTGGGATAGAGATATAGATGGAGGTGTAGAAATTATATGCACTAAGCATGCATATGTCCTAGATTCACCTGATCTCACACTATTTAACTTTATGCAAGATACTGAATCAATTCCACTTGTTAATCTTTTGTGGAAAAAATTAATTGCACACACATGTAAAGCATAAATAAAAATAATTGCACATAACACGGTTGTTTTTAACCGGGAAAGCCTAAAGCTGAAAACCCCAACTATATATTATGTATCATGGAATCATATGACAATCCTCATACAAAGCTTATCAAGCTCTCAATACAGTACAATCATCATACACTAATTAGGAACAATCTCACAAATCCATGCACTGATCTTTCCCTCTTGCTAGCCTGCCTCCACTGCGCAATCCCTGTTGAAGAATAGTTCAGAATGAATTCGAATTACCCTTGCCTTGACTGTGCAATCCTCATTGGCAACTCCAATGTGTGTGTGATGCAATCAATGCATCACTATAGTCACAACAGATAGTCTATCTTGCCCTTTTCACCTCTTTCACCTACTCTCCACCGGTCTCCAACCGAAACCGGCCATGCAATCGTAGTTAACTGCCGTATTATTCAGTTGATTAATGAGTTGTTATTTGTGAATTAATTAACTAATTAATTCACTCCACTCTCACTAGTGTATCATTCAGTTAGACTAGATACAACTAGCTCAACTGAGTCTAACTGAGTTAAACTGAATACAACTCCATAACTACTTCTTCCAACTGTGTCATAACTCTGCCACTTGAGTTCTAACTGAATCCTCCATGCATTAGCTCCAGTAAACCCTTGGGAATTGCGTAATTCCCTCAGTCCATTGATGTGCCACATCTGTGCACTGAAACAAAGTGCTCCAAGAGAATAAGTTGTTGTTTAGTGTCTGATTATTATTAAGAGCTAATAATAATCGACATGCATCTATTCTTAGATCAGCGATCTATAAATAGACTTCGCCCAATATTCTAAAAATAGAATTTCATCTATTTTTCCAACTTGATCAACCATCCACAAATAGTGTCCTGCAACTTCTGAAATATGATCATCATGTCTAAAAGTAGACTTGAACCAAAAATAGCCTACGGGCCCACTTAGTGAAGGCGACTCTTTTCACTAAGCTCATCATCTTGTTGAATCTCAACAGGAGGGGGGGTAGAGGGGAGAAGAGAGATGCAAAGAAAGGGTAGGGAGGAAGATATATAGATATGGAGAGAGAAGTGTGTGTGTGAGAGAGAGAGACAGAGAGATATGGAGAGAGAGTATGTATGTTTGGGGGGTGAGATAGAGAGATAAAGAAGGAGATATAATGGGAGATAGAGATATAGATGGAGGGGACAAAGATGTGCTTACACTGAAATCAATGCGCATTATTAATCTAATTACTTTGAAATGAATGTACATCATACATCTAGTTGCATCAAATCAGAAATCAACATATCCACTGAAATCAATGCATCTAGTGCAAACAATCAAATAGGATTAGAAATTAACTTCTACACTAAAATCAATGCATCTTGTGCAAACAATCAAATAGGATTAGAAAGAAAAATCTACACTAAATTCAATACATATATTGCAAGCAATCAAATAGGATTAGAAATCAATTCTACACAGAAAACAATGCATAGAGGGGAGAAGAGAGATGCAAATACAGGGTCGGGTGGAAGAGGTATAGATATGGAGAGCGAATTTTTTGAGACAGAGAGAAGGATAAGAGAGAGAGAGGGAGTAGAAAAGGGAGGGAGAGAGAGGGAGAGAGATAGATATATACGGAGAGAGTGTGTGTATGTTTGGGGGGTGATATGGAAAGATAAAGGAGAGATAATGGGAGATTGAGATATAGATGTGTTGAAAATGCAGCAAGATGATGGAGCCTAGTGAAATGAAGTCGCCTTCACTAGGTAGGCCCGCAGGCTATTTTTGGCGCAAAGTCTATTTTTAGACATATGGATCATGTACCGGGAGCTGCAGTATGCTATTCTTAGAGGATTGGTCATGTTGGTAAAAATAGATGGACTTCTATTTTTAGACATCGGGTGGTTTCTATTTTTAGACTGCCGAGCTAAAAATAGAACAGTCAAATATTATTTACCCTTAATAATATTTGGACTCTAAACTTCAGTTTACTCTCTTGGAGCATTTCAGTTTGACCCCCGGATGTGGGTCATGCAGCTTCCAGAAGGAAATACACTTTTCCTATGGGTTAGGTGAGCTAATGCATGGTTGACTTCAGTTAGAACTCAAGTGGCGGAGTTTGGTGGAGTTGATGCGACAGTTAATGGAGATTGTGTTCCGGTTAACTAGTTGAACTAGTTGTGATCAGTTTAACTAAAGATTACACTAGAGATGAGTTGGGTGAATTAAATATTATTTAATTCACTGATTATTAACTTATTATTCAACTAAAGAACACATCAATTAACTCAGTGCATGGACAGTTCAGTGGATACAAGTGAAAGAGGTAGATGAAAGGGTTGAGATAGCTATCAGTTGTGACATTATTGGTGCATGAGTTTTGCACCACACTTGGAGGAAATTTCCAATGAGATTTGTGTTGTCAAGCCAAGGAGATTCGAACCTTGGATCTCTCATTCATCCAACTTGGATTGCGCAATAGAGGCAGGCAATTAGTGGTTGAGTTTTGAACTCATAACTTGTTCAAAACCAAGCTAGTTTGTGTGTAACTTTATGAGATAGTACTGAGTACTCGTGAGGAGTATTGTACTGAGATTGTTACATGTTTCTCTCCATATAATATACAAAATAGCTGAGGGGTTTTTAGCTATAGGCTTTCCCCATACATACAGTGTTATATGTGTGTGATGAATTGATGTTTTGTTGCTTCTTTGTTTCCGCATGTGATGATTAATGGTAGAAGCGATTATGTGCTATGCATGCAATTCGAATTGATGTATGATCAGGTTAATCGCAGCGAATAAACTTCATTATTCAACAAATTTCTACATGGTATCAGAGCGATATTAATCGTCAAGATCTATTACGATGATTGCAAACTTATTTCCTCGGACAGAGCCTGCATACGGGCCAGGTAGCCTCCGGATTCATCTTTCTTCGAAAAGTGAAAGGTCTGGTAAATGCCCATGCAGTCAATCTCTGGTTTGGAAATAATTTGTTCTCAAGTGTAGATCGGAAGCGATTGAGTTGTCAGCTTGTGGTGAAATTCGAATTTACAGATTTGTGTTCTTGGTGCCGCGGCGAAAATGTCTTTCAACAGTTTGCGACTCGAATATGCCTTGGAAGGTAGTTCGAACTATATCGCATGGAAAGATCGCATGGAGGCTGTATTGGATGACAACGGGCTGTTGGAATTCGTGGAGAAAGAGATTCCAAAGCCTACTTCTAATGACGCAGCTGTTGTGGAAGCATGGCAAAAGAAACAAGCAAAATGTCGAAGGATCCTGTTGGAGGGTGTAAAGGATCACATTGTATCCAGTTTACACGGGAAGGCGTCTCCATATTTGATGTGGAAAGCCTTGACGGATCTGTACCAAAGAAAGAGCGATCAGAGGAAGCTGGCGCTCAAAGATAAACTCAGGAACATCAAGTGCGAGAAGGGGGAGAGCATGCCGAAGTACCTCACAAGGTTCACCCAATGTCAGGATGAGCTGGGAAGTGTTGGTGTGACGGTGGAGGATGAGGATCTGGTGAGTTTGGCTCTTCTTGGTTTGTCGAAGAGTTGGCATGCATGTCAAGATAGTGTCATTGGTCGAGAAAAGTTACCGGGATGGGAAAGACTGTGGTTGATCTCGTGCAAGAGGAGATCCGGCGGAATACCAGAGATGGTTCTTCGTCAAAGGGAGCTGATGAAGAAAACTGCGCTTTGGCTGCCAAAGCAAAGAAGGGGAAGAGCAAGAAAACTTCTCAGTCTGGTGCTAAGGGCAAGAAGCAAGACATGTCCAAGGTCAAGTGCTTTCATTGCCACGATCACGGACATTATGCCACAAATTGTCCAAAGAAGAAGAAAAACAAGCAAGCGGGAAGATCTGCAGATGGAGAAGCTTTGGCTTCACAGTTCGAGCTTGACTTTTTGCTGATCACATGCTTGGTATCAAGTGTGCTGGGATCAGTGTGGTTCTTGGACAGTGGTGCGTCATTCCACATGACGGGCGATCGAGATTTGTTTTCAGATCTGGAGGACAAATATCTGGGCGTGCACATCGAGATGGGCGATGATGGTAGATACAGTGCGACCGGTATCGGTACCATATCCTTTCAGAGGGAGTCTGGTAAACCCTTCATATTGAAGGATGTAATGCATGTGCCTGGATTGAAGAAAAACTTGATCTCTTTGGCGATGTTGGAAGACAAGGGGTATGATGTGGTCTTCAGCGAAGGGAAAGCCTTCCTGCGCAGTAAGACTACTGGAGAGACCCGGAAGATAGGGGTTCGAGTCAAGAACCTTTATCAGTTGCAAGTAGATGGTCGCGTTGTGCCTATGGCATGCAAGGCGGGAGAAGTGGTGAGTCGGGATGATGAGGGCGAACTATGGCACAGGAGATTGGGCCACCTTCACCATGGAGCTTTGAAGATCCTGCAGCATATTTCTACTGGGCTTCCTAAGGGCACTCTTGCGTAGTCAGATCAGTGCAAGGGGTGTACTTTGGGAAAATATGTGAAAGCCACCTTTCATGAGAAGGATAGTCACGCCACGACAATCGTTGAGAGAGTTCACACAGACGTGTGTGGTCCTTTCTCAGTAGCTTCGACAGCAAAGCACAAGTACTATGTGATCTTTGTTGATGATTTCTCTTGAAAGTGTTGTATCTTCTTCATGCAGAAAAAGAGCGATACATTCGCAAAGTTCTGTGAGTTTAAAGCACTGGTCGAGAAGGATTCGGGGAAGAAGGTGATTGCTCTAAGGAGTGATAACGGTGGTGAATTCATCTCGGCTGAATTCAAGGAGTTCTGCAACCTAGAAGGGATTCGGAGAGAGCTCATCGCACCCCATAACCCACAGCAGAATGGGGTGGCTGAGCGGAAGAACATAACGATCATGGGTGCTGCACGGGCGATGTTGCATGATCAGGGCCTACCCCTTCACTTGTGGGATGAGGCATGCAATACAGCAGTGTATGTGCAGAACCGTTGTCCTCACAAGGCTCTTGGCATGAGTACACCGGAGGAGGCTTATTCTGGCAAAAGGCCTGATATTTCCCATTTGCGGATTTTTGGTTCTCTTGTCTACATGCATGTGACGAAGGATGCGAGAAGGAATCTGGATCCAACTGCTGAGGTTGGAATATTTGTGGGGTACACTGATACTCCCCCAAACTATCTAAAAGGCTGCATTCCCGCAAGACTGTTGTGCGACGGGATATCAAATTTCAGGAGGAGAAAGTCATGCAGTGTTCGCTTGAGAGGGAGCCACACTTGCATGCAGATGAGGAGCTGCTAGCTCCTAAGGATGAGTCTCCGGATGTGGATCAGCCACAAGAGGAGTTTCATGGAGTGGAAGAGACCACTCATGCAGCGCCAACCATCAAAGGGCGAAAGCGCACTACAGAAGCTGAGCGACTGGCTCAAGATGTAGAGAAGGTTGTAGGACCACCTACAGCACAGCGCAGACAGAGACAGTCACCAGATCGGTACACTAGATACATGGCTCTTGTGAGTCAATGTGTCGTGATGGAGCCTTCTTCTTTCGAGGAAGCTATGGAGCAGCCCGCATGGGTTGATGCCATGATCGAGGAGTATGACTCGATCATCAGAAACAGTGCATGGGAGATTGTCCCAAGACCGAAGGGGAAATCAGTGGTAGGCTCGAGATGGGTCTACAAAGTGAAGCAGGCGGCTGACGGGAGTGTGGAGAAGTATAAGGTGAGATTTGTCGCCCAAGGCTTTTCTCAGATAGAGGGGATCAATTATGAGGAGACCTTTGCACCTGTCGCAAGGTACTCTTCCATACAGACGATCCTAGCTCTCTCAGCGCAGATGGGGTGGCACATCCATCAGATGGATGTGAAGACTGCGTTCCTCAACGGAGTCATTGAGGAGGAGGTGTACATAGAGCAGCCCCAAGGTTTCGAGATCTTCGCAAATGAGTCGCATGTGTGCCGACTCAAGAGAGCACTGTACGGGCTGAAGCAAGCACCTCGTGCTTGGTACACTCAGATAGACAGCTACTTCACCAGGCTTGGATTCTCCAAGAGTGAGGCGGATCCTAACCTGTACCAGATTGTGGTGGAGGGGAAGCTATTGATCATCGTACCGTATGTAGATGATCTGATTTTGACTGGCGATGAGCAGTTGATACTTTCATGCAAGGAGGATCTTGCACAAGAGTTTGAGATGAAGGACTTGGGAATCCTTCATTATTTCCTGGGATTGGAGATTTGGTAGCGCAGCGGAGGACTGTTTGTTTCTCAGGGCAAGTATGCCCGGGAGATTCTGAAGAGGTTCAACATGCAAGGCTGCAAGCCTGTTGACACTCCTCTTCCTGGTGGTTGGAGGAAGGAGGATGCTACTTCAACAGAGGTAGTGGATGCCACTGTTTATCGACAGTTGGTGGGGTCGCTTATGTATCCGGTCAATACACAACCCAACATATGCTATGCTTAACCAACTTCCGCAAGCTATGGTTGGCTCTTACCAAGCTCTACTGGAAGGCGGGCAAGCATGTATTGCGTTATCTCAGTGGCACATCGGGATATGGACTTTGGTACAGACAGGAGGATGGTGTGAAGCTTTCCGACTTCACGGATGCAGATTGGGCAGGGAGCCCAACGGACCGGAAGAGCACATTTGGAGGTATCTTCAGCATTGGATCGACAACAGTTTCCTGGTACAGCAGGAAGTAGAGATCCGTGGCACTCAGTTCAGCAGAGGCCGAGTATATGGCAGCAAGTTTGGCTACATGCGAGGCTATATGGATGAGGAAGATCCTCATCGGATTGTTCGGGTCGCATTTGGAGCCTACTGTGATTTACTGTGATAACCAGAGCTACATCAAGCTCTCGGCTAATATTTTATTTCATGATAGATCCAAACACATCGACATCAGGTACCATCATATCAGAGACTGTGTTCAGCGGAGGATCATGATGCTTTCATATATTCCCATGGAGGATCAGGATGCTGACATTCTGACGAAGTCGCTCACCAAGAGCAAATTCGAGTTCCACAGAGGCAGGATAGGGGTTGCAGATAATCCATATCTTGCTGAGAGGGAGTGTTGAAAATGCAACAAGATGATGGAGCCTAGTGAAATGAAGTCGCCTTCACTAGGTGGGCCCGCAGGCTATTTTTGGCGCAAAGTCTATTTTAAGACTATGTATATTTTTAGACATATGGATCATGTACTCGGAGCCGCAAGATGTTACCCTGGAGGATTGGTCATGTTGGTAAAAATATGGACCTCATTTTTAGACATCGTGGTTTCTATTTTTAAACCGCCGATCTGTGAATAGAACAATCAAATATTATTTACCCTTAATAATATTTGGACTCTAAACTTCACCTACTCTCTTGAGCATTTCGCCTTGACCTCGTATAAATAATAAGTGTACCGCTAGAAGGAAATATGCTTTTCCTATGGGTTAGGTGAGCTAATGCATGGTTGACTTAGCTAGAACTCAAGTGGCTGAGTTTGGTGGAGTTGATGCGACAGCTAATGGAGATGGTTTCGGTTAACTAGTTGAACTAGTTGTGACTGGCCAGAACTATATTGTACACTAGAGATGAGTTGGGTGAATTAAATATTATTTAATTCACTAATTATTAACTCATTATTCAACTAAAGAACACATCAATTAACTCAGTGCATGGACAGTTCAGTGGAGACAAGTGAAAGAGGTAGATGAAAGGGTTGAGACAGCTATCAGTTGTGACATTATGTGTGCATGAGATTTGTACCACACTTGGAGGAAATTGCCAATGAGATTTGCGTTGTCAAGCCAAGGAGATTCGAACCTTGGATCTCTCATCAAACCAACTTGAACTGCGCAATAGAGGCAAGCAATTAGTGGTTGAGTTTTGAACTAATTACTTGTTCAAAACCAAGCTAGTTTGTGTGTAGCTTTATGAGATAGTACTGAGTACTTGTGAGGAGTATTGTACTATGTATTTGCTGCATGTTCTCTCCATATAATATACAAAATAGCTGAGGGGTTTTCAGCTATAGGCCTTCCCCATACATACAGTGTTATATGTGTGTGATGATTTAATTTTCTGTTGCTTCTTTGTTTCCGCATGTGATGATTAATGGTAGAAGCGATTATGTGTTATGCATGCAATTCGAATTGATGTATGATCAGGTTAATTGCAACGAATAAACTTCATTATTCAGCAAATTTCTACAATGCATGCATGATAGCCAACATTTCTTTATCATAGATGGGGTATAGCTTCTCCTGAGGGAGCAAATTTATGCTCTCAAAGGCTATAGGATGCCCTCCTTGCATCAAGACTGCCCCAATACATTCACCTGATGCATCACATTCTAACACAAAAGGTTAAGAAAATTCAGGTAAAACCAAAACAGGACAACTACTCATTACCTCTTTGAGCTTATCAAAAGCCCTCTGCGCTGTGGGTGTCCACTGGAAAGTCCCCTTCTTTGTCAAGTCTGTAAGAGTTGCTGCTAGTTGTGAGAACCCTTTCACAAATTTCTGGTAATATGTGCATATGCCCACAAACCCTCTGAGTTCTGTCACATTCCTAGGTTCAGGAAAATCTCTGATAGCTTGAATCTTCTCCTCATGTACCCTTACTCCATCTGTCCCTATGATATGCCCCAAATACAACATCTCTGTGAGGCCAAATTCACATTTGAAGAGCTTGGCATAGAATTGTTGCTCCTTGAGGATATGTAAGACTGTCTCAATATGCTGCAAGTGCTCCTCCCAGGTGCTGTTGTAGATAAGAATATCATCAAAGAAGACCAATACAAAATTCCGCAAGTGATCCTGGAAGATATGATTCATACAGGATTGGAAAGTTGCTGGAGCATTAGTCAATCCAAAGGGCATTACCAGAAACTCAAAATGCCCATAGTGACACCTGAACGCTGTCTTGGGAATATCTTGCTCCCTCACCTTGATTTGATGGTACCCGGACCTCAAATCAATCTTGGAGAAATATTTGGATCCCCTCAGCTCATCCATGAGTTCATCGATCCTGGGAATAGGGTACCGGTTCTTCAAAGTCTTCTTGCTCAAGGCCCTATAATCGATGCACATCCTCAATGTGTGAACTTTCTTCTTTACCAAAACCACCGAGGAAGCAAAAGGACTAGTACTAGGCCGAATGTGCCCTAGTGCTAGCAGCTCTTGGATAGCTTTTTCAATCTTATCCCTATAGGCCTTGGGATGTCTATAAGGAGTGGTGATCACTGCTTGTACCCCTTGCTCCAACTCAATGGTGTGTTCAAACACTCGGTTAGGAGGTCTCCCTGGTGGGATATCTCCAAATATTGTAGAATACCAGTCCAAAAGCGATTGAATATCTGGATGCACCGATGTGTCCTTGCTCTTTACCTCAGATACATGCAGCTCCACTACCCATGCAATGTATCCTCTACGTAGATCTGCCTCCATCCTATGTGCTGAAACAACCTGAGGAGGATATGTGTTCATACTCTTGATCTTTTGTTGTTGGCCATCCTCTTCTCTAGTCCATTCCATCTCCAGAGTTCTCCAGTTAGTGGTAACTCTCCCAAGAGTGACTAACCACTGGACCCCTAATATGACATTGGTGTCTGGAATATCTACCACAAAGAAGTGGTCTGTCAAGGTATAGGTACCCATAGTAATGGTCAGTGCTAGAACATACTTGGCACATTATAGAGTCATGGCTCCTGGAACCAGAACTGAAAATCCCTCAAATTCCTCCACAGAAATTCCTCTCTTGTGTACTAGCTGTGAATCAATAAAATTGTGAGTGGCTCCACTATCTATCAATACAGAAACTCTTTGCCCCATGATGGTGCCTCTTACTCTTAGGGTAAGATATTTTGGGACCCCTCTTAACGCTACAACAACTCCTCCTCTTGGAGCAAAGTCTTCTATGGGTTGCACAGCGCTGACACCCTTCTTGGAGAAGGTCTTGATAGGATGTACCTCCCCTATAACACATTTCTCCTGAACACGGAGTGTCTCCCTTGGCCTTGAATGGGTTTTCTGTTGTAAAAAGGTTCTTGCCCTCAGCAAGATGTGTTGTAGATCTCTAGCTTTCTCCACAACTTCAAGGAGTGTGGTTGGTTTTGTAGACTTGACCAACCCTTGTAATGGTTCAGCCATCCCATTCAAAAACATGCATACCTTCCTGCTCATAGTGAGGTTAGAGACCATCACTGAAAGCTATAGATACTCGGCAATATAATCCTCAAGATCTCCCTCTTGCTTGAGTTTGGTTATTTTGGCAAAGTGGGCTTCTGGATCCCTTGGATCAAATCTCTCCACTAGCTTTTTGGTGAAAGCTGAGTATGAAGTGATATGATGATGCAAAAGTGTGGTTAGTCCATGAAACCACCATTTTTGAGCCTCCCCTTCTAGATGCAATGTAGCTATCTTGATAGCTTCCATTTCAGAGACCTTGTGAAGCTGGAAGTATGTGTCCAACTTCTCTACCCATGCCTTTACTGTGTGCTTAGATGTCCCATCAAATGTGGGCAAGAAGAACCCCACCATACTGCACTGTAGGGCTGATCCCTGCATCAAGTTACCTTCCCTTTGATGAGAATCATTCCTCCTTCCATCCTTGATCCGGTAAAACTCCTGAAAGCTCAGATGCTCCTTGAACCTTTGAGACTGGAGCTCATATTCTTCAAAATATTCTCCTAGAGAACCCTCCTTATCTCCTTTAGTTAAAAATGAAGGCAGGTTGGAGCGTTGTGATGGATTTGAATGTCCCATGCCATTTGCAGTGCTGGTACTTGCCTTAGGGCAAAACCCTAAAGAGTCTTCTTCCTGCCTCATCTCCTTGAGATCCCTTGCAATGTTCTACAGGGTTTGAAGTACGAGCCTTGAGATGTATTCCTTCTCCATGCTGAAGAGAAATTTCCCCCCCACAAACTGAGCCAAGAGTAGAGCTCTGATACCACTGTAATATTCCTTTTTAAGAATTTCAGCAATATCTCTAGTGAGGACGCTGTATAGGTGAACCAGTGCAAGAATAACGCAGTCCAGGGCTTGGACCCTTAAGAATATGTTGTTTATGAATTAAATATAGAATGGCATCAGAAAAAAATAACTCTAGCTATAATAAACAGATCTCTCCAAATCAAATGTAGAAAAAGGCATCATAACCCCAGTACATCATAAAATAGAAATTCCGGAGGCAGCAAAAAAGTTATTCTTGTTATGTAAACTATAGAAATAGATGGAATAACATATATCTGGAGCTTTCATTCATTATAAGATCAGAAATTAGAGGATTGACCTCTTTTACAAATACATTGGGACCTCCCGGTAAGGGTTTCCGGCAAAATAACAACACAATGTACAACACTGCGGAAAATACGTTGTACCCAGCAACTCTATATTAAGAAATATTTGATATTCTCAAAGAATAACACACAATATAGAAATAGGCTCAAGACCTTCCTCAATAGACTCCTGGAGTGGAAATCACCTTCTCCTTTCCTAAAATAAGCTCAAATGGGTAGATCTAACCCCAACTACTACAACTACTGCAGAAATAACACACTCACTGAGAGTGACTACGTGGTCCAGGTTAGAGGATGGCTTCCTCAAGATATCTGATGAGAATGGAACTCAAGACCTTCTCCTTGAATCTCCCAATCAACCTGCAACAACAATGGAACTAGAATTCCTGCATGAGAATCCTTGCACTAAATAGTGTTGCAACTCCGGCTAAACAGCTGAAGATTGCAATCAGTCATAAGACTGAAAGAAGAAGTATGAATGAATTCCTTCCCTTGCTGCCATTCCTTCCTTTTTATTCCAAGTGAGCTTCTCCATCCCGGGCCCCACACATTGGTGATGTAGCTTCCTTGAGAAGCTTTCTCCTTCAAAACTGCGCTGCCCTAGAGGTTTTCCCTCCCTTTTTATAGCGCTGGTTGACTTTTTCAACTATAGTAGCTCCTTGCTTTTGCTCCTCTTCACACTGAAGGGGCTTTATTTTATCCTCCTATCTCAATCCCTTTTCACACTGGGATAGATTTTATTGTGTTTCTTACTTTTTATTTCAAAAATGGAGTAATTATAATGTTCCAAGTAGCTATGGCTAATTGGGAACATCACAAAAAAAACTCACTAGCATAGAAAATACACGCCTATGAACTCTTTCTTCTCACCAGAAACTATATAGACTTACTTTCTATTATTCACATCCACCTTGGAACCTCGAAACTTGAGCTCACTTATAGGGAGATTGAATTAGTTTCATTTTCATAAAGAGAGGGATGGATTCCTCCCATGAAGGGATTTGAGTTCCTTGGACCAAGGGATAAGCTACATGAGTGGAGGGATAAAGCTCGAACCGGCACAACTCTCTAGAGGCTCTTAGCTTGGGATAATACTCAACCAATTATAGGCTTTCTATAAGTTAATTTTTATTTTTACTTCTTTTTTCTAGGAGGGTGCTATGTTTTAATGGAAAACAACAGGAATCTTACTCATTCAACAGAAATTTACTCGCCGCATGCATGGAGAAAGGCTATAAAACCAAGTACGTTAATTCTTATGGTTTTACAAAAGCTTTTTCCGACCTCCAAGAGTTGATTCAGAATGCAGAGCTTTTAACGTCGAAGGGAGAAATGATATGGATGGTAATGTACCCATATGAACAACAACAAGTGGTGAAAATGGCGTGGTAAAATAACATTGCCCCCTAAAGTGCAAAGTCTAAGAGTTTTTTTTTCCGAAGAGGTTGCTTTATCATTCCGAGGATTGATTGAGATGCCACTAAAAACCTCTAAAAATATTTAATGTAAATATATATCATTGTTGAGGTAGGTATTCCCCGCTCGTATCAAATCTAACTAAATGTCCTGCACATATATGGTTTCAATATTACATCAAAAGTAGACACAACATGGGCACAACCATCCGTCATAAGTAGTCTACTACTGCGAATAATAAAACTTCTTGTAGCCCTGATGGTGGAAACTAGACCCGTGGTCTTGAATTTTGCTTCTCGAACTAGTACGCAATCTATCCATGCGATTGATTTTGTCGAAGCCTAACATGGTAGAAACCAATTAATTATCGATCGATGATGAGAACTGTTAACAAGTGTGAGAGAGAAACCACAAAATAAAAATGGCTCTCAAAGTACTTTAGTACAATCTATGAAGTGTGAATGAATGATTTGCATTCGAACACTGTGAGAATCGCTTTTGATTGAAGGTCGTAATGAAAACCTATCACAAGCAGAAACTCCGCTAATAGGCGTATTCCAAGGTATTGATAGGATTCTAATTAACTTTCTAGACAATGAGCCAATGTCAATAGAAAGTGATTCGTCACGAGGAAAGCCTACAACATGAAACCATTAGATCAAGTTTTGAAGAAATATTTTTGCAAGGACCGACACAAGGATGGTCACGTAAATGAAGACAAAATGTTTCAAATGAATGTTTGTTCGAACTTTCGAACACATAACGAAACCGTAAATGGATTGGTAGCATTTGACCCAAAGATAATACCTAGAAACCTATCAAGACTTTCAATGTGGTTCGATTAACTCGTTAGACAAAGGATTTTCAAACCTGGTGTACACAAGTGTGACAAAGTGTCATGTCCAAGAGTGACATGTTGCTTTCTAAAATAAGGATGGAAAATGGATTCCTTTCCCCACCACCCGCCCCCCCCACACACCATTACCGGCAAGTACCTCTTTATTTTTTTCAAGTTTGATGAGGATCACATTTGCTTGCTTTTGTAAGCACATCCTTGATGAGTCTATCTTAGCATTAAAATCGAACCCTAAGAATGAGTGGTTCGGTCTTGTCGTGTTCGACAGTCCCGCATCATGCACTTAACGTAGTCCGCATAGGAATAACTCGATGTTTTTCGCTTTAGAGAGTCAAAAGAAAAACACAAGTAAATTCCATGGTTGTTCTTTTTTTTTTATTAATTGAATCCCTGAAGCCCGAAAAGGATAAAATATCGCAGGAGAGAACTCTATTGACGATAATCAATTAACCTATACTCTTTAGTAATTAGTTCAATTGTATCCGAAAAGGGTAAACTCATCAATGGACGACCGTTCATTTACTTTAATCTAGTTCTGTTAGCCAATTACTCGGGGCCGATATTTTCTGCGTTTCGAGAGTCTCGATATGGGCTTAAAAAATGACCTCGTGTTTCATTTTTAATATTTTTTATCGAAATAAAAAGTGATAAAAGTATATTTAATGTCAAAATAATTCTTTTCGCAAAATCCCGTATCCTCGTATAAACTCGAACGAGTATAAATATATTTTCTAAAAAGTAAAAATATTTAGATTTGAATTTTTAAAAGTAAAAATAAATAAAATAATATTTTATTCATTTAAAACTACAAAAAAGGACAAATGTCATTTTCACCTTTTTGTTTTTTACACAGAGCAATAGACAAATTTTACCAAAACCTGCATTTATATCAAAAGAACCGACCGATCATTTCTAGAACCGTCGTAATCCGGTAATCCACATCATCATTGTATTTATTTTCATCCATTTCATTTCTTATTTTAATTTTTCATGGCATTTTTTAGGAGGAAATTATGTTTTAAAATTCACCCTGGGTGCGTGGTTTCGATTAAAGTAAAACCGCGCACCCCGATAAATTTTTTAAAAGAAAACCATCGATCCATCGCGGGTTCTATGTATGACGCGTGCGAACAAATGCACTATGTGTAAACACAATCCGTGCAAGTACCGTGAATTTTTGAAAAACCCAAATTTTCCATAAAAAATGGTTCAAGTTTCCTCCAATCGATTTCTAATGTTTAATTTGTTGATTTGAAAGTCTTTAATCATCTTGTAATGGTGAGAACAAAAACATGAGCTTGTGGAAAACGAAGCTACGGATGATCCAAGAACCATGTGTGCATTAAAAATTGTGGTTTACACAGTGTTTCCGGGAAATTTAGGAAGTGAAGGCACAAGTTGAGTCGCTAACTTGGCTTGTGAACGAAGGAGACACAAGATCAACGTCGTTCGCGGTCAGACCATCGGCTTGCGATTGAGCCGTAAGACACATACTTCCTCACCGTATTGCCTCGTAGAGGGAGAAACATTTCCATATTTGGGACTAGACCAGGAGGTCTTTCCGGCCACTAGCTACAAGGTTTTGCGTATTGTAGCAATAATTCGCAGCTAAAGGATGGTCGCAGACATCAAAACCATTGTGCGACCGGAACTCAAAATCACAGCATTCAAAGTTACCGTTATCCGGGGTGCAAATCGTAGTGAAGGAGTGTTGGCCGTATGTATGCCAACTCACGAGCCAAGAATGGGAAGTTGAAAAACTTCGCATGGTGCGTCTCTTATCTTCGTTTTCAGCAGAGGATCCCACTCGTCGATCCAGGGATATTGGTGGTCACCCGCCATTTCACTTGGGGCTCCACCACTGCTTTCCCTTATTTTCCCAGCTTTTTCGCCTTTCGGCACAACATTATTTTTAGCAATTTTTTCGGTCTCAAACTTCCCAGCCGTTTTGGAGGCCCTAAACGACGTTTTTTGGGAAAACAGAGAGCGAAATTGGTCCATGGGTCCATGGACCAATGTTGCTCATTCCAAATTTGTAGTCTTCGGACAGATCTTTTTCTAACTATATGGTACGATCAAACGGAGATCGTATGCCAAAGTTACGCTCTCGGGGAAGTCGAAACACCAAATTTACCCAAACTAGGGCCCACAGTTTTGGCGCTTCATCTCCTAGGTTAGGGTTTTTGGCTGTTTAGGATTTCCCATTGTTTTCTAAATGACAATAGGCTCTGAGCCTCATTGTAACTCGCGCCCGCAGGTCCGTATCGCCACATCTCTTCGCAGACAGCTACCGCCCCCCAGCTAGTTTTATTTCCATTCTCGTCCCACAAATTTCAGCTTCTTTCGATATTAATGAAATGAAGTGTTATTTCGCCGCATCCTCTCGTATTTATGTTTATATGTTTATTCCTTGCCATGCTCGCATAAATCCTGATCGTTGGCATCGTAGGGGTCCGTTTTTTCTCGATCCTTCTTTGCATGTCCCCAACGGTGTCGGGGCATAAGGAGTCAGTGGCCCGATCCGGTGAACCTCAGAAGACTCCACCTCGCAAACCTCGACGGACGCCTATGGGGGACGCCTAAAAGAAAAGATGAGGGATAAGAGATCCTATCAAAATATTGCTCGAGGAGGCCCTCGAAAGACAAAGGAGCGTGATGATGATAACTTTGCTCGTATCCTTCAACCTGCCACCTACCTACAGTCACATCCGCATCTAGAAACCACTCGGAGGCGCGACTCCTTTTAAGGTACAAGCAATTTTTTGACATTCCCATATTTGAGGGTCAAATAGACTTCAGCGCCGTAGATAGATGGTTGAATCGTTAGAAGGATATTTCTCGGTTCATGACTTTTTCGCACGGGAGAAGATTATTTTTTGCACCCCCAAGCTACCCCCCACAAAAGGACCCGGGTGGGAACCCACTGTGAGAACAAGGACCCGACAGAACCCTTCGTTTCCCGCCGTACCAACTTGGAATTCTTTTCCCGAGACGCCACTGGCGAGGTCACACTATCCGTGGGGAGCCGTGAGGACAAGCACACAATGGACCACGCCGCGACAACAAAGGGATCAAGATGTGTGATGAGCCGACGAACTGCTCCATACTGCGTACCAAAGTTGGGTATCGTGCGCATCCGTAGAAACATCTCGCAGCAAAGTATCGCATGTCCCACAAACACATTCGAGAGGAAATGGAGTTCCTGACATCTCCTCGCTTGGCACGCATACCGGCATGCTGGGCCAAGATCGAGCAGCCCGCTAAAGAAGTAGACTTGGATCTGCGAATCAAAAGCAAGGAAAAGGTGCTTCTAAACCGAAGAACAAAGGATCGCCAAGGCATTGCAACTAAAGACAACTTCATCGAAGCCACAAGAAAAGAATAGCACCGCAAAGCCAAAAGAAGGACACGGGAAAGTGGTGAGTTCCACAAGAGGCCCACTCACAACACAAGTGAGTGTCGGCCAAGCAAATGCCAGTGGCCGAGATGAGGCTTCTCGAGCGATGCATGCCTCCGACTCCGAATCAAACCGAAAAGGCGAATGAAAAAGGGAAAGTCGATTATTGATGTGAGCCCAACGCCACCGTTAAGCATCGCAAAGATCCAAAAGGAGGAACCAAAGATCCGCAGGAGGAGGAACGTTCCTTCACTCCCGTATGGGTAAAGGGCCCCCAAGAGCGGCTCATCGTCGACAATGGGAGCCAAAAGGCCCTATTTCACAGATGTCATGGAAGCGGTTGGGCTTGCCGACCACAACTCACCCACATCCACACACCATCGGGTGGCTTCACTCAAGGACGAGATATCCGCGCCCGGCGTTGTCGCTTCCCTATAGCATCAAGCTCTCACGATGAGGTATTATGGGACGTTTTCCTATTAATGTTTTATGTATTATTAGGACAACCACTGTGGAAGCGCTGCGTCGTGTATGAGTCTTGCCCCGTCGTTATTGTTACTTTGGGAACAAGTTGTACAGATACCGCAGGTACCACCTCGCCGCTATCTCTTTGGTTGCAAAACAATGCAAAGAAGCTCATTTCCCAAACCAGAAATTCATTTTCCCGATGATCCGCCCCTGTGGCAAGAAGAAGACTGTGGCTACCACCCTGGGGACAGGCTCCCTTCCGCACAACAACAACAAATGGATAAGGTTGTGGAGGAGTATGGGGACATATTCACCCTCACTCATGGGTTCCTCTCGCACCGTCAGTCAAGGCACCCGATCGATCTCGACCCCCCTTGCGCTCGCTACCCAATGGACCGATCTACCTGCCGTCTGCTTCCGGAGAATGATGAAACTGCAAGGCGTATCTGTGGAGCTGCGAGGCAGCGTCACATCGTACCGTTCATCGCTCCGTGGGAGCCCGACCGTGTTGGTACGTAAGAAGGATGGGACGGGAGACTCGTATTGACTATCGGGGCGCTCGAACAAGATCACCGTCCGGAACAGGGTACCAATCCCACGATTGGATGACCTTCTCGGACCAACCCAAAGGTGCAAAATATTTTCAGCAAGTATCGACCAAGTCCGGCATCACCAAGTACCAATTGAACCCTCCGATGTGTGGAAGACCGCCTGTGCCGATAAAGGCCTTTTCAATGGCTGGCTATGTCATGGTTGATTTAACGTTTCGGGCGACCTTCATGAGGATGATGGATGACATCTTGCGGCTATTCACCAACTTCATTTGTAGTGGTACTTGGATGATATTTCCATCTTCGCGTACTTGGAAGAGCACCTTCACCACATCCGACAAGTCCTCCAAACACCGCGGCAACACAAGTTGTGTGCCAATTTGGAGAAGTGCACTCTTTGGCATGACCTGTGTTCAATATCCGGACACATTATTGATGAAAGGGGGTGCATGTGGACTCCACCAAGATCCAGCCGATCGTGATTGGCTGTACCCCCAACCACTATACCGCAGCTCACATCTTTTCGGTCTTGCCACTTTACCCGAGGTTCATGTTGACTCACATCACCGGCCTCGAGTCAAGTCACCACAAGGGAGGAGCGAGAGCAAAATTGTTTTGGTCGGAACTCGGGGCCGTGCTGCGTTCGCGCAATCGAAAACCGCTCTGCTTCCGCCCTTGCTCACTTTACCGTACTTGCAACAGCCTATTCGAGATCGAGACAGCATGCCTCCGACTACGTTATTGGAAGTGCCTACTCAACAGGACATCTGTGCGGGCATTTCACAAGGAGACATTGTCCGACACAGTCATAAGTACCCCACATATGACAAAGAAATGTACTCATTGTGCAAGCTTGTCGACAATGGAAGCATTGCTTACATTTTGGGAAGGAAACAATCATCCACACGTACTCAAGGTGCCCCCGCAGCTCATACGCGTACACAAGGGAAGTCACAGAATGACCGCCATCGTAAGTGGTCTACATATCTCGCAACAGCTTATCGGAACACGAAGCATAAGAAGGGTAGCACCAATCATGTTGCAGATCGCTCAGCCGACCACCGATCGTGGTGCTCACCATCGTTCAACTTCTTGTGGGCATGAGACTTCGATTGGCCGCTATTAGGGGAGCACCCGGCACCGCCAAACCACAAGGCACTTTTGGGGCACGCAAGTTCCAAATTTTCACCTCCAGGATGCACTTTATGTCACATGGGACACCTTTTTGTGTTCCTTCGGCGCAGCGGCACAAGATGATATGAAACACACCTGCGACGAGTCGACATTTTTGGTCAAGAAAACAAGACAATCCCGCGTGCTATTTCTATTGGCCGAATCCTTCGAAAGGATGTCGAGAAGCACATCGTATCCCGCACCGTTTGTGCTATTGCCAAACCGACCATCAAGAAGCAAGGCCTACATACCCTCTCTACCTACCCCCGCCGACTTGGGAATCCATCTCCATGATTACATGTCGGGCCTCGCTCTACCACAGAAATGATCGTGTTTTTGTGGTCGTCGATAGACTTTCGAAGATGGCCATTATGGCGGCCCTGAAGAAGAATACCACAAACAGAAGCCACCGCTAAACTCTTCTTTGAACGAGTGTATACCCTTCAGATCCCACAATCTATCATATCGTACCCGGACAGCGTCTTCGTTATTACTTGGTTCAGCTCTTGGTCGATGTTGGGATACCGTTCACCAAGTCTGGCGCCTTTCTCCATCCTCAAACGTATGGCCGCACAGTAGGTCGTTAATAGAATGATTGTACACATTCTGCGCATGTACAATTTGTTAGGGTCCCGTGATTTGGCCGATTGGCTAGCCAAATGACGATGTAACATCAAACCAAGCTTTGAGCCCAAGGACCTAGCCTTTCCGGACTCGGTAGAGGGCTCTCTACAAGTGTAAAAGATGCCTGCAGTGTTTACTTGCGATGTTCGATATTAGGCCAGTTGGTGCGTGTTTTTGGTTTTTTAGTTTTTTAAGCTTGTGAGGGATGAAACCGATCAAATACATAAACCGGATAACAAGATGTAGATAAATTGGGCTATGGGGTCAAACAAAGCCGAAGGAAGCTATGAAGTGACGATGTAAAGTCGCCGTAGGGCCGATTTGATCTACTGTGAGAAGGATCTCTCGGGCAAAATGGATTAAATGGACAATAAGTTGAAAGACAAGGGATTTCATGTAACTAGTTAATAGCAAGACATAAATATGTAATAACAAGCCATTAATCATGCTAGTATAACTATAAGCCAATTAACACATAGAAATCAAACATTCCAGCCCATATATAGAGGTGTAAGACCTCTAACTTCGGGAAATGGCTATCGTACTTTTGGGGAAAATACATAAGACAAACTAACAACTCATAAACTATGTCAACACCTAAACACAGTCTCTAAGTCATTGCCACTTGGACAAACAAGTTTTCATAGTTTTAGCAAAGGGCTAGATCGGGACTAGGCCTCCTTGGTTCAACAAAATGATCAACAAATCACCAAAGAGAAAGTTTTTATGGACCTAACTATGGGAAATGGGACAGTAGGTAGGCAAACCATACATCCTACTCAACATACATAGAACTGATGAATAAAATCTCTAGCAACAATACCTTAGGTTACCAAAGAGCAACGAAGAATTCTTTAGCATAACTAAGGGAGAAGAAAACATCAAGCTATGAAGATCTGTGGATTTTGAGGTGCCTCCATGGGCATATCTCAAAATCAATCTTTACCGATCTATAGCAGCAAGAAATATGAATTATGAGGAAACTAGAAGACAAAACACATTAAGAAGCACTATACCATTCTACCATGTCAAGGAATCTATCAATAAGCCTTCACCATTCCTCAAAAGCATCCAAGAGGCACCAAAAATCATAACTCAAGTGTATTCCCAAAGCTCATATGACCAATGCATTAATTATTCTCTCAAGTTCACCGTATTTACAATGAGAACCATGGAATAAATAGGCTTGAGGGAGGAAACCTCATGGAGCAACTAGCTATCCCATTGGCCAAGTCAAAAATATCTAAACTTGTCCTTGAGGCTTTGCAAAGCCCAAGGCACAAAATATCTCACTAAATATCTAAAAAACTGCTAAAAATGGAAATTATATTGACTTCATATGATTTCCCAATGACAAAAATAGTTTAACGCACATTTGGGAAAAGCAATATTTTTGGAGTTCAAAAATTACAAAAATACCACATTTATGCCCCAAACTTCCACTTGCTGGATGTGCAAATGGCAGCTCTCTCCCGATGTCGAAAATGAGGCCTATGACAGCTCGTTGTTGGAAAGCTCTGTCTGCTTTCCTGAGCAAGTGGGAATCACCTCAATCTGATCTCTGAAAGGCTCTCAAACTGTACCTGTGCGCAAAAACCCGGTAAAATAGCAATGTTGACATGTATGCGTACGGTGCAAAATGAGGCTTTTTTTCGCCAATTTGGAGGGGGAATGATCTTCAAATGCCTCTGAAAATCGCTGGAGAGCTGCTCATGGAATTATAGCATCCACTTCTGGGTATCATCCTCCTCCTTTGACAAATCCTCGAAACTGAAATGGCGCATTTATGAGTTTTTGGCTAAAAACCCAAAAAATGCCAAAAAACAAAAAGTTTCCGAAACAAAGCTCAAAATTGGCATGCTCGACCTCGTTAAGGGTCCATAGAAACATGCTCCGAAGCTGAGGCCAAAATATCAAGGGCTGATATGCTTTTTGCTTCCTTTCCGTGCTAGGCGCCCTCCTTCAATTTCTTCAATTTCTTGTGCCACCTTTAATTTTCACCGGCAAACTGACGTAGCTTCCGAAAGTGAAGAATCCTTTCTTCCGTAGCTCGAAGATCCCTATTTTCCCTCTCTGGCACGAATTCCAAATGCCGGTTAGCTCTCTCAAGCCATGCTTCCTTGTTTTCTGACTTCGCTCAAAGAGGAAGGTGCTATGAGATAGTTGCTTCGAATTGGAGCTTTTTCTTCTCGCTTTCTCCTCGTTTCTCCAAGGCTCTTCTAAGCCCGATGGTTCTAGGCCTCTTCCGCTCAGGGCTAGTCTTCTTCCTTCTCCATCATCAAACTCGCCAATGAGCTCTTCGATTCTTACTTCTGCGCCTTTTCCGCCTTCTTTCTTATACTCGTATTGCCCCTTGCTTCATGGATAGCTACGAAACTTCATTTGTTTGTTTTCAACCTCCAAGAAATGGTTGAAATTTCTCGCCTTTTGAAGATCTTCTTGCAACACTTCAATTTTTCCCTCTTTGTGAATGAGGAGGTTTTCAAGGATGCGGGCCTCATTATCACCGGCCATCGTCGGGGATAGGATGACAATGACGTACCGTGTCAGCACTTTCTCCAATTTTACTTTTGCCTTGAATGCCAACCGGCGCTTTTTCTTCGCAAGCTAGAAGTGGTCCTTGGTCGATCTCCTTAGAAATGTTCTTTGGTCAACGTCAAGGAGGCGCCCACCGTCGTCTTCAACATCCTCCGTTCAGCCAGGCTCAAAAAGGCGTTTCAATTGTTTGCTCAACTCGTCGCTCAAACATCGTCACGATGTCCTTCTTCCCCGTACCTTTCCGTCCATCAACCCGTAGCCGCCGCCGCCACCGCTTTTTCTCTCGTGGTTCACCGTTTCTCCTCGTTCACTTGGTCGCCCAAAGGTCATCTTTAGGTTTTAGGGGTAGGCCTACTAGATAAAAGGCAATCGGGCGATGGACAGCCGAGGAGACACATGAACAGGGAGGGTTGGTGCGAAGTAACCCTTTCACATAATGAATGAATCCATGAACCCCCTGCACCTCGGTGTAAGAAGATAATCTTGATCAAGGAATGACAAGAGAGAGGATTTACGAGGTGTGAGCCTTTTTTTGGACAAAGAAATGCTTATTTTCTATGCTTTTGGACAAAAGCATGTGGAAGGTTTAATTGCCTCTATTTCGGTAAAATGCATCACTGCTTGACATGATAGGCAAAAATTTGCTAAACCTCCCTTCACAAGTGAAATATCTCATTATGGCTTTGGTCACTGGAGCATAAATCGTCAAGAAGATAAGAGAAAGGGAAAGAAGAAAGGATGGTTTCCATGTTCAAAGCTTGATGAAAGGTTTACAACTTCGTATCAAGATGCGCTTGCTTAAACCACTTTTCACCATGACACGGGATCTTGGTAGCCTTGGATACATACCTTGGAGAGATTTTAAGTCAAGACCGCTAACCGGAAGTGTTTGTCCTTGAATCTCAAAGCGCACAAATGTGTAGTGGTTATGAAACTCTTGACTTCTTCTATCCTTTGACAGAATCAAGACACTCCTCTTCATGGAAATTGAAAAGCACCGATGGGTGAGCATTGATTTCTTTCTATGGAGATAGGTCGATTTCTTATGTGGACCGCTTCAGATCTCGCTTTGGGAGGCATTTTGACTTTGACCAACTTTGGAAGAGGCAAACGCCTTCGACCGTAGAAAATGGATTGAAACCGGCCACTACACGGTTTGGACGATATGAACACCGTGTTTTGAACAAACAATGTTTTTGAATAAACCACCTCTCGTACTTATTAAAAAACAACCTTTCAACTCGGGATGTATTTTTAGCAAGGCAAACTTTTTAATATGGCACCGTGTAAAGATGAGGCAAACCTTTTCAGAGATTCCCCGTGCGCGCTTTTGAACAATCACCCCTCTTGTGACTTTACAGAGTGTCAACCTACACTGGTATTTGTGTTTAAAACAAAACTCAAATATAAAACCCCCGTTTCTTCACTATTCACCTTGAAAAATACCGTCATCGTATCAGAGAGCATCTATACAAAGGAAAGAAAGAGACCTTTTGTTAGTGAAAATTAGGACCTTCTCGTGTTTAGGAAAACACCTTTCACTTGTGAATTTTGAGAAACTGACCACCACCTTTGTGCTTTCAGCTTCAACAAGCTTTAAAGTTTCAACTATCAACAACTTCCGCCTTTAGAAAGTGGCTCGTTCACCTTTCATAAAACCCCGTTAACAAATTCCCAACATGATACACAGGTTTCGGTAAAGGCACCTGTTAGATGTATAACCAATGGCTATTTTTAGGAAACATACTGCTTGTGAGTTTAAGAGATCAAATACAATAATTTTCGTACCTCTGCCTTAATATTAAATGCAATCAACAAGAACTCTCGCCTTAGAAAGTGGCCCTTTTTCATTTGTGAAGTTTTAAGAAAACAAACACCGCTTTTGTACCGCTTCCAAAGTTGTAACCTATCAATGAAATCGCTCAGCAGTACTAGTTATCCTTAGAGTCTTTGTCAATCAGCTTTTCAAAATGATACAATATGGTGAAAAAGAGGCAGACCTGTATCAATGTCATACGTGCTTTATGAGGACACTTTTTCTTGTGAAGTAAGAACGAAACATCACCTCGTACTCTTGGCTTCAAATGTTAAATGCAATTACCAACAATCGCCTTTAGAAAGTGACTTCCGCACCTTTGGAAACTTCTTTACAACAATTCTTTCACAGAGTGACAAAATATAGTGAAAGAAAAGCACCGTTTAAGTAGTGTGTCAAAAGAGAAAAAGCCAATGATTACTCGTTTTATGGCTCTGACAACCCTAATAAAAATTTCTTGTTCAAGGAGTGTTAGTTTTCAAACTTTTAATTTCTGTCTCCGTACAAAAGCGCCCACTTTCCATCGTTTTTTACATTCGAAGCAAATCACTACACACAGTATAGGCAACAAAACATGTGGTCGAGGTAAATGACAGTAGCTTTTTAAGACCAACAAGCTTTTACGCAGATTACCGCAGTTTTTCTTTCAAAAACAATAAAAATGTTAAAAACCCTCACCGAGTGCACTTGACCGTTTTAATAGTGGAAATGTTTGGATGATAGTGTGAAAGCATTCTTCATTAGAATTAGGTCCTAGACAAGAATTTAAACCTCCCTTAATCAAAACACCGCTCACATAAGAAAACCTTCTCGCCCTTTCGATTTATTTGAAGATGACACGTCCTTAATCTCAAACCCAGCCTTTTCTCTCGTATGTGTTCTTCGAATAACAACTTAGCCCTTACTTTATTTTAAAATAACTCGTTTAAAAATATAAACTCGTTTCTTCATAACAATTTTTCTTCTCGCTTTTTAGGTGCCTCCCTTGGAATTTCAAATACAAACTTTTGAAGTCGAAGGAATGATGCGAAACACCAGATTTTTGCAACACCGGTTTTGGAAGGCTGAAGAATCGTTGAAGACCCTTGGCACTTGCGCGGCATCCTTGGAGAAACCCGTCGGCAGAAGGTGTTTGCTCGGCTTCCGCCCGTCGTGCTTCCGCGCTCAGACAGAACGTCGCGCCAACGCACAGCACGGCCGCGCCGGTTGTGTTGCAGTTTGTAAACCCCCCGCCTGTGCACGTCGCGCGAACCTGGTGCACGTCGTTGCCCTTAATCGTTAGCATAAACTTCAAATTGCTCAAAAACGCCTTGATACCCAAGTTGCGGAATTTGGTTTTTGAATTTCGAAATGACTTACTTACTTTCCTATTCCACTCTTTTAATCACACCTTCAACCTTACATCATTTTCAAACAAACATGCTCAACGGTCATTCTATTTTTGTGCTAAAATAGAACTTTGGTTTGGTTCTTTTTTGTGGAGTTCTTTGTCTTGAAAACCTTTTGATTTTTTAACTTCAAGATATCTTAAAACTGCCTGAGAGTTTCCATACATTCGACTCACCGTTACATCACCGATTTTAGCACCGGTGTTAAGAGGAGGACTTCTACTTTGTTCTTTGGGGGACATTCATCACCAACCTTTAGACCCTAAAAATGTTCTGCTAATCTTTGTGGCTATTTTTGCACATCGTGTTTAATGGTACAGCATGTTGTCGCATCTTTTATGACCCGCAATGTTCTCCAAAGAGGGGCATTTTTTACTATAATCCTCTCGCTTGACAACTCATTATGCCACATCTCTGCCTAACGCTTTTATACCGTATCTTTAGCCGAATCGCCTTTGGAATGATGACAACTGTCCGTTTTAAGATATATAAAAATAAATGGCAACTCATCAAAACCAACTTCTTCTACCTATTCATAAGATTGAATACCATTTGCCTCCTTCATCCGAAAAGACAAGCTTCGTAAAACAGAAAACATGGCTCTTTGATACATTACCATTATTTTGCTTCGATCAAAGGTGTGTTAACCTCTTTTTCGTCAATAGAACCATTTCATAACCCAACTATGTTCACCCTTTCTCTCTTTGGTGATTTTTAGCAAGGAAGGGCTATTCATAATGCGCCGTAAATTTGAAAGCTTTGAACACCATTTCTTGAAAAGCACTTCTTTGGATCTTTGGCATGTGATATTGTTTTGTTGCTTGAACCTTTCCCTCAAGGAAAAGTCTTCCTTTGGTATCAATGGCACACATATATTCAATATTTTCTCTTTTCTACCGCAGTACCGACAGTATAGCTCTTTGAAGAGGGAAAACAATACCTTTGCACCATAAATGGTAACACTTACCTCGTGCAATGACTTCCTTTATTCAATTTCTTTGTGTCCTTTCACCGCACTTTTTAGACCTACTGGGCCAACAACCTACAATGACTTTGGCCATATGCTCACATATGGAGGAGGCTCTTCATCGGTGTAAGGTATCCGGGGCTTTTTTTCAACACCGTTTTGACACAGCTCGAATGTGATGGTAAGTGGACCACTTGAATTCAATCTTCGGCATCTTTTTCGCAAGCATCACCGTATTTCAGAAGAAACCCTAGCCACGTGACACCGTTCCTTCCGTGACCGTTTCCGAGGTGACCGAGATATTTATCATTTGGCTTGTTCAACTCATGATAGATTACTTGAAAATAACCTTTGTGACTATGAAGGTCGTTATTTTTTGAAAAACCGAAGAACTCTCCTCCTACCGTGTAATGGCATTTGTCGCATTTACTCTATTTAATCTGTGGATAAATAGGCTTCTTATGATTGGAATGTTTTACCAATGACCCGCCTTTCTTCATTTCAACAATTTCCATGATTTGAAAACTTCGTATGACACCCTTTATCGTACCAAATTCTTTTTTCTTAGCATATTTCAAACCTGCTCTTAAGTATGCACGATCACTCAAATTCATAAAACCTCGGACATGTTTCTGACTGCTCAAAACAAAGCAAACTCGGGACCTTGGCAATCTTCCAAGTCATTACTACGTCGCCTCTCGCTTGTGGATGAAGGAGGCGCCTAACCCTCTCGCTTTGTAAATGAAGGAGGTTCGGCTCCTTGACAATTTACCGCCTTGCTTGTAGACAAAGGATGACCCTTTCTTATCGTGATTTTTCATGTCGAAATATCGTAAAGTCCGTATGAGGATTTCGCTTTGCAACTTCATCTCAGCTTCATAATACATTTAGAAGCAAATGTTTTTCTAACCGTAGATTCAAGTATTTCTCCCCGAGATGAAGATATTTCGTCTTTTAATCCATAAAACACTGAAAACACCTAATAATCACTTTGGAGATTGGGGTTTATGCGAAAGGTCGAGACCCAGGGGTGTGGGTGGCGCACCTAGAGCCGTTTGTCAATTTCATTTGCAAAGTGGGAGGTCGACTATGATTGGTTTCAGGCAGAGGAGGCTTTTTTGGCTTTTTGATGATTGCCAAGGGTAAATGCTCAAAGTGCCACTTCCTAACATGGGGGAGACTTTTTAGCCGTACTTGGATTTTTCTTTTAGAGCCGATAAGGCATCATGAGGGTCAAGCTAGGAAAAATAGTGATAATGGATTTTGATTTTGACATGGGTAAATGAAAAGTAGAAGGGCCAAAAAAGTTTTAGGAGGGTTTTCTAGATGACATATTGACATATGAAATCAGCTTAGAAAACTCAGCCGTAGATATAGTCATCACTAACATGTAAAATATTGATGGCTAACAAAGGCTCCATTTGGGGAGGGCGGGCCTCGTCAGAGTGTGTCCAGCATCCGTATCTTTGGCTTATGAAGACCCGTGCCTTATCCATTGGCGCAAAATGTACCCTTCGATGTTATTTCGAAAAAGTGACAAAAAGATGGTTAACATCAATGATACTTCTACCTACTCCACTATCTTTTCCTAACATTTTTTCTTCTCTTTGGCGCATTTGAACTACAAATTTTTTGACAATGTATATTTTTCTTTTTTGCAAATGAACCCTATCTATTTCTACTCTTATATCTCATGAGTTCAGACAGCCGATGAACTCCATTACTCTACCTATGCTAGATCGACCGTCAAGATTAAGCAAAATGGACAAGATTTCATTCTTCTAATCTACAAATATGAAAATTTAAAAGTGATAAAATCCTGTGGATTAGGCAATCGATTGTCATGCATTTGCGTACAAAAAAGACAAGTCGCACACAAATGTTATTCCGCAACAAAAGGAAACCAGACAAGCGGGGCTAAGACACAATGTGCTCATCCTCGCTTCTCCTTTGTCTCCGTTTTTAGGCATGTGGAACCATAATCTCTCCCTAATCTAAGCTCTGGTGGATAAAGCCATCTTACACAATGTTGACTATCTTTGCACCACCAACTTATCAAGAAGTCAAATTTAAACATAGTTTCCGCCTATGATTAGGCTAGATAGCCGAACAAGACATTGAAGTACTAGTAGCGGCATTTAGACTCGCGCGTTTTCCGAAGGACCTGTTGGAACATGGGGCTTTACCATCGCTAGAAATCGCTCTTTTTCTACTTTTTCACCGTTTTTTTGTATTTTTCTTCGTTTTTTCACTTTCTTCAAACAACCACAAAATGAAAAAGTAGTTTCACAAGGCTTAGCGTTTTAACTATCTACCTATCCTAATCTACCGTACACAACATACATTCATTTGGTGAACTCTTCTTTCCAACAAATCACTACAGATGATCAAATGGGTGATTCCGGTTTAGTTCTTTTCATGATGTAGAAGCTACGAAAAGGCCACTCCACTTGGTTTGTTTCCGGACAAGAGTGCTTAAGCTTTTTCCTCATTCTCGCGCAACTTGTTCATGATAAAACCCACTACTCTTTCGGTACTTAAGGAAAACAACAAATGGATCTTGGAATAATGCCCGATCTAGAGGTTTTGAGATATAGGATTCATTCAAGACTACTCTTTCAGACTTCTCAAGGAACAACAAATGGATCTTGGAATAACGTCCGATCTAGAGGTTTTGAGATATAGGATTCATTCAAGACTACTCTTTCCCGTACTTCTTAAGGAAAACAACAAATGGATCTTGGAACAATGCCCCATCTAGAGGTTTTGATATATGTGATTCATTCAAGACCACTCTTTCTTCCACTTGGCTATATTTGGACCCTTCGGTAAAGCAACTCTTCTTCATGATCACCCGAACCGTTAGAGATTCATCGTCATGCATTGGCAAAGGTAGTTTTCATTCCAAGCTGATGTGTTCGATTAAGGGATCAAAACTCGTGTGGAGGTTATTAGTTTGGTGACAGTATACACCGTGATAGTAAATTATTTTGAAAGGGTAGTGAGACAACTCTCATGTGTTTATCAAATCTTCTTTTTTCTTCATCTCATAATTTGTGACTCAATGGAACTTTGTTGCAAATCTAGAGTTAAGGAAGATTCCGTGTCCAAAATGACTTCCTCAACTATTTTGGTGAAAGGCCTCATTTACAACATGCCCAAGAAATTCATCATCTTCTCAAGCTCATCAATGCTTTGAAACACTTCGTTGATCTCCAATTATGTGAATGTTATCTCTGGAGTGGATCAAGTGAAGTAGAGAAAAGAGTCTCGAGACTCTTCACTTACTTCCAAACTTTCTGCTATCCTTACCGGGCACACATAAGACCGTAATGCTTGCTCACTTTTCTCAAGTTTATGAAACCTAGCTTCCCCTCCCAAAAATCAAAAGTCGAGTACCGTACGCTAGTGTCTCTGCTTGGAAATCACAATCATCAACATATTGATCAAACTCGAGAATCAATAACACAAGAAATGCGCTATCAACCATGCACATTGGGATTACTTATTTCTTTTTCTTCAAACTGATCTACACATCTATTTTCTCGATTTATGACATGCAATATTAACAGGAGAAAGATCAGAAAATTTTTGGTTATATGAAGTTTTAGAGGTTACTTGTATGTTTATAAGTTGATCTATTTCCCCTCTTCTGCCAGTAAGGAGGTATTTTTCATTTTCTACCATCCCTTTTCTCTCGGGGAACTGACGGAAAGATGAATGTCTTTTGGGTTTACCTTGCGAGAGATGATGAATCATCACTTATGCCCTTAGAGATCCCGTGGGTTTTCTTCGTCATTTCTCGCTTATTTTCATCTTCAACCAATTCTTTTGTGATATTGAGGATAGTTATCATGTAATTCATGAGTTTTTTTCTCGATAGATTCTTAGGGGCCGCTTGCTTTTAGGAACTCAAATGACTCCTGTAACATGGCAGTAGACCCTATAGGTTTTGATTTATCTTCTATCTTGAATTCTTTTCAATCAGCCTTCTTCTTGATTAGTGAGAGTTAACTTGGAGTGGTGGTTTTCCCGAATAAATCGACGTCGAGAGATCTTTAGGGAGCAAATTTTTCTTCAAAGCCTGGAATGATTTACAAAGATATGGGTAGAGAACCTAAAGGTTTTGATTCTTCTTCCATTTCTTAACTGTGATTTCAAAATGGTCGAGAATAGAGCACGCCCCATAAGCTTTATTTCAAATTTTCCCATTAGGCATATTTTGTTTATAACTCTTGTCTTGTGATAGTCGAGTGTGCTTAACTCCGAGGAAGAAGGGCAGATTTGAAATAAGCAAAGTGTTAACCTTGTGTTTTTTCCTATCAAGTAACTTCTCTATTTTTTTTCCTACCATGCACACCAACTTTTTCACTTTTTCCTCTCGAAGATGCTAGTGTCTCTTGGATTTGTTTTGTCTTTATCTATTGTTCTTATTAAAGCCCCTATTTAGTATGTTGAATTCTACATCAACCGGCTATCCTTTGCATTTCTTCTAGGGTCAAAGGATCTTTGTTTTTATCCGGAAAACCATCTTCCGGGTCAAAAAGAGTCCGGTAATGTAAGAGAACACATCCGAGGTGGCTTTAGGTTAGCATTGTATGGTATACTTTATTGAACCCGGCTGAAAAGCTTTGTATTGTCTCCCCCCGGTTTTCTTTTTAACTCATTGTATTCCTTTATGATGAGAACTTTGTTACCTATGACCACCCACCTATCTAGGAAGATTCGAGTGAACTCGGGTGAAAACTGCAATGTCAGCACTGCTGTTTTCAAACCAACTCCTAATTTTTCCTTGTAATGATAAGGCAAACATTCTAATACACACATCATCTTCTTCTATGTCATAAAGGTCAAGTAAATCTTCAAGTTTTCGGGCATGCTCTTCAAACAGTGACTTTGGAGATTTCTCCATCAAACCCGGGTAATTTATTTTAAGATCTACAGGAAGGGCTTGTAAGATGGGGAGGTAAAACCAGAGGCTTGTATCTTTTCCGGGGACCTTTGTGGATATAGGTAGTGTAAAAAGAGGTTCATGACCGTTTGAGGTTTCGCCCGTAGTGGGAAAGGCAGCTGAAGCTCATGTTTTGCTAGGTTTTCTGGTAGTGGAATCTAGGGCAGGTACAGGTGCACAAGCCTCGCTCATGGTCTAAGATTTGAGGCTTAGCTTTTTGAGGTTTGGAGATCTTTCCAATGATCAATGTAGATCCATTTGGTAGAGTTCATGATCGTGCTCGTTATACAGAACATAGTTACGTACAAAGACAACAATTTCTTGAATCCAACCAAGGCCCGAGTGCTTTTTCTTTCTAGGATGACCTACCATGTTTAGGTTCTTCCGCGGGAGTCTTTAGGTCTATCGTCGGGAGTCAGGAGTCGCCAGTGGAACTTGGTTGTTGTAGAGATGTAGCTATGGTCCACCACCAAAAGAATTAACTGGAAATGTTTTTAAGGTTTTTCTTAGTTTTATGTGCGTACCTATGGTTTGTTAAAGTATCCAGACTTGTTTCAACACTCTTTGCTAGGGTGATGAGAACAAAAAGAGTTTACTCTAAATGGGTATATGGGCTGCTTGCTTGTTTAAGTATCTAAAGGACTAAAGAGTCTATAAGAGTTTACAGACCGTCATGTACTCACTGCCCCACCATCTCCCGCTATGTTAGTGAGCGATGGGATAGGTTGACCTGACAGCAATTGGAGCTTGGTAAAATAGTAAGGCTTACTTAGAGCGTAGTGGAGTCGCTGTGTGGATTATCACGAGCTGAGATATACTTGTATGGTCCACCACCGTACTATCAAACCAATCTAAGGGAGTTTTTTTGTGGTTTTTTCTCGAGTTTTATGTGTAGCTCAGGGACAAGAGTGTTATAAACTCGATTCATCACTTCGCTAAGATGGAAACGTATTTACACCAAATGATTCTAAAGGCCGATGGTCTCGAGTTAAAAGTTGAAGGATCAAGGAGCTCATAAAAGTTTGCTAGATCGTCATGTACTCAATAGGTCCCACCGTGATCGCCATTATGTTAGTGTATGTAAGGAGGTGGCTAAATCGGATGGTATTCTAAAATTTAGCAAAGTAGTAAGGCCCATCGGAGGCTAGTGGAGTCGCCAGGTGGATTTTTAGTTGTTTTGAGGCATATGTGTATGGTCCACCACCAATACTAACAAAAACCAATCTAAGGGAATTTTTTGGGGTTTTTCCGAGTTTTATGTAGTCCTCGAGGTTTGGAAGAGTGTCCCACAAATCGAGTCATCATTTTGCTAGGATGGTGAGACAAACTGTGATTTTCTACTTCTTCTAAGTTTGACCGAGATTTTGAGAGTTCCTAAGGATACTTGTGATGTTTTGACTCAAGGTCCCACCGTGATCGCCATTATGTTAGTGAGCGGTGGGATAAGTCACACAATCACTAGTAATCTCAAAAAAGTCTCTAAAGATGAGGGAACTAAGTTTTGGAATCACTCGCAGTCCCACCATGATCGCCATTATGTTAGGTGAGCTATGGGATAAGTCAACCGCCTAGTAATCTCACAAAGTCTCTAAAGATGAGGGAAACCAAGTTTTTAAATCACTCGTGGTCCCACCGTGATCGCCATTATGTTAGGGTCCCGTGATTTGGGCCGATTGGCTAGCCAAATGACGATGTAACATCAAACCAAGCTTTGGAGCCCAAGGACCTAGCCTTCCTGGACTCAGAGAGGGCTCTCTCTATATATGTAAAAGATGTCAGTGTGTTTACTTGCGGTGTTTTGATATTAGGCTAGTTATGAAGTATGTTTTTTAGTTTTTTGGTTTTTTAAGTTTGTGAGGAATGAAACTGATCAAATACATAAACTGGATAACAAGATGTAGATAAATTGGGCTATGGGGTCAAACAGATCAAGGAAGCTATGAAGTGATGATGTAAAGCTGCTGTAGGGCCGATTTGATTCACGGTAGAAGGGATCTCTGGGCAAAATGGCTTGAGTGGACAACAAGTTGGTGAAAGACAAGGGATTTCAAGTGTAACTAGTTAATAGTAGACAATAAACATGTAATAGCAAGCCATTAATCATGCTAAGTATAACTATAAGCTAATTAACACATAGAAATCAAACATTCCAGCCATACATAGAGGTATAAGACCCTCTAACTTCTAGAAAAGGCTATCAGACTTTGGGGAAAACACACAAGACAAACTAACAACTCATCAACTACGCCGGAACGCCTAAACATAGTCTCTAAGTCATCGGGCACTTGGACAAATAAGTTTTCATAGTTTTAGGCAAAGGGCTAAATCGGGACTAGGCCTCCTTGGTTCAACAAGATGATCAACAAATCAGTCAAAGAGAAAGTTTTATGGACAGAACTATGGGCAGCTTGTAGGTAGGTAGGGAAAACCATACATCCTACTTAACATACATAGAACTGATGAATAAAACTTAGCAACAATACCTTAGGTTACTAAAGAGCAGCTAAGAATTCTTTAGCATAACTAAGGGAGAAGAAAACATCAAGCTATGAAGATTCATGGATTTTGAGGTGCCTCCATGGGCATATCTCAAAATCAATCTTTACTGATCTATAGCAGCAAGAAATATGTAATATGAATGAGAACTAGGAGACAAAACACATTAAGAAGCACTATACCATTCTACCATGACAAGGAATCCATCAACAAGCCTTCACCATTCCTCAAAAGCATCCAAGAGGTAGTCCAAAAATCATAACTCAAGTGTATTCTTCAAAGCTCATATGACCAATGCATTAATTCTTCTCTCAAGTTCAGCCTCTGATTTACAATGAGAACCATGGGATAAATAGGCTTGAGGGAGGAAAACCTCATGGAGCAACTAGCCATCCCATTGGCCAAGTCAAAATATCTAAACTTGTCCTTGAGGCTTTGCAAAGCCCAAGGCACAAAATATCCCATAAAATATCTAAAAAACTGCTAAAAACGGAAATCATATTGACTTTACATGATTTCCCAATGATAAAAATAGCTTAACGCACATTTGGGAAAAGCAGATTTTTGGAGTTCAAAAATTACAAAAATACTTCATATTTATGCCTGAAAAAGGTCCCCTGACTTGCTGAAGGAAAATGGCAGCCTTCCCGGTGTCGAAATGAGGCTCATGATGGCTCGTTGGAAAGCTCTCTGTGTCTTCTTTCCAACGCAAGTGGAATCACCTCAATCTGATCTCTGAAAGTCCCTCAAAACTGTACCTGTGTGCAAAAACCCAGAAAATAGCAGGCTGCTGATATGGCGGGCAGAATGTGCAAAATGAGGCTGTTTTTCGCCAATTTGAGGGGGTGAATGATCTTCAAATGCCATGAAAATCGCTGGAGACCTGCTCATGGAATTATGGCATCCATTGGTATCATCCTCCTCTCTTGACAACTCATCAAACTGAAATGGCGAATTTATGAGTTTTTGGCTAAAAACCCAAAAATGCCAAAAAACAAAAAGTTTCCGAAACAGGCCCAAAATTGGCATGCATGACCCTCAAGGGTCCATAGAAACATGCTCCGAAGCTGAAGCCAAAATATCAAGGTCTGATATGCTTTTTGCTTCTTTCCGTGCTAGGCGCCTCTCCTTCAACTTCTTCAATTTTTCTTGTGCTACCTTCAATTTTCGCCTGGCAAATTGATTTAGCTTCTGAAAGTGAAGAGTCCTCTTTCTCTGCAGCTCAAGATCCCTATTTGCCTTCTCAAGCTTTAATTCCAAATGCTGGTTAGCTCTCTCAAGCCATGCTTCCTTGTTTTCCTCAATTTCCTGCTCAAAGAGGGCAGTGAGAGGAAAGGCTTCGAATTGAGCTTGTTCTTCTGCTCTCTGTTTCGCCAAGGCTCTTCTAAGCCCGATGGTCCTAGGCCTCTTCCGCCTAGGTTGGTCTTCCTCCTCTTCATCATCAAACTCGCCAATGAGCTCTTCAATTCTTACTTGTGCTTTTTCTGCCTCTTTCTTATACTTGATTTCTCTTGCTTCATGGATAGCTACATGAAACTTCATTTGTTTGTTTTCAACCTCCAAGAAATGGTTGAAATTCCTCGCCCTTTGAAGATCTTCTTGTAATGCCTCAATTTGCCCTTCTTTGTGAATGAGGAGGTTTTCAGATATGGTCATTGTTTAATGACTTACTGGATAGATAATAGCTAATTCACTCATGTTTCACTTTCAATTTTACTTTTGCCTTTGAATGCCAATCTAGTGCTTTTTCTCCTTGGCAAGCTAGAAGTTGTCTTTTTGGGCAATTTCCTCTTTTTAGGAACAGTTTTGGTCACTGTCAAGGAGGCAGCTTCAGCTTGCTGTCCTTCCTCAACATCCTGTCCAATTTGTGTTTCAAAAGGCGCTTCAATTGTTTGCCCAACTTGCTGCTCCTCAACTGCTGTATTCTGCTGTTCATCAATATCTAGCTGCTGTCCCTCTTCCTGCTCACGGCTAAACATCAATATTCATACGTCGTTGATCTTCAAACTCCACGTCGCCGTCACGAATCTCCAACGTCCTTCCTCAAAATCCGGCCGCTGCTGCGCCACGCCCTCCTTTCTCCCCGTGTTCATCGCCTCTCCTACGCCTCTCCTTCTCCCTGTTCACTTGGCTGCCCAGTGGTCATCTTGAGTTTTTTAGGGGTAGGCCTACTAGACAAAGGCACTGGGCGATGGACAGGCTGAGTAGGAGACACATGAACAGGAGGGACAGTGGCAAAATCTGCATGGCTGATGAAGGAATCCCATGAAACCTCTTTCTTCTCCAGCTGGTGTAAGAAGATAATCTTGATCAAGGAATGATGAAAGAGAGAAGGGATTTGCTGAGGTGGAGCCTTCTTTTGGACAGTAGCTGCCATTTTCTCTATGCTTTTGGACAAAAAGTATGGAAGGTTTAATTGCCTTCTTCTGGTAAAATGCATCAACAAACGGACATGATAGGAAAAAATTTGGCTAAACCTCCCTTCACAAGTGAAATATCTCATTATGGCTTTCATCAGCGGAGCATAACTGTCAAGAAGATAGGAGAAAGGGAAAATAGCAGTGATGGTTTCCCTATGTTCAGGTTTGATGAAAGGTTTATAATCCTCTAGATCAAGATGAGCTTGTTTAAACCACTTTTCAGCATGATACGGGATCTTGGTAGCCTTGGATACATACCTTGGGGAGATTTTGAAGTCAAGACCCGCTAACTGGAAGTGTTTGTCCTTGAATCTCAAAGCGCACAAATGTGTAAGTGGCGAAAAACTCTTGACTTCTTCTATCCTCTGGCAGAAATCAAGACAGCCTACTTCATGGAAATTGAAAAGCACCGATGGGTGAGCATTGATTTCTTCTATGGAGATAGGCTCATATCTCTTATGTGGACCGCTCTTGTGATCTCGCTTTGGAGGCATTCTGACTTTGACCAAACTTTGGAAGAGGCAAACTGCCTTCACTGTACGAAAAATGTTCTGCTGGATTGAAAACTGGCCACTACACTGTTTGGACAGATATGGACCCTGTGGTGTTGAATAAAATGCAACAATGTTTCTTGGAATAAACCACCTCAGTACTTCTCAAAAATAGTCCTTCAACTCTGGATGTACTTCAGCCATGTAAAATACTCAATAGGAAACCATCAATTAAAGATGAGACAATATGCTGTATAAATTTCCTGTATATAGTGTTAAGCAATCATTCCTCCTGGTGAGTTTGTTAGAGATGAACCAACCCTTGCATTTTGCATCTATAAGACCAATCTTCAATATTAAAACCCTGCTCCTTAGTACCTCTGTCTCAATGTTAAAAGCAATTTACTAACAGTCACTTCAGAAAACAAAGCTCCTTTCATTTGTGGGTGTTTTAGAAATGACACTGTCTCTATATCTTCCGCCTCCAAAGTTAGAATCCCATCAACTAACCAGCTCCCAGCAAATTGCCCATCCTTAGAGTCTCTTTGTCAATCAGCTTTTTCAACATGATACAGGTGAAAAAGAGGCGACTCTATGTTGATGAAAAAACCAACACACATTTCATCACAAACACACTTTTTCTTTGTGAAGTTAAAGGATCAACCATCACCTGTGTACTTCTGGCTTCAAAAGTTAAACTTGATCATCAACAACCCTGCCTTCTAGAAAATGGCCCTGCTTCACCCTTAGAATCTCTTTGTCAACAACTCTTCACAATGATACAATGTAGTAAAAAGAAAAAAAAAACCTGGGTTGAGTGTAAAATCAGTGCACAGTGGTTTAGAAAAAACACATTCTTTGCTTGTGAGTTTAAGAGATCCACCAACACATCTATACCCCTGCCTCCAATACTAACTTTAAACACTAACAACTCTGCTCTTTTAGAAAATGGCCCCTTTCACTTGTGAAGTTTTAAGAAATCAAACACCACTTTTGTACCTCTGCCTTCAATGTCAAAATTTAACCACCAACAACCTCTGTCCTTCAATATGCTGTTCACCTTTGGAAACTCTTTGTTAACAAATTCACAGTGGGAGAATACAGTGAATGAAAGGCAATCTGCTTAAGTAGTGTGCTGTGAGAAAATGCCACTAATTACTCTGTTTTTAAAGTCTTTGATGTCAACCTTAACACAAAAATTCCTTGTTCAAGGAGGCTTTCAAACATTTAACAATTTCTGTCCTGTACAGGTGTGCCCACTTTCCACTGTTTTGCATCTCAAGCAAATCACCATACACAGGTCTAGACAACAAAAACACAGGGCTGAGGTAAAATGACAGAGCTTTAGAAGACTAACAAGCTTTTAGACAGAGATTACCAGAGTTTTCTCTTTTAAAACAATAAAAATGTCAAAACCCCCTCACTGAGTGCACTTCACTGTTTTAGTAGTGTGGAAATGTTTGGATGATAGTGTGAAAGGTTCTTTATTAGAATTAGGTCTGTATTTCTGCAACGAAACCTCCCTTTAATCAAAACACTGCTGTTTACAAGAAAACTTCTGCCCTTTGATTTATTTGAAGATGACACAAGCTGTCCTTAATCTCAAACCCAGTCTTTCTCTGTATGTGTTCTTCGAATAACAACTTAGCCCTTACTTTGGATGTAAAATAACTCTGTTTAAAAATATAAACTTTGTTTCTTCATAAAAAATTTCTTCTGCCTTTTAGGTGCCTCCCTTTGGAATTTCAGTCAGCAAACTTTTGAAGTCGAAGGGGAATGATGCGAAAATACCTTGATTTTTGGTGAAACACCGGTTTTGGAAGGCTGAAGAATCGTTGAAGACCTCGGGCACTTGCGCGGCATCCTTTGGAGAAAACCCGTCGCGCAGAAGGTGTTTGTCGGGTCGGCCTGTCGTGTGGTCGGGCGGCCTTGTACAGGCACGTCGCGCCAACGTACAGGCACGTCGCGCCGACAAAGGTGGCCTTTGTAAACTTCTGCCCAGGCACGTCGCGCCAGAACCCAGGCACGTCGCGCAGCCTTAACCGGTGCAGACAAACTTCAAATTGCTCAAAAAACTCCTTGATACTCGGGGGTTGCGGAATTTGGTTTTTGAATTTCGAAAATGACTTACTTACTTTCCTATTCCACTCTTTTAATCACACCTTCAACCTTATATCATTTTCAAACAAACATGCTCAACGGTCATTCTTTTTTAAAGTAAAATAGAACTTTGGTTTGGTTCTTTTTTGTGGAGTTTTTTGTCTTGAAAAACCTTTGATTTTTTAACTTCGATACATTCAAAACTTGCCTTGGAGAGTTGCCATACATTTGACCACCTGCAGATCACGGACTTTAGCACCGGGGTTAGGAGGAGGACCTCCAGCTTTGTTCTTTGGGGGACATCTCATCACCAACCTTTAGACCCTAAAAAATGTCTCCATAATCTTGTGGCTATTTTTGCCACTGTGTTTAATGGTACAGGTACAAGTTGCTGCATCTTTTATGACCTGCAATGTTCTCCAAAGAGGGGCATTTTTTACTATAATCCTCTGCTTGACAACTCATTATGCCACATCTCTGCCACTGTTTTTTTTTTTAATACTGTATCTTTGTGCTGAATCTGCCCTTTGGAATGATGACAACTGTGTTTGTTTTAAGACATATAAACAGTGGCAACTCATCAAAACCAACTTCTTCTTCCTATTCATAAGATTGAATACCATTTGCCTCCTTCATCTGAAAAGACAAGCTTGTAAAATATGAAAACAGGGCTCTTTGATACACAGTCATTATTTTGCTTCGATCAGTGTGTTAACCTCTTTTTGTCAATAGAACCATTTCATAACTGAACTATGTTCATTGTTTTCCTCTCTTGGCGATTTTTAGCAAGGAAGGGCTATTCATAATGCGCCAGAAATTTGAAAGCTTTGAACACCTATTTCTTGAAAAGCACTTCTTTGGATCTTTGGCATGTGATATTGTTTTGTTGCTTGAACCTTTCCCTCAAGGAAAAGTCTTCTTTTTGGTATCAATGGCACACATATATTCAATATTTTCTCTTTTCTACTGTAGGTACAGTCTGACAGATAGCTCTTTGAAGAGGGAAAATAACACTTTAACTGCACACATTTTACCCGTGCAATGACTCTTTTATTCAATTTCTTTGTGTCCTTTTCCGCACTTTGTGACCCATCGCTTTTCAACAACTGCAATGACTTTGCAGTTTAATCTGCTTTCATATATGGAGGAGGCTCTTCATCAGCTAAGGTATCTGAAGGCTTTTTCAACAACTCTGTTTGACACAGCCTTTCTCTGAATATGATGTTAAGTGGACCACTTGAATTCAATCTTGGCATCTTTTCTTGCAAGCATCACTGTATTTCAGAAGAAAACCTAGCCACAGTGACATTGTTCCTCTGCACTGTTCTAAGGGTGACTGAGATATTTATCATTTGGCTTGTTCAACTCATGATAGATTTACTTGACAAATAACTTTTGTGACTATGAAGGTCAATGCTTTTTTGAAAACCAAGGGCTTTCCTCCTGCCTGTGTAATGGCATTGGTTAACATCTGTTCTATTTGATCTTGGACAAAACAGGCTACTTAAGATTGGAATGTTCACTGATGACATGCTTTCTAAAGTTTCAACAATTCACATGATTTGCAAGTTTGAAATGAGCTCCTTTATCAGACCAAACTCCCCTTTCCTTTGAGCTAGCATATTTCCACTATATTCCTGTTATGATCATCAGTCACATTCATAAAACCTGGAGTCCCTGTTTCATTTGTTTCAGTTCAATTCAAACCCGGGATCTTTGCAATTATCTGCCGGGTCATTGGCTCCGCCCAGGACGAAGGAGGCGCCTAACCCTCTGCTTGTGAATGAAGGAGGTTCTGGGCCTTGACAATTTACCAGTTTGCTGAGACAGTGGTGACCTTTTCCTGTGATTTTCATGCTGGAAAGAGCTGTAAAGTCTAGATGAGTAGCTTTCTGTTTTGCAGACATATCTAAAGGCTAAAGTTACATTTAGAAGCAGTTGTTCCTCTAACTGTAAAATCAAACATTTAATCCATGAGATGAAATATATTTCCTGCCTTTGTAGAAACATAGAACACTGTGAAAAACCTACTAGTCAGCTTGAGATTGGGCTTTATGCAGTGCTAAGACCTAGGGAATATGAGTGGCGCGACTTAAGGCTGTTTGTCAATTTCATTTGCAAATTAAGGGATCAGTCATGGTAGGTCTGTTGCAGATGGAGGTTTTTTGGCCTTTTAATGATTGCCAAAGGTGAAATGTCTTAGAGCGCCACTTCCTAACATAGGGAAGACTTTTGAAACAGATGTGGATTTGCCTTTTAAAGCTGATGGGAAGACCAATAAGGCTGAAGCTGGATAGGATTGTGATATGAGGTTTTGATATTCGACATGGGCGAACTGGAAAGGTAGAAAGGTGAAAAAAGTTTTAGGAGGGTTTTCTGGATGACATATTGACATAAGGAAATCAGTTCCTAGAAAACTCAGCTGAAGATATAGTCATCACTAACATGTAAAAAATGCTGATGGCTAACAGTGGCTCCATTTGGGGAGGGCAGCTCCTCGTCAGGAGGTGTCCAGAATTCAGATTTTTGGCTTATGAAGACCAGTGCCTTATCCATTGGCGCAAAATTTACCTTTCTTTTGATGTTATTTCTGAAAAATTGACAGCATGATTAACATCAATGACACTTCTACCTACCCCACTATCTTTCCTAACAATTTTTCTTCTCTTTGGCGCATTTGAACTAGCAGCCTTTTGACAAAGTAAATTTTTCTTTTTGCAAAATGAACCTATCTATTTCTACTCTTATATCTGCCGGAAGTTCAGATTAAACTGATGAACTCCTTCATTATTCTACCTAAAACTAGATCGACTGTCAAGATTAAGCAGTTTGACAGGATTTCATTCTCTAATCTACAACATGAAATTTAAAAATGATCAAATCAGGATTAAGCAGTTTGATTTGTCATGCATTTGCGGCATAAAAGACAAGCTGCACACAAATGTTATTCTGCAATAAAAGGAAACTAGACAAGCGGGGCTAAGATGTACAATGTGTTTTTCATCCCTCGCTTCTCTCTTTGGTTCTATTTTAGGCATGTGGAACCAGAATCTCTCCCTAATCTAAGCTCTGTGATAAGTCAATCTTACACAATGTTGACTATCTTGGCGCTCACTAACTTATCAGCAAATAAATTTAAACATGCTCAGCTATGATTAGGCTAGATAGCCGAACAAGACATTGAAGTACTAGTAGCAGCATTTAGACTTGCTCGCTTTCCGAAAGACTATTTTTTGGAACATGGGGCCTTTGTTCTATCTTCACTTGCCCTTTTTCTGCTTTTTACTTTTTTTGACTTTCCTATCTTTTACTGTTTTTGATTTTTCTATTTTTTCAATATTTCAAACAATGGTATGTACAATGACTGAAAGTGTTTCAAACTCAAAAATCTTGGAAATGACGGAATTTCAGCATCTTATCCTCGTAAGGATCTCCTCTCACCCTTGGCCCACTGAACTCTTGAAAAGAAAAGTTTGGGAAATTTTCTCTCTCTAACATGACATAGGGATTCATGCAAGAATCTCTAAACAGCCCAGTATCCTCCCTCTGTACCTCTCTGAATATCTGATTTCCACTCCTTTCCTTACTGTATGCTTTCTTCAGGTAATGTATGTACTCTTGGTAGTTCTTGAAATAGATAGTGACATCATCAAGGTATGCAAAAACACATAAATTTAAAACTGGGAACATGACCTTCATGAACAGATTTCTGATATTGGGTGGTTTAGCGATTTTGAACTTGAAATCAGATTTACCTCCCGCAAACTGGAAAAAATCTTTAAGTTGTCTATTTTGCAAAGGAATCTGATGATTATGATCTGAAAGATGATCTTGTAAGAATACATGATTAGAAGCATTTTCAATTGGTGAATCACGATCTTGAGTAGAAAAAACATGATTTTTGTTATATGGAGATGCAATATTATTTCTAAAATCAAAGCAGATTCTATGGCCATTAGTTTTATTTTTGATCACTTCAGTTTGTTTTAGTTTGTTGTGTTTGCTTTTGTTAAAGTTGTTCTTGGGGGAAAAGGTAGTGACACACTGTTTTCCCTTGTTTTTTCTGTAGAAATTAGTATTCTGCATGAGATTCCTGATTTTAGCATTTCTAAGTTCTTCATGAAAGGACAAAAAATGAGCCAATTTCAGTAGTTCAGGTATGCTGGGATTATAACTGTCATCCTTGCTCATAAGGAGTTCATCTGGCATTTTCTCGAGATGTCGAGTTACTGAAGTTATGGTCAAAGTTTCATTTGCAGTAGGAGGGTCACATGGTGGTGAATCTTTGAGATATGGTAGAAACATTAAACTTCCTTGCTCCCGGGTTCCAAATAGGTTTATGATGTGTATGTCTTCTAAAGCTTTTACCCAAAAGAAATTTCCACAAGTTACTGCTGGTGTTTGACTAAAGATAGAGCAATTTGATTGATAGTACATGAGGGTTTGTGCTTCTTGCTCTAATCCTACTTTGGAGAGGGTAAACCTACTTTCCTCAAGAGACAGCTGTTCATGATCATGGTAGTTTTGAGTGTCTAGTTCATCATAAGGTACCAGGGACAACTGATGTGGTGGATCTAAGTCTTTATCAGTTTCTTCTGACTCTTCTTCCATGTTTACATCAATATGCATAATGAAAGAGTTTAGGTCGGACCGCAAAGAACACATTGGAATGTTATCTGGCCTATCTTGACTGCTGATCATGTATTTCATGTGTGATTCGTGGTACAGTATTCTGTTCTGACCAAACACAGGAATGGTGGCATATGACATGTCTAGTTGGATGTTCCCTTGGAGTTTGGCTCCCCAAGATCTGGATAGGAGCATCCCGTACTTGGGAGGAATGTCTGCCACTACTATATCCATGATAAGATGTTTCGCGGGTATTTGGGCCAGACTAAAACAAAGGTCTTTGATCAAACCCAGGCATTGGACTTTGCTTGAATCAAATGAATACAAGTCTTTGTATGGTCTTGTGATTTCCAAGCCTAATCTTTCCATTACTACCTTCGGCATAAGATTATGCGAGGCGCCGGAGTCTAGCATGGCATTATGGAGGATTTGGTCGTGGATGTTTAGGCTAATGTAAAATGGAAGAGTAACTCCCTCTTTGAATTTTCCTTCTACCTTTGGACCAAACAATACTTCAGGAATGTCATCAGTGAGATTAACAGTGTTCGCATCATTCCCTAGATTTAAGACTTTTAGTACTTGGGATTTATAAGAGTTTTGGGCAATGAGTTCATTAAGAGGCATGGTGATTTTGATCTTAGCGATCTCGCCTTCGAAGCTAAAAGGCATTTGAAGCTTAGATATGTTTGTTTCAGCTTTTTCAGCTAAGACCTTGTCTATGTTCTGAGTTTGTTGACCTTGTTTAGGGGTTTTGTTTGCCATAGTTGTTTTGGTGACCTTTGTAGAAGTATCAGGAGTATATGAGAGAGGACTAGTTTGGGTAACTTTAGCTTGGCTTTGATCAGTATTTTCAACCTTGATTTTGTCACTGCTTGATGCTTTTTTGAGGATGGTATCTGGAGCTTTAGCAGTATCAGAGTTACCTTTCTTGACATTATCTTGGTTTCTTTTTCTCCTAAGGTCATATTGCCTGTGGGCTTCTACAATAGCATTTTGAAACTCTATGGCAGGGTCATCAAGATCTTCATAATTGGTCTCATCTTGATCATGTGAAAAGAAGGCTTGTTCTTCTTCGGTGAGGTACACCTCACCTTCATTGTCAGACCCTATGAGGTTTAAATGATGTTCATCAATAGGTTCTGAGTCCCTATCATCTTCTTCCACATAGTTTTCATTGAATGGTGGCCTGATCTGTTGGTCATTATCCCTTGGTCTGTTTTGGGGCTGCTCCCTCCTAAAGTTTTGGTTTCGGTTTCTGATTGGAAGGTTTGGTTGGTTGTCCCTAACAGGAGCTTTTTCATTGATCTTTTCCCACATTTTAGCCATGGATTTCACTAAGTCATCTATTCTGGGATCTAGGGAAGGTGATGAAGTGGAGACCTCATCTCTATATGTGACTTTCCTTTCTGATCTAGTTCTAGCACTTTTTTCAGCTAGGTTGGCATCTGCTTTTATGGCTATTTGTTGCATTTCCTCCAAGGTAGGGGGATCCTTATCTCTCAGATGATATGTCATGTCCGGATCAAAACCCTCAGGAAATTTTGCCAAAGCTAAACCAAGTGGAGGTTTGAAATGAGGTGGGAGGGAGTTATATACACTGTTGAACCTGGTACAGTAAGCTTGGACACTTTCCCCATTTTCTCGTTTTAGATTGTTATATTCTGACAGGATTTGAATGGGGTTTCTTCGGATTTCCCACCTATTTCTGAAGATTTGATGCAGTTCAGGGATATTATGGATGCTGTTTGGAGCTAAGCTTTTGAACCATGCTTTGGGTTCACCACCAAGGCTTTGGGCAAATATTCTCATTCCGACAGTCTCGTCTTGTACCTCTAGGTATTCATAAGCATCAGTCATTCTACTTATATGCTGTTGAGGTGTGGTGGTGTCTTCTCCAGTAAAGTGTGGGATCTTGTCTTGATATTTGTTTGGGAGAGGAGCTAAAGGTGGTGGTAACACCAAAGGTGCGTACCAGGCTGCCATGACTGGAGCTAATGGATGATGTGCAAGATGAGGACTAGTAGGCTGAAATGAAGTGGTTTGAACAGTGGCGGTTTGACCAGGTGTGGTGGATGAACTTAGACTAGTGATCTGGTTTTGAGCAGATCTGGGATGATAGGAGCCAAATTGATAAAGAAGCTGGAAATCAGGAGGAGTGGTGGGTGAAGCTTCTCTAATAGGATTCTGTGGTGGATCTAGGGGTCCAAGATCGTCAAAGTTTATCTTACTATATGATTTGCTTCTGGGAAGAGTTTGTGATGACTCTAATTCAAAAGGTGAATCTAGTAGGATAGTGCGATGTTTCGGTACAGATTTTGTTCTACGGGTGAATCTACCAGAAGCTAGATGATCAGTTTCGGAAGCTTGCCACAGAATCTTTTCTGGGTCATCTACTATGATAGGGGGATTTGGATCTGGATGAGCTCTGGTATTGATTCTTCGTGAAGCCAGATTTTAGATCCAGAGTTTAAAGAGAATGGTATTTGGGAATGTTCTGGATGGGTGATTTTTCTAAGGTTCTACTAAGGCGAAGGATGGTCGGAGTTTTTTGTGGTTTTTTCTGAGTTTTATGTGCAGCCTAGGAGGTAAGAGTGTTATAAACCTGATTCATCACTTTGCTAAGATGGTGAAACAAAGAGTTTACACTAAATGATTCTAGAGGCTGATGGTTTAAGTTAAAAGTTGAAGGACTAAGGAGCCTATAAAAGTTTGCTAGACTGTCATGTACTCAATATGTCCCACCGTGATCGCCATTATGTTAGAGTGGCGATGAGGTGGCTAAAGGCGGGTATTCTTGAAAATAAGGGACTTATAGAGTTCTAAGGTGTCCTTAGATTGTCACAAACTCAAAGTCCCACCGTGATCACCATTATGTTAGAGTCCCGTGATTTGGCCGATTGGCTAGCCAAATGACGATGTAACATCAAACCAAGCTTTGGAGCCCAAGGACCTAGCCTTCCTGGACTCAGAGAGGGCTCTCTCTATAAGTGTAAAAGATGTCGGTGTGTTTACTTGCGGTGTTTTGATATTAGGCTAGTTATGAAGTATGTTTTTAGTTTTTTGGTTTTTTAAGTTTGTGAGGAATGAAACTGATCAAATACATAAACTGGATAACAAGATGTAGATAAATTGGGCTATGGGGTCAAACAGGTCAAGGAAGCTATGAAGTGATGATGTAAAGTTGCTGTAGGGCCGATTTGATTCACAGTAGAAGGGATCTCTGGGCAAAATGGATTAAATGAACAATAAGTTGATGAAAGACAAGGGATTTCAAGTGAAAACTAGTTAATAGCAGACATAAACATGTAATAGCAAACCATTAATCATGCTAGGAATAACTATAAGCTAATCAATACATAGAAATCAAACATTCAAGCCATACATAGAGGTATATGACCCTCTAACTTCGGGAAAAGGCTATCAGACTTTGGGGAAAACACATGAGACAAACTAACAACTCATAAACTATGCCGGAACGCCTAAACATAGTCTCTAAGTCATTGGGCACTTGGACAAACAAGTTTTCATAGTTTTAGGCAAAGGGCTAGATCGGGACTAGGCCTCCTTGGTTCAACAAAATGATCAAAAAATCAGTCAAAGAGAAAGTTTTATGGACTGAACTATGGGTAGCTGATAGGTAGGTAGGGCAAACCATACATCCTACTCAACATACATAGAACTGATGAATAAAACTTAGCAACAATACCTTAGGTTACTAAAGAGCAGCTAAGAATTCTTTAGCATAACTAAGGGAGAATAAAACATCAAGCTATGAAGATTCAGGGATTTTGAGGTGCCTCCATGGGCATATCTCAAAATCAATCTTTACTGATCTATAGCAGCAAGAAATATGTATTATGAATGAAAACTAGAAGACAAAACATATCAAGAGACACTATACCATTCTACTATGTCAAGGAATCCATCAACAAGCCTTCACCATTCCTCAAAAGCATCCAAGAGGCAGTCCAAAAATCATAACTCAAGTGTATTCTTCAAAGCTCATATGACCAATGCATTAATTCTTCTCTCAAGTTTAGCCTCTGATTTACAATGAGAACCATGGAATAAATAGGCTTCAGGAAGGAAAACCTCATGGAGCAACTAGCTATCCCATTGGCCAAGTCAAAATATCTAAACTTGTCCTTGAGGCTTTGCAAAGCCCAAGGCACAAAATATCCCATAAAATATCTAAAAACTGCTAAAAACGGAAATTATATTGACTTTACATGATTTCCCAATGATAAAAATAGCTTAACGCACATTTGGGAAAAGCAGATTTTTGGAGTTCAAAAATTACAAAAATACTTCATATTTATGCCTGAAAAAGGTCCCCTGACTTGTTGAAGGCAAATGGCAGCCTTCCCGGTGTCAGAATGAGGCTCATGATGGCTCGTTGGAAAGCTCTCTGTGTCTTCTTTCCAACGCAAGTGGAATCACCTCAATCTGATCTCTGAAAGTCCCTCAAAATTGTACCTGTGTGCAAAAACCCAGAAAATAGCAGGCTGCTGATATGGCGGGCAGAATGTGCAAAATGAGGCTGTTTTTCGCCAATTTGAGGGGGCGAATGATCTTCAAATGCCCTGAAAATCGCTGGAGATCTGCTCATGGAATTATGGCATCCATTGGTATCATCCTCCTCCCTTGACAACTCATCAAACTGAAATGGCGAATTTATGAGTTTTTTGGCAAAAAACCCAAAAATGCCAAAAAACAAAAAGTTTCCGAAACAGGCCCAAAATTGGCATGCATGACCCTCAAGGGTCCATAGAAACATGCTCCGAAGCTGAAGCCAAAATATCAAGGGCTGATATGCTTTTTTCTTCTTTCCGTGCTAGGCGCCTCTCCTTCAGCTTCTTCAATTTTTCTTGTGCTACCTTCAATTTTCGCCTGGCAAATTGATTCAGCTTCTGAAAGTGAAGAGTCCTCTTTCTCTGCAGCTCAAGATCCCTATTTGCCTTCTCAAGCTTTAATTCCAAATGCTGGTTGGCTCTCTCAAGCCATGCTTCCTTGTTTTCCTCAATTTCCTGCTCAAAGAGGGCAGTGAGAGGAAAGGCTTCGAATTGAGCTTGTTCTTCTGCTCTCTGTTTCTCCAAGGCTCTTCTAAGCCCGATGGTCCTAGGCCTCTTTCGCCTAGGTTGGTCTTCTTCCTCTTCATCATCAAACTCGCCAATGAGCTCTTCAATTCTTACTTGCGCCTTTTCTGCCTCATGAATGGCTGCATGATACTTCATTTGTTTGTTTTCAACCTCCAAGAAATGGTTGAAATTCCTCGCCCTTTGAAGATCTTCTTGTAACACCTCAATTTTCCCTTCTTTGTGAATGAGGAGGTTTTCAAGGAGGCGGGCCTCATTCTCACTATCATCACTTTGGATAGGGATAATAGCTAATTCACCTCCATGCTTTGCACTTTCTCCAATTTTACTTTTGCCTTTGAATGCCAATCTAGTGCTTTTTCTCCTTGGCAAGCTAGAAGTTGTGTTTTTGGGCAATTTCCTCTTTTTAGGAACAGTTTTGGTCACTGTCAAGGAGGCAGCTTCAGCTTGCTGTCCTTCCTCAACATCCTGTCCAGTTTGTGTTTCAAAAGGCGCTTCAATTGTTTGCCCAACTTGCTGCTCCTCAACTGCTGTATTCTGTTGTTCATCAATATCTAGCTGCTGTCCCTCTTCCTGTACCTGCTGCTGTTCATCAATATCTAGCTGTTGTTGATCTTCAAATTCTGGCTGCTGCTGCTCACTAATCTCCAACTGCTGCTGTCCCTCAAAATCTGGCTGCTGCTGCTCACTGATCTCCAACTGCTGCTGTCCCTCAAAATCTAGCTACTGCTGCTCACTGCCTTCTTTTTCTCCCTGTGGTTCACTGCCCTCTCCTTCTCCCTGTTCACTTGGCTGCCCAGTGGTCATCTTGAGTTTTTTAGGGGTAGGCCTACTAGACAAAGGCACTGGGCGATGGACAGGCTGAGTAGGAGACACATGAACAGGAGGGACAGTGGCGAAATCTGCATGGCTAATGAATGAATCCCATGAAACCCCTTTCTTCTCCGGCTGGTGTAAGAAGATAATCTTGATCAAGGAATGATGAAAGAGAGAAGGGATTTGCTGAGGTGGAGCCTTCTTTTGGACAGTAGCTGCCATTTTCTCTATGCTTTTGGACAAAAATTATGGAAGGTTTAATTGCCTGCTTCTGGTAAAATGCATCAACAAGCGGACATGATAGGCAAAAATTTGGCTAAACCTCCCTTCACAAGTGAAATATCTCATTATGGCTTTCATCAGCGGAGCATAACTGTCAAGAAGATAGGAGAAAGGGAAAATAGCAGTGATGGTTTCCCTATGTTCAGGTTTGATGAAAGGTTTATAATCCTCTAGATCAAGATGTGCTTGTTTAAACCACTTTTCACCATGATACGGGATCTTGGTAGCCTTGGATACATACCTTGGGGAGATTTTGAAATCAAGACCTGCTAGCTGGAAGTGTTTGTCCTTGAATCTCAAAGCGCACAAATGTGTAAGTGGCGAAAAACTCTTGACTTCTTCTATCCTCTGGCAGAAATCAAGACAGCCTACTTCATGGAAATTGAAAAGCACTGATGGGTGAGCATTGATTTCTTCTATGGAGATAGGCTCATATCTCTTATGTGGACCGCTCTTGTGATCTCGCTTTGGAGGCATTCTGACTTTGACCAAACTTTGGAAGAGGCAAACTGCCTTTACTGTATGAACAATGCTTTGCTAGATTGAAACTGGCCACTAGACTGTTTGGACAGATATGGACACTGTGGTTTTGAATAAAATGTAACAATGTTTCCTTGAATAAACCACCTCTGTACTTCTCAAAAACATTCCTTCAACTCTGGATGCACTTCAGCCATGTAAAATTCTCAATAGGAAACCATCAATTAAAGATGAGACAATATGCTGTATAAATTTCCTGTATGTAGTGTTAAGCAATCATTCCTCCTGGTGAGTTTGTTAGAGATCAACCAACCCTTGCATTTTTCATCTATAAGACCAATCTTCAATATTAAAACCCTGCTCCTTAGTACCTCTGTCTCAATGTTAAAAGCAATCACCAACAGCTCTGCCCTTTAGAAAGTGGCCCTTTTCATTTGTGAAGTTTTAAGAAATTACACACTACTTTTGTACCTCTGCCTCCAAAGTTAGAATCCCATCAACGAACTATGCTCCTCAGTGTACTGTTCATCCTTAGAGTCTCTTTTTCAATCAGCTTTTCAACATGATAATATGGTGAAAAAGAGGGCAGACCTAGGTTAGATGAAAAAACAATACACAGTGCTTTATGAAGGACACTTTTTCTTTGTGAAGTTAAAGGATCAACCATCACCTGTGTACTTCTGGCTTCAAATGTTAAACTTGATCATCAACAACCCTGCCTTCTTGAAAATGGCCCTGTTTCACCCCTAGAATCTCTCTGTCAACAAATCTTCAGAATGATACAATACAGTGCAAGGAAGAAGCAGACCTAGCTTGGGTGTAAAATCAGTGCACAGTGGTTTAGAAAACACACTCTTTGCTTGTGAGTTTAAGAGATACACCAACACATCTATACCTCTGTTTCCAATATTAACTTCAAACAATAACAACTCTGCTCTTTAGAAAATGGCCCCTTTCACTTGTGAAGTTTTAAGAAATCAAACACCACTTTTGTACTTCTGCCTTCAATGTCAAAATTTAACCATCAACAACCTCTGTCCTTCAATATGCTGTTCACCTTTGGAAACTCTTTGTTAACAAATTCACAGTGGGAGAATACAGTGAATGAAAGGAAATCTGCTTAAGTAGTGTGCTGTGAGAAAATGCCACTGATTACTCTGTTTTTAAAGTCTTTGATGTCAACCTTAACACAAAAACTCCTTGTTCAAGGAGACTTTCAAACATCTAACAATTATGTCCTGTGCAAGTGTGCCCACTTTCCCCTGTTTTGCATCTCAAGCAAATCACCATACACAGGTCTAGACAACAAAAACACAGGGCTGAGGTAAAATGACAGAGCTTTAGAAGACTAACAAGCTTTTAGACAGAGATTACCAGAGTTTTCTCTTTCAAAACAATAAAAATGTCAAAACCCCCTCACTGAGTACACTTCACTGTTTTAGTAGTGTGGAAATGTTTGGATGATAGTGTGAAAGGTTCTTCATTAGAATTAGGTCTGTATTTCTGCAACGAAACCTCCCTTTAATCAAAACACTGCTGTTTACAGGAAAACTTCTGCCCTTTGATTTATTTGAAGATGACACAAGCTATCCTTAATCTCAAACCCAGTCTTTCTTTGTATGTGTTCTTCGAATAACAACTTAGCCCTTACTTTGGATGTAAAATAACTCTGTCTAAAAATATAAACTCTGTTTCTTCATAACAATTTTCTTCTGCCTTTTAGGTGCCTCCCTTTGGAATTTCAGTCAGCAAAATTTTGAAGTCGAACGGGAATGATGCGAAAATACCTTGATTTTTGGTGAAACACCGGTTTTGGAAGGCTGAAGAATCGTTGAAGACCTCGGGCACTTGCGCGGCATCCTTTGGAGAAAACCCGTCGCGCAGAAGGTGTTTGTCGGGTCGGCCTGTCGTGTGGTCGGGCGGCCTTGTACAGGCACGTCGCGCCGACAAAGGTGGCCTTTGTAAACTTCTTCTCAGGCATGTCGCGCCAGAACCCAGGCACGTCGCGCAGCCTTAACCGGTGCAGACAAACTTCAAATTGCTCAAAAAACGCCTTGATACTCGGGGGTTGCGGAATTTGGTTTTTGAATTTCGAAAATGACTTACTTACTTTCCTATTCCACTCTTTTAATCACACCTCCAACGGTTGTTTTCATTGTCTATTTGAAATCCATGAATAAAGAACCCATGGCTATCCTTTTGATCATAGTGAAGTCTTCCTTTCAAATAGTGGCATTTCCTTGTTTTGAGAGTTAATGTCTTTATTTGCTTTCTTGATTTCTTTATTACTGCAGGTATTTAAACTTTGCCGGCTCTATTTGGTCTTAATGATAACTCTGCCCTTCTAAATGATATAAAACTGTGTTTGCTATCGAGCTGTTTTAAGTAGTGATAGTAATCTCTGTTCTTAGGTGGTTTACAGGTTTCCCTCTGGACTGTAAGTGCCATCTTTTGATGGCATGTTTTCACACTAGACTTCTCTGTTTACTCAGAAGGGATTTCTTGCCTTTAACCATCTTAAAGAAACTGCTCCTTTTGGCATCAATAGCATACAATATGTTCAATATCTTATTTTTTTCTACTATAGGTACTGTCTGACAGACAGTTCTTTGAAAAGGGAAAACAGTACCTTTGCCTCATAAACATAACACTTACCTGTGCAATGACTTCTTATTCAATTTCTTTGTATCCTTCCATTGTATTTCAAATCAATCAGCTTCAGCAACTTGCAATGGCTTTGGCCATCTACTCATGCATGGAGGAGGCTCTTTATCAGGTAAGGTGTCCGAAGGCTTTTTGACCACTATGTTTGACACAGCCTTTCTCTGAATGTGGTGGTAAGTAAACCACTTGAACAACATCAATCTTGGCATCACTACTTGCAAGTATCACTGTATTTCAGAAGAAACCCTAGCCACAGTGACACTGTTCCTCTGTACTGTTCTAAAGGTGACTGAGATATTTATCATTTGGCTTGGTCATCTCATGACAGGTTACTTGACAAAAATCTTTGTGACTAGGAAGGTCAGTGCTTTTTGAAAAAAAAACAAGGACTTTCCTCCTGCCTGTGTAATGGCATTGGTTAACAGCATCTATTCCATTTGATCTTGGACAAAACAGGCTACTTAAGATTGGAATGTTTACTGATGACATGCTTTCTAAAGCTTCAACAATTCACATGATTTGCAAGTTTGAAATGAGCTCCTTTATCAGACCAAAATCCCCTTTCCTTTGAGCTAGCATATTTCCACTATATTCCTGTTATGATCATCAGTCACATTCATAAAACCTGGAGTCCCTGTTTCATTTGTTTCAGTTCAAGTCAAACCTGGATCTTTGCAATTATCTAAGTCAATATTGGCCTGCGCCCTCTGCTTATGGATGAAGGAGGCGCCCTAACCCTCTGCTTGTGAATGAAGGAGGTTCTGGGCCTTGGACACTGTCGCCTGCCGAGACAAGCGGGTGACCTTTCTTTATCCAACATTTTGCCGAAAAGAGCTGTAGTCCAGATGATTAGTCTTCATTGCAGATATTTGAAGGTCTGCTACATTTAGAAGCACTGCTCTCTAATCAGAACTCAAACATTTACTCCATGATGAAATTTACTTTCCCTCATTTCTCAAGAACCATAGAACACTGTGAAAAACCTAATAGTCAGCTTGAGATTGGGCTTTATGTAGTGCTGAGATCTAGGGGATATGAGTGGCGCGACTTAGGGCTGTTTGTCAATTTCATTTGCAAAGTAAGGGATCAGTCATGGTAGGTCTGTTGCAGATGGAGGTTTTTTGGCCTTTTAATGATTGCCAAAGGTGAAATGTCTTAGAGCGCCACTTCCTAACATAGGGGAGACTTTTGAAACAGATGTGGATTTTCCTTTTAAAGCTGATGGGCAGACCAATAAGGCTGAAGCTGGATAGGATTGTGATATGAGGTTTTGATATTCGACATGGGCGAACTGAAAAGGTAGAAAGGTGAAAAAAGTTTTAGGAGGGTTTTCTGGATGACATATTGACATAAGGAAATCAGTTTCTAGAAAACTCAGTTGCAGATATAGTCATCACTAACATGTAAAAAATACTGATGGCTAACACTCCCTACTCTATACTGGAATCCAGACAATTGGGAAATCAAGAAAAACCCTCTCCAAATTCTGTCTGAATATAACAATCTTAAGAGAAATCTGGGAGAAAGTGTTCATGATTGCACTAGGTTTAATAGTGTTTACAATGCTCTTCAACCTCATATAAAACCTCCACAAGGCTTGGCCTTGGTGAAATATTCTGAAGGCTTTGATGCTGATATGGCCTATCAACTAAGGGAGAGAGATTACCTAACTCTAGAAGACATGCAAAAGGGGGTTGTAAGTGTAGAGGCCAATTTGATTGAGAAGAGGGCTAGGGTAAGATAAAAAAAAGGGGTGACTTATAGAGATGACACAACACCTACACCCTCCTCTTCCAACACCAAACTTGACTCCATAGTCAAGACAATGGAGAGGATGATGGAAAAATTCAATTTGAATGAGAGAACACCTCCTAGGGAAAATCAAGCCAATCTTCAAAACAAGAATAGGAATCAAAATTTTAGAAGAGACCCTCCTCTAGTCAGAAAAAGAGAGAGTGACCAACAAATCAGACCCCCTTTCCAAGACAACTATGTAGATGAAGAAGAAAGAGAGTCTGAGCAGTTGGAAGAAGACCATGTAAATGTCATAGGTTCGGATGATGAGGATAACACATTCCTTACCGAAGAAGAAAAAAGGATGTTTTCCTCAAACCCACATGAGAAATCATATGAAGATTCTGAAGAATATAGATTAGGATTTGAGAATGCCATAATGGAAGTCCATAGGCAATATGACCTTAGGAGTAAAAAGAGTCAAGATATTCCTAAAACCAATCAGCCAAACACTGCTGTTAGAAAAACCTATGAACCTATCCCTAAAAAGACAACAGAAAATACAAATATTGTGGCTAAGAGAACTAAACTAAACATACCAAAGACTAGTCAACCTAACAAATATGCAAGCTACCTTAGTACTTCAACTAGTGGCCCTGAAAAAATCCTGCTTTCCAAACCATTAAATTAGAATCAGAAAATTAAAAATGTAGAAAATTTCATGGCTGATAAAACTGATGTAAATGCAATAAGGACACCTATACCTTTCAGTTTTTAGGGGGAGATTTCCAAGATCAAGATAACTATACCACTCACTGAACTGGTAACCCAAGAGGTATATAGATCCCAGATTTTCAAAGTTTTAAATATAGGGAGTGATACTGATACTTTAAACTTAACTAATGATAAACCAGAATTGTTGTTTGGTCCTGAAGTAGAGGGAAAACATCAAGAAGGAGTTGTCCCTACTTTCTATGTAAGTCTGAACATACATGATAAAATTTTGCATAATGCTATGTTAGACTCCAGTGCCTCACACAACCTCATGCGAAAGGTTGTGATGGAGAGATTGGGCTTAGAGATCACAAAAACCTACAAATATTTGTACTCTTTTGATTCCAGTAGGGTCAAGTGTATAGGCCTAATCAAGGATCTGTGTGTCAATCTGGCACAAATCCATGCTAAAATTCTAGTCATGGATATAGTTGTGGCTGACATCCCCCCAAAATATGACATGCTTTTATCTATATCATGGGGGTTGAAACTCCAGGGAAGCCTTCAAATGGACATGACTTATGCCACCATCCCAGTGTTCAATCAAACAAGGATATTATACCGGGAATCCCACATGAAATACATGATGAGTAACATAGATAGGCCAAATAACACACTAGTTTATTCCATTCACTTAGACCTTGACTCCTTCATCCTGTACAATGAAAATGACATAGATGAACAAATAGATGACAAGGAGAAAGGAATAATACCCTCAAAACAATCAAGCCCGTCCTCTGACCAAGAAAAGGACACCCCAAATCGTAGTAGCCCCAAAGTGCAGAGTATTGACAAAATTGAAATTGACACCCTTTGGCATATAAGCTTTGATGGCTCCTATGGTAAGGTTGGTTCAGGAGCAGGGGTTTGGTTCCACAACAAAAATAAAGGCCATTCCTATAGGCTAAATTTCCAATGCACCAACAACGTTGCAGAATATGAGGCTCTCCTTATTGGTTTACACCTACTCAAAGACCTCAAAGCTAAGAAAATATTGGTTCAAGGAGATTCATAACTGATCATAAATAAAATTAAGGGAGAATATTTAGCCAAGAACCCTAGGTTAAGGGAATATAGAAATGCTGCCCTAGACCTTCTCAAAACCTTTGAGAAATATGAGCTCACTTTCATCCCTAGGGCCCAAAACTGCCTTGCCAATGAGCTTGCCTTTGCTGCCAGAAATTTCTCTTTACCTTATGAAAAGAACCAATGCCTCATCGAAATAAAGAACAGGCCTACTGTACTGGACAACCTAAACCATTGGCAAGTGTTTGACAATGATGACCAAATAGATGATTTTCTACAATCCATAAATGACTTTGCAAGTATAAAACAGAGTTTGAGGTTTGAAAGAAATACTTCTACTGAAAAAGAAACTCCCAAAACAGAGCTTCCCTTTGTTGATGATATAAACCACCTTCAAAACTCTTGTGTAGCATAATTATTTGATAAATCTGATCCAAAAGAATTTGAAATTTTGCAGTACAAAAATGACACCTTGCCAAGAGGCCTTACACCACTAGAAGAGCTATTTGATTTTAATGATGTAGCTAAAAAACCCAAGATGGAATCCACTAAAACAAATGTATAAGAGTGTAACATTGGAGAGATTAAAGAGCCCAAAATGATCAAGCTGTCCAAAACTCTCCCATCTCTCACAAAATAGAAATACATTGAGCTTTTTAGAGAATTTAATGATGTGTTTCCTTGGGGGTATGAAGAATTGAAATCCTATGACACCAAAATCATTCAACATAAATTCCTCTCAAATAAAATTAGAAACCATTTAAACAAAATTTGAGAAGAATAAACCCCCTTTTGTTACCCTTAGTTGAGAAAGAAATAAAAAAGATGTACGAAGTCGGGATCATAGTCTCGGTCCAATACTCAGAATGGGTTTCCAACCTTGTGTCAGTTAGGAAGAAGACCGATGAAATTAGGCTTTATATTGAATTCAGAAATTTGACCAAAGCCTCCTTAAAAGACAATTACCCTTTGCCTAAAATGGATCACATACTCCAAAAGATAGTTGGCTCACAAAGAATTTCACTACTGGATGGGTTCTCGGGTTACAACCAAGTCCTATTCTTCCCAAATGACCAACTTAAAACTGCTTTCACTACACCTTGGGGTACATTCATGTATGTTAAAATTCCATTGGGTTTAATGAATGCAGGGGCTACTTTCCAAAGGGAAATGGACATAGCTTTTCCGGAAGACATAGGTTACTTCATAGTCATATACCTTGATGACATCACTGTCTACTCTAAGACTGATGAGGAGCACTTAGTCCACTTGAGAAAATTCTTCGAAAAATGTAGAAAGTATGGCCTGTCCCTCAATCCTAAGAAAAAATTGTTTGGCCTTCAAGAAGGAAAACTCTTGGGTCACATCATCTCTGAGGAGGAAATCAATATAGATCCCAAAATAATAGAATACATGTTACAAATCAGCCACCTTAGAAACATTAAAGAGCTACAATATTTCATTGGGAATATTAACTTCCTAAGAAGATTCATCCCTAACCTTGCTGAGCTCCTAAGAAATATCACCAATATGTTGAAAATGGAAGTATGAGTGAAGTGGAATATGGAAGCAAAACAATCTTTTGAGCTGGTAAAACAAGCACTCACGCAAACACCAGTCTTAATCAACCCTGACTTCACCAAGGACTTTCACATTTTCTCCTTTGCCTTGGACATACTGTGGCAGCAGTATTGTTGCAAAATAACATCATGGGACAAGAGAGGCCTATAAATTTCTTCAGCAAAGCCTTAAGGGATGCTCCTCTGAAATCTAACATTATTCAGAAACAAGCCTTTGCCTTAATCAAAGCTTTGAAGGATTTTCGAGTTTATATTTTGCATTCACATATCATAGCCTTTGTCCCAAACACAGTTGTCAAAGATATACTCAATCAAGACCCTGATGGTAAAAGGAGCAAGTGGATTGCTACCATTTTAGAATATGATTTGGAAATCAGACCCACTGAATTAATTAAGGGACAAGGACTTGCAAAACTTATGGCTGACTCAAATTTCCAAGCTCTAGACATGAATATGGTTGGCATGTTAGACGAAAATGAAGAAAGTACAACACCATACATTGAAGAAATGTTTCTAAATTCACCTTGGTATGTTGATATTATTTATGTGCTTCTTTATCTCAATGCTCCCCCTTCTTTGTCAAAAACTAAAGCAAGATTCTTAAAACAGAAAACATTAAATTTCTGCATTTTGGATGGAGTAATGTACTAGAATATTTTTTCTGGTTTACTACTTAAATGTTTGCTTGAATATGATGCATAGAAAATCATGCATGAATTACATGAAGGAGAATGTGGGGGTCACCTCTATTGGAAGACCACATCCAACAAGATCCTTAGAGCTGGCTACTATTGGCCTGCCTTATTTTCTGATACTCACAAACTAGTCACAACTTGCCATAAATGCCAAATATTTGATGGCAAAAGAAAGCTCCTATCTTTACCCTTGCACCCTATCAATGTTGAAGCCCATTTTCAACAGTGGGGTTTGGACTTCATAGGAGAGATCCATCCTACTTCATCTACCCAACATAAGTGGATCCTCACTGCCACCGACTATTTCACCAAGTGGATAGAAGCCATCCCTTCTAGAAACGACATTGATTCAGTTATCATCAAATTCCTTGAAACCAACATCCTATCCAGGTTTGGTTGTCCTAAGAAGATCATCACCGATAACGCTGCTGCCTTTACATCTAATAAAATGGTGTATTTTTGCTACAAATATCACATCACCCTCAGCCACTCCACTGCTTATTACCCAAAAGGGAATAGACTAGCTGATTCCTCCAACAAGAGCTTGGTAAACATCATTAAGAAGCTCTCAGAAAAAAATAAAAAATCGTGGCATAGAAAACTAGTGCATGCACTATGGGCTGATAAAGTAACCACCAAGAAATCCATTGGTATGTTCCCCTATCAACTAGTGTATGGCATGGATGCAGTTTTTCCCACCTCTTTAGGAGTCCCAGTCATGAAGCTTCTTCAAGAGGTTCAATTAGAAGAAAATGACATGCAGAGGAGGCTAAACCAAACCATTCATTTGCAACAATAAAGAGAAGAAGTTTACAAAAGGACCCAAGCTATCCAGGACAAAATCAAGAAAATATTTGATAGAAGAACCAAAGAAAATGATTTCCAGATTGGAGACAAGGTTCTAAAATGTGATTCAAGAAGGGAGGACAAAGGAAAACATGGTAAGTTTGAAAATATGTGGAAGGGCCCCTATATCATTGATTCGGTGAGACGCAACAATGCTTTCTTTTTGAAGGAACTTGATGGAACTGAAATGTTTGGAGGTCCTGTAAATGGGAGGATGCTTAAACATTACTTTTGTCAAGAACCTTATTTTAAAATTTCTCATTCCTTGTATATACCATTTTTTGATGAAAGGATATAAAGACAAAAACCCTAAAAGATAGAATAGGGGAAAAGAGGGTAGTAATGGAAAGATAGGTACAACCCCATACCAAAAAAATGATGTTGTTGAAAGTGTGCAAGTCTAAATGCCACTACTAGTCTTTGAAAAACAAGTCTTGTTCAGTCATTTAGCCTAATCATGGCTGAACATGTTTTCAATTTAGTTGCTGATAGATTAGTGAAAGAAAAACTTGTCAAAATCATGTAAACTTGACTTGTCAGAAGAGAATAGATTATAAACTAAAAGATACTAGTTTCGCATTCTCAAAACAAAACCAAAGAGGAAGATGAGGATGAATAATAAATGATAGATCACAACCCTTATCTTTCTATTTTACTTTCATGCAAAATAATTTTTGTGTGCAGCTTGTTCTTATGTCACAACTCATGGTAAGTCAGATTTCCTAATCCTAATTTAAACCATGCTTTCAATTTCATGTTTATAGCTTAGGGAATAAATTTTTTCAGACAGCTTAAATCTTGACAAATGAGTAGATTAGGTAGAAAATAAAAAGAGTTCATTAACCTAATATGGACTCTTGGAAGAGATAAGGGTACAATTAGATAGTTTGTTTTAAAAAAAAATAAAAATGTCAAGGGTTTTCCAGTTCAAATGCACCCAAGGAAGAAAAAATGTTAGGCAAGTAGGTTGGGTAGGTAGAGTTGAGGTTGATGTTAATCATGTTGTAATTTTTTCAGAAAGCATCATTTTCAGGAATAACATCAAGAAAAAGAAGAATTTGCGCCAATGGATGAGGCACTGGTCTTCACAAGCCCGAGATCTGCAGTTCTGGACACCTCCTAAAAAGCATCTTCCCTCCCTAGATGGAGCCACTGTTAGTCATCAGTATTTTTTCATGTTTTGATGACTAGATTCCTTGGCTGAGTTTTCTAGAAGATAATCTCAATCTGTCAATTTGTCATCTAGAAAACACCTTAAATTTTTTTTTGTCTCCCTACCTTTATTTTTCAGCCTATGATGAGAAAAGTCTTTAGTTTCAAATCCTATCTCATTTTAACAAAGTCTCCCTGTATATAGTTGTCATAGGTTTTGTCTCTCTACTATCAAAATCCCTTGTTTTCATAAATCTCATTGTCTAAGCATTTGGCAAAGCACCTGTCCCTCTCTTACTAATCATTGGATCATATGATAACTTGATCATACCTAAGGAAATATTCAGAATCTGTGACAAGGTCTGTAGGTCTAGGTGGTGGTTTTTAGGACAATTTTCCTTGACAAAGTTGTCCTAAGTTAAAAAACCCTGTTTCTAATACCAATCATCCATAAATTGAAAAACAACATACTGATTTAGCCTTAGGTCATACACCACTAACTGGTTACTTGTTTTTATTTTTAGCAAAGCTTAGAAATATTCATTTTAGTAAAAGAGTAGGATTCTAAAAGTTTCATGAATGAAAGAAGGTGGTCATGTCAAGCTTGATTTTATGACACACTGCTAAGCTCCCAAGAAATCAAATATCATCTACCAAATACATCTCTACAGGGGTGTATTCAATGATGAAAAAGTGAAAATGGGAGAAAAAGAACAAATTAAAATAGGTCTCTCATGCTGAAGTATTTTTCCATCATGAATAAGATGAAGTGTAGTAAGTGTGTAATGTCCCTTTTTCAGGAACATGCTGCTCCGTCGAGAATATCTTCAGATATTCCAATTCCTTATTCAGTGAGCTATCACAAGTCCATTTCAGATATTTACTGATGGGGAATTTATATGATATGTCTCCTTCCAAGGAAGGGAGAAATCCTGAGGCTAGTTGTCCCCTCTCAGACTCTGCCTATGGATATGCAATATTCCACCTCGGGAATTTCTGCTACAGGGTCTTTGAGGACGCTGTCTAAGGAAGCTGCTACATAAATAAGGAAAAAAAGAACTGGGATGCTCTGTAAAAACTTTGATACAACTCCCCTGCAGAAAATGAGCTCAAAGAAATCACTCTAGATGAGTTATTCAGATCTCCCCAATCTAGGTGTCTAAAATACTGCTCAATGAGAGAGCTTACAGCAACATAAGAACATGAATCTGAAACTCTGCAAATATGAATACATCATGAGAGGTAAATGATATAGCCATCAATATATCATGATATATCAGCATAAATATGCAAAGAATAGTTGAGGGAAAAGCCACTCAAACTTTAACAACCAACCCTCACTGAATAAGCAATGTAATACACGAATTGTTGAAAATCCATAAAATTCCAGAGCAGCTGCAAATGCGCTAAGTACATGAAGGAATAAGATGTTGAATATGAATGAAACACATATGTCACTGAAGGAATACAAGAAATAAACCCGTCAAAAATAATTGGGCTGAAATACAAGATTTCTAGCCAATCTAGGAGAGATTACTAGAAATGTCGGAGAATAAAAAAATGTGACAACCCAGTTGTCACTAAAACTGATCCAAAATGAGAATGAGGCTATGAATGATCTGAAATATTATTTCCCTCTTATGATCATGTCTCTAATACAAAGTTATGATCACTTTGTCTCAGAAACACACTCCTCTAAAGCTCCAGAACCCCTCTCTCACTCCCTCCATCAAAACAATGCAGTTTCCTCCATGGAATGCACAGTGGGAGATGATGGAATGTTGGAAAATGCCAAATAATATGAAATAACACCCAATAATCCTCCTTTCAGCTCCTCCAATGAATATATCACTCCTCCACTGAAGAAAACTAGATGAGAGACTCCATCAGTTCCTCTCGTGCTGCACCCAACAACACAACATCCTCTCTACTGCAGAAATAACACTGTAGAAGATGAATGTAGCTGTGGAAAATGACGGATTGAGGAAATTTATCTCAATCCTCATATTTTCTTGAGGAAGAGGTAGGGATTCCCAACATGGAACACCCTAGTTCCTGAGGGCACCATCACCCTGCTAAACAGCCTAGGGATGCAAGATTTTGTAGACCCAATTCTGAAAATCTAAATCATAACATAATGAAAATGGGATGCCATCTCCTCCATATAAAGTGAGAGAAATCCTCTCCACCATGGTCCCACCAACTATGGTTTCAACCCTCATGAAAGTGTCTTCCCTCCAAAATTACGCAGATTCTCTAGGAAGCCTCTTCCTCCTTGGGCAGCGCTGTTGACTTTAGTCAATGGTGACTAATCAAGTGAGCTAGGTTCAATTCACACCCTTTGTGTTTATCTCAGCTGCTTTATTCACTCCCCTTTCACATTAGGAGTGTTATTTCTTCATCTAAATGGGGCTGAGGTGTCTCCTTACCCATTTTATTAAAATAAAATAAAATGTGCAACTATAATGTTCCATTTTAGCTTGTGGCTAAAATTGGGAACATTACAGTCCTCCCCTCCCACATGTTGCTTGCCCTCAAGCAACTGCAAAGAGAGAACAAAATATTCTCCCCCTTCTTCTCTTGTGACCTCCTCATCAATGATCCCACCACTACTCAAATATGCTGCAATGAATCTGTCCTCCAATGCTCTCTCCCAAGTATGCAAGCTATCACAATGCTCCTCATGGAAAGATAGAAAGTGTAGTGGAATCCATTTTTTGCTGTGCTAAGGCCTCCTTAAGGTAAGAGTGATGATATGAATGGGAAAATTTGTCTCCCAATGATTATCTCTTCATGCATGAAATCATCCAAATAAAAATCTCACCCCAGATTGCTGCAATGTGTTGGGGCTGAATGGAGAGTTGTTTTAGTTTCCCAGGATGGCCCTCTCTCCATTTGAAGTGTGCATGGGGCTGCCTCTGTTCTTGGGCTTAAATGGTATGGCCTCCAAGAATGGACCAATCTACCCCATCAAGAAAAATCAGCCATGAAATGCCTCTGCAAATTCTCCAAGTGGTCCCTCCCACAAGAAGGTACAAGTAGCAATGTGGCAATCATGGTTTTCCCATGGTATCTCCTACAAGATCAACATGTGTGATAGGGAGAATCATGCTCCCAATATGCTGTACATACAATACTCTCCAAATAATGCTCCTCAATAGATATATAACATCATAAATGTATAAGGAGCAATATGCAATAGAAACAAGTTGTCAAATGACAACCAGAGAGTGGTCTCAAGTTCCAGTCATGGAACTGCGCAGTGCCTCCTTGACCTACCTCAAAATCAAAATTAACAAGTGCTATACTAGCCACTTTTTTGCTGCCACAACATCTCCTCATAAGATGAAACATGAAATACACATTGGTGCCAAGTGTGCACACTAGGGAACATGTGGCTCCCCCCAAAAACCATCTTAAGAATAGAAAAAATCAAGGCTACAAGTAGCTGCAAGTACATCCTCGTGAAAAATTCAATAAGGAACAATCCTCCTTGATACATCATGCTCATCAATCAATAAAAATAAGTACAATACCAAACATTAAATTATACCTCCTCCATTATGCACTAGAGCTCTTGAGCTGAAATGGCTCAACTGAATGCTCTCCCTCTCCTCCAATGAGTAAGGGAATGGTTGTGCCAACCTCTCCAAAAGACATCCGGGCTCTGCATCTATCCACATGCTGATGTAGGTCATGCTAAATTCCCTCTAAAGGGAACTTCGCTAGCAAAGAAAAGTATGCATCCAAGTGCATAGCTAGGAAGTCCTCATATGCTGCATGTAAAAGTTTCTCCTTGAGACTAGAAACTCTAGTCAAGAAGAGTCTACGATGATGATGGATGATCACATCATTCACTAAGTATATACCATATCCATCAGGGCCATCCAAAAATCATTCATGCATCAAGATCCTGGGACCTCTCAACCAAAAGTTGAGTCCTCCAACATGGATCAATCCTCCACATAGACAGTGCTGGTAATCTGCAATAAAGTGTTCCCATCACACTATTGCCTGCTACCTTGACATCCCCTCATTCCAAATTTATCCTCCAAGTTGCTGCCATGCCATAATGTAGCTACTCATGCTCAAACATAAATGATTTCCTTTGAAAATAAGTCTCCCATTAGAAACTATCACCTCCAAAGAATCTCCCGATCCTGGGAAATGTAAGCATGAGTGGCCTCCTTCCACTCCAATGCATGAAAGAGTTATTCCCTCAAAGGAAGTATCCTCTCCCACCAAATCCATGGAGTAGCCATCCCTCATCCATGCAGCAAGCTCTATCTACGTAGTATAGTTGATAAGAGTGGGTGATACTGAAAATGAGAGGGTGTATCCCTCCTCCTTGTGTTTATCCCCAAACTCACAATGTTGTGATGGACTCCTCTTAATGTCTCCACCCTTCCGGAATCCAATAAGTGGTGAACCAAGTAGCATGATGCCTCTCATCATCTCTAGATCATATGGTCCCCAGATGGAAATCCATCAAAAAGGTGAGACATCGAGATCTGAAAATAGACTGCATATATGAGTGGAATTATTTGTCCCTCTTTCCTCTGTGAAGTGCAATATCCTTTCTTTGTACAGAAAATTTTTAAAATAGATAAGGGAGAATTCTCTTCATCCCTTCATGCTGATCCTTCTGTTCTTCTTTCTCCATCTCACAATTCCCAACAAATGCTACACATGGCTTCGTAATTGTGTCTTGGTACCCACATGAAAAAATATTTGGAACTGCTTGCAAAGACACAAGGGTTACTCTAGTAGAAGCAATAGCTCCCCTTTCACCTCCATGTGGTGATGGATCTCCTCATAATGTGACAGCGCTATTGGTTCCCTCCAATGTATGCAAAGTGTTTGTGTTTATGACACAATGATTTTCACCAAGTTTTCTCCACCAAACCCTTAGTGAATGCATTAAATTTTTTTGCATTTGCATGTCAATGAAAATGAAACCCTCAAACCAACAATCATGAGCCATACCTTGGGTTGCAGCGCTGCTCCTCCCAAGCTCTCATTTCTTCCTCTACTCCCTTGCAATGCAAGTGATTTAAAGGACTGTGTTTTGGATTTGCATGTGTGGCTAAATGACCACACCCTTCATGAAAATAGCTAGGATTTGTTTCATCGACAAACTCTTCTCAAAACACTTCCTCAAATTTCCCTTTTATCAAGATCTTCAATAACCTCTTGGAAAAGAAGAAGGGAAACCTCCTCTTCCTTCATTCCTCTTCCTTGTTACCTTTTTCAATCTCCTCTCCTTGGAGAGATAATATCCTCTTGCTGATGGAAATAGATCTTGGGCACAAGTTGAGCCAAGATCATGCTCCAATACCACTGTAATGTCCCTTTTTCAGGAACATGCTGCTCCATCGGGAATATCTTCAGGTATTCCAATTCCTTATTTAGTGAGCTATCACAAGTTCATTTTAGAGATTGAATGATGGGGAATTTATAGTATATGACTCCTTCCAAAGAAGGGAGAAATCCTGAGGCTAGCTAGCCCTTCTCATACTTTGCCTATGGATATGCAATATTCCACCTTGGGAATTTTTCCTACAGGGTCCTTGAGGACATTGTATAAGGAAGATGCTACATAAATAAGGAAAAAAAGAACTGGTATGCCCTATAAAAACTATGATACAACTCCCCTATAGAAAATGAGCTCAAATAAATCACTCTATATGGGATATTCAGATCTCCCCAATCTAGGTATCTAAAATAATGCTCAACGAGAGAGCTTACAGCAACATAAGAACATGAATCTGAAACTCTGAAAATATGAATACATCATGAGAGGGAAATGATATATACATCAATATATTATATATAAGAATAAATATACAAATAATAGTTGAGGGACAAGCCACTCAAACTTTAAGAACCAACCCTCACTGAATAAGCAATGTAATACAAGAATTGCTGAAACTCCATAAAATGTCGGAGTAGCTGCAACTGTGCTGAGTACATGAAGGAATAAGCTGATGAATATGAATGAAACACATATGTGGCTGAAGGAATACAATAAATAAGCCCAGCAACAAGAATTGGGCTGAAATACAAGATTTCTATCCAATCTAGGAGAGATTGTTATTAATGTCGGAGAATACAAAAATGTGACAACCTAGTTGTCACTGCAACTGATACAAAATGAGAATGAGGCTGTGGTTGATCTGAAATATGATTTCCCTCCTCCGATCATGTCTCTAATAAAAATTTCTGATCACTTTGTCTCAGAAACACACTCCTCTGAAGCTCCAGAACCCCTCTCTAACTGCCTCCATCAAAATAACACAGTTTCCTCCATGGACTGCGGAGTGGGAGATGATGGAATGTTGGACCATGCCAAATGATCTGAAATAATGCCTAGAAATCCTTCTTTCAGCTCCTCCAATGAATATATCACTCCTCCACTGAAGAAAACTAGACAAGAGAGACTCCATGAGTTCCTCTCTTGCTGCACCCAGCAACACAACGTCCTCTCTGCTGTAGAAATAATGATGTATAAGTTGAATGTAGATGTGGCCAATGCCGGATTTAGGAAATTTAGCTCAATAATAATCCTTCCTTTAGGAATAGGTATGGATTCCCGACCGGGAACACCGTAGTGCCTGAGGGCACCATCACCCTACTAAACAGCCTGGGAATGCAAACTTTTGCAGACACAAGTCTGAAAATCTAAATCATAACATAATGAAAATGGGCTGCCATCTCCTCCATATAAAGTGAGAGAGCTCCTCTCCACCATGGTCCCACCAATTAGGGTTTCCACCCTCATGAAAGTGTCTTCCCTCCAAAACTGCGTAGCTTCTCTAGGAACCCTCTTCCTCCTTGGGTAGCGCTGTTGACTTTAGTCAATGGTGACTAATCAAGTGAGTTGGGTTCCATTCACACCCTTGGTGTTTATTTCAGTTGCTTTGTTCACTCCCCTTTCACATTAGGAGTGTTATTTCTTCATCTAAATGGGGCTAAGGTGTCTCCTTCCCAATTTTATTAAACAAAAATAAAATGTGCAACTATAATGTTCCATTTTAGCTTGTGGGTAAAATTGGGAACATTACAAAGTGAAAGAAAGCAAACATACAGGTTTCAAATCTAAAGGGTGCCTAAAGACAAAGGTCATTCATAAAAGACAAATGAACACAAAGGATTATGTGATGTCTCTCTTCAGCGCCCCATCCTAACTCCAAAGGCATCTTTGCACGAGCTCTCAAAAAGGTGACCTAGCCCTAGAAATCACTCTATTTCAAGGAAGAAGACAGTCTTTGACAGAAAGATCTTTAAATCAAATTAGTCATCATAGTGAAGGTGTAAGAAGGAAAGCTTCTTCTTATATCTTACCATGAACCTGGACTTTGAAAATCAGTCAAAGACAAATTCACTGTACCTTATGAGAGCACAGTCGGGAAAAAGGAGCTACTTCAGGAATACACACAGTGAGCATTTACCATTTACAAATCACATTGTTTTCTCCTAGGTTTCACAGTGATGTTATGCAGAAGATATACATTATAGACATGTCCTCATAAAGCAAGAAGACAATATGTTCAAATTATTTCATAAATGATAAGTGGAAAAGATTCACATTTGTTTTATATTTTGTATTTTTCAAACAAACAGACAAAGGGCACAATGTTGAGATGGATGAAGTTTCTATGTTTGATAGGACCTCATTCATGATAAGCAGAGGGTCAAAAACACATTTTTATGGCCTCCTTCATAAACAAGCAGAGGGAAAATCACCAGGTGTTAACTATGTATTTGAGAAAATTTGTCATTAATAGATAGAGTTGAGAGACCTTATTTAAAAAATTCGTTAAAAGATAAACAAAGATATCAAGAAGTTTGTACATGATGCCTCCATCAGATGAAAATTACAAGGTTAAATTTTTTAGGAGATCCAAAAAAGGGTAAAGCAGTTAAATCCTCAATAAAAGGGTAAAGTCACTTTTCAATGCAAGTAAAATGTTTTAAAGGGGAATTTTTCAAATTGATGAAAGGAGAAAAAGGATATTTCAAACCCTCCCTAAGATATAAAATGCCTCACTCGAACTCTTCTACTGTTCATTATGTTTTGTGCAAACATTTAGCAAAGGAGAAGAGACATTTTTTTAAACACCTCTGCAGCGTTACCAACATGTGCAGACCTGAAAACTACTGCGACGTGCCTGTAGGTCTTTGCAGAAGTAGTTTTCACAAGATACGATGTGCCTGTTAGGCCACGTGACATGCCTGTGAAAGTGCTTGACACCCAGTCATCCTGCACGCGACACGTTTCTCCGGGCCACCTCTGAATGGCCCACTGCCCAGGCCACCTCTGAACGACCCACTGCCCAGGCCACCTCTGAACGGCCCACCGCCCGGGCCACTTCTAAATGAAGGTTTGACCGCATGGGCCAATGCTAAAAGCAGTTTGCAACAACCTACAAAGAGCCCTCAAAGTTGCTAAAAAATCAGTTTTTACAGAAGGAATTTTCTTTAACAGCAGCTAAGACATTGTTTAAAATCAAACTGTGAGGAAGAAGACACAATGTTTTAAAGGGCCAAGAAAATCTATTTTTAAAAAGGAATAAATCATTTTGAAGGCCTCTTTACTCAGAGACAAGAAAAAATATTGTTTTAGAGAAACAAACTGATCTTCATCAAAAGGAACTTGTTTGCTAGCCAAGGAGGGAAAACAATGATTTTAGGTAGAATAGTAGACTTTGTTTTATAAATGTCCAGTTTAATAAATGAAAGAGAGAAGAACATTTTGAAGAAGAATACCTAGTGATAGTTTAAGGCTTGTTTTAAATCAAGTGCATGAAAGGTAACGCATTCTATAAAGAGAAAACATAGGTTTCTTTGAAGGCCCCTTTTCTCAGTCACAAGGAAAAACATAGTTCTTAGGAAGGAGACTTGTTTTCATTGATCAAGAACTGGTTTTCCAACTAAGGAAGAGAAACAATGTTTTGAAGAAGGGATCTTCTTTCAGTTCATTCAAAATTATCTTCTGATAAGCCAGTGAAGGAAACTTAAAGCAAACATGCCTCCAAGGAAAGCCAACAATTGGATATCACAATAGGTTTGAGCCTACTACAACTCAGGAGATAAATGAATCCCCTTCAGTTCTTTTCAATTTTCATGAGGTAGGGTGCCTTGATTTTTTCCAAAGAATCCAAGAGGTCACCAATCACCCTCCCTTGAGAAAGTTGTTTTCCCTGAGGCTGCAAGGAGAACATGTTCACATAGCAGGCCTTGATTTTGTGCTCACCCCTAGATCAGTGTCAAAGGCAACCAAGATTCCCTTTCTTGGTGAGAAATGGTTCAAACAAGCCTATTTGGACCTAGACCACTACAAGCCCTTCTTGAAACCAGCTTACCAAAATGAATGAAAGGCTATCTTCCCCTTTTCTCATCTATTGAACAATTATGCGCCTCTAATGAAGGTCATCATGAAATACTTTACATGTGAAGGGAGATATTCTCGAGTCTATTCATATCATGTCCGACTGCTGATGCACTTTACTCAGACTCAGCTATTGAAACTCCCTTTCTTCCTTTGCAGGAGAATTGACAAAATGGCCTCATTTGTCTAAAAGAAACCCCTTGATCCACAAAAGGTTAGCTTATTTCATCATTCTCTCATAAAAATTCTCATCAACTTGAGAAAAAAGGAGTTTGTTGGGAATCCTTCATCTCCCATTCTGATTTTACCACTGCCTCTTCATCCCATGGTCCATCTCATGCACCTTCCTCACCATCCACTCACTATGTCTCCCCTTCTTCTAGTCAATCTACCCCTCAAAAGAAAAAATACTCCATGATTGATAGTGAAAAAGAAGAGTCTAATCAAAACAGTAATGATGAGGAACAAAACAATCCTCAACAAAGCAGAGATGATGAGGAACAAAATGACACTAAGTAGAGTAGTGATGAGAAACAAAGTGGCAGTCAACATGAAAGAATCAAAGATGCAGTAAGCATAGTGACAGTCAACAAAACAGTGAAGAGGGAGGAAGTGAGGGTGAGCATAAAGAGAGTGATAATCAACAAGGCAGGGAGCATGATCAAAGCCCTCATATAGCTAAGGAAGATAGTCTCCAAGAAGACAACAAGAAAGATAAAGAGGACAACCATGAAACTAATGATGACACTGAAGTTGAAGAGGAAAAATCACTAAATGATGAACAAATAAATATAAGAAAGCACAATAATGAGGAAAGTAACAGGTCTCAAGAGGTGGAAGAAAACCCTCACTTATTTGAAGAAAATGACAGTGGTAAATTGTAGCAACTTCAAGAGGACACTCGGGAAGAAAACATTCAAGGTGAGGGCAGCCACAATGATGGCAAACAAGCACACAGTAGTGAGAAAATTGAGGGTGGCAGCATGAAACAAAAAGAGGAAAACAATCCTAAAAGTAGTCAAGACCAAGTCAGGGACAATGAAACAAGTAATGATTGATCAAAAGAAGACAGTAAAAACATAGAGCATGAAGAGATTTCTCAAAAGCATGTGCTAGCTACCTCTCCTAGGCAAGGGGCCATGACTTTTTCTCCAGAAGTGGTGAAGCCTAAAACCACTAAATATACAAAGAAGAAGAATTTTCAAGTTGTAACTCCAAATTTTACTAGAGCACTTCGGAGTAGAGGCAAGTTGCCCAAGTAGCCTATCATTGAAGTGCCAAAGAAGTCAAGGGCAAAGAAGCCCATTCAAAGCAAAGGTAAGGAAAAAGTAGAGCATCATGATGACCAGATCAGAATTCTAAAATCTCTTCTACAAAACAGAGGATCTCAAATTGAATATTTAGAAGCTAACTTAGAGAGGTCTAAACACTTCATTCACTTTCTACACCTCCAAAATAGACAAATGAGTGGGAAAATGGCCATCTATAACGCTCGGGCACTCAAATATGAAAGGGAAGCATACAAAGCACAAGTCAAACTTGAGGAGTATATGGGCGAATTTGATGATGATGAAGAGGAGGATCAACCAATAAGGAAAAGGCCTAGGACTATAGGTCTTAGGAAAGCTTTGGAGAAACAAAGACAAGAGGAAACATCCCTTGCTCAACAATATCCTCTCACATAGTTGCTTGCCCAAGAGATAGAAAATGACAAAGAATCATGGCTTGAAAGAGAAAACAATCACTTGGAGGAAAAATTGGACAAATCAAACAAATATTTGGGTTTTCAAAGGAAGATGACCGGGCATTATAAGAACTGGAATCAAATTTCCCAAAGGAAACTCAAGATTGCCCAAGAAAAGCTCAAAACTACCCAAAGGGGGCGCCCAGTGAAAAAGGGAGGAAAAGACATATCTAGGCTTGGAATCTTGGCTCAAGATTCCTTGCATGCTTCTAGAAACCCATAAGGGGTTTTCTCACTATACTTGAGCAATTTTTGACATGATCTTGTTTTTTGTGATTTTTAGGCCTAATTGCACATTTTTCTAGGCACTGCCATTTTTGCTTGGAGCATCCTTAGGTCATGAAAGTTATATTTTTTGATGTACAAAATTTGAGGGAATCTATTCAAAAAAATTTAGATCAAAAGAAGGTGTTTCGATCCCCCAAAGAGGCAAAAAACAGTCAATTTTTACCTTTCTGCCTCAAATATCAGCAGGTGCTACACTCATGGGCTATTCTTCACTTATTCCACTTTTTGATAGACTTATAGGGATAATTTTGAGATAAATCAAGCATTTCCAGAAATTAGACATCCATAGCTTTCCAACGAGCCATCACGGTCCCGAATCCGATGCCGGGAAGGGGTCCAAAACTCAGCTACAATAGACCCCAATTTTTGTTGATTTGGAGCTATGCACAGAGACAAATTTTTTTCCAAAAAGTCAACAAAAGACACTAATTAATGGAAAATTGATTTTTTAATATTTTCTTGGAAAAAACACTCCTGATTTGATTGGGGAGTTATGTTTTGGTGTGTTTCATTTATTTTCTTATCTCTTATGTTTCTTGGGCCTTGCATGGTCATTAAGCACATTTATGACATTTATGGTTGAATTAGGGTTCGTGGAAGCCTCTTAGGGTTTCCACCTCCTCATTTTCTCCATAAATAGAGCATGAGGCTCTTGTATATTTTGTTGGATGTTGATGACTTATGTTGAAGTAAGACATAGTCCCTTAAAGCCTTTGATGGGAAATTTATGTCTTGGAGCTTATGCATGATCCGATTCACTTGTTAATGGAGAAGGACTGCTTGTAGGATCCATAGGCCTGGTTTATGGTGAAGTTTTCTCTTGTTAATGTTTTCTAAGTTTCTCATATGTTTTCCATCCATCTATGCTACAGTAGGAAAAAAAAAATTAGACTAAGATATGCTTGTTGATGGCACCTTAGATCTGTTTGTTTCCTTCACTGCCTACATGTTTTCTTCTACTTAAGATATGTTAGAGAATTCATCTTTTTTGCTCTCTAATAAGTTTTTGGCTTGTCTATTTTCTTGAATTATTTAGATCAGTTAGTGTCAATTATGATTTATGGCTATCCCTGCATATTGTTACCTTTGAAGTACTCTGTTCTTGAAATCATCTTTTGAAGCAGCTTTGCCTATAGTTTGTCAAAGAAGTTTGTCTTAATCATGCTCTTTGCCTTACTTAGCTAAAATTGTGTCAAGGAACTCTCATAGTTGTCACTGTGGATTCTAGGGCTTGTCTCTTCTTATATGGTTATAGTTACTTGTGCAACTTAAATTTTTTTCCTGCTCTTGATGATAAAACCCATGAAAGATCCAATAATTTTTTCCTTTCTATGTTTTATCTGAATGTTGTCTTGGTTGATTATCTGCTTTCAGTCTAAAATAAAATGGATCAATTTTGCTTAAGCCTTTGATTCTCTTGCTATGCTTATATATCTTCTAACTCCCTCAGTTTGCAAGTATATAAACAATTCTATTTCTGCCCTTTATTAGCTTGTATTTCCCAAGTTTAATGTCCATCTCATGATCCTTCACAACCTTAAAGATCCACCAACCAAGTTAAATTTCCCTATAATTTCTCTTGAAACCATTGATGAACTCATTCATGACCTTGTTTGACTCCATTTCCCAATGACTGAACAATATTCCTTGTTTTCCATATAATTCTATCTAAGCATCATACCCAACCAAAAACAATAAAAATACCATGCACTTAACATCGAGCCTAAAATCAACCCTAATCAGCAAAAAAGTTCACATATTTACACCTACTAGAGAGATCCCTCTTCGAATCCAGGAAGGCTAGGTCCCAGGATTCCAAAGCTTGGTTTGATGTTACCCTGTACCTTTGTATCTCAATCAATCTAGCAAATTACGGGGAGCTAATAGACTCTTGTTTCACACAAATCACTCGAAAATTTACAACCCTATCCATTTTCCCAATGACAGCTAGAAATGCTCCACTAAATGTTTAGATTTAAAACTTCGTGATTAGCTTTAAAAATCTGCAAGAAGCGTTTTGTAAGGCATAACCTGCAGGAGCGCTTGCACTTGATATCTCAAGAGATTCCCGACGGAACTGCACATGTGACATAGCTTGTTAATAGCGGTGGAGCTAACAGTTCTGAAACTGTCGACGGTAATGATTTATCCTGTGGGTTAACAGTGGTATCATGTAAACACTGTTTGGGCCAATGGTAGGTTGGGACCATCGACGGTCCCCTCCCCCCCAATGTACATTCATTGTAAAATTTACATAGCCCCGATGCACTATATGTTAATTCTTAAGTGGTAGCTCAGAAGGTGGAGCTCTTTGCTGGTGCACTGGAGGCCACGGGGTTGAATCCCCTGGACTCCACAATAATTTTACACTACAGTCAAGGGGATACGTTGGAGCCTCCGGGCTGGCCACGTGTCACCCGTCCAATGAGCCACAAAACCACTTGTACAATCAAATAAATGTCCCAGTAGATGCCACGTGTCAAAATTTCACTGGTCTGGAGAATGGAATATTCTGAGAATATTTTATTTTTGCTGACTGTACCTGCATGTTGACTAGGCATCCCAGTCATCCCTGTCACAAAATTTTAACTATTTGGGAAATCGATCAGAACGCGATATCTTCCTCATACGACATCTGTTTTTCTAACCATTCACCACGCCAAAATTGAAACGATGAAATCTACCTAGTCGCTAAGGTTTGGTATAGTTTCAAGCATTTTGAATTTTGAGCAAAATTCATGATCTCCTGATGAGTTAAACAGGTGAAGTATTTGGAGGAACCGAAACCATGGCTTTCTATGCTCTTAATGTTTCTTCTTCTTCCCACAAATGACACATTTGGGGTAAAAGGTGAAAATCATGAATATAATGGCCATGGACACCACAACAAGAACAAGGCCTGTTTGTACGATGTGGTCTGTCCTGCTTGAGTTGAATTCGCTGTTGCTGGTTGTTATTGTTTGGTTGGTTCCCTTGGCACACTTAATTACCTTCTGTGGGTTTATTTTGGTTTCCTTTCGTCTTTTTCTTGGAATTTGGAGGATCGGTCACACTCTGATGCACATACACCTGACTCAGAGGGGAATTTTCCAGCTTTAGCGGAGTTTGAGAAGGCATGGGAGGCTAGGGTATTAATGCCGAAGGGGCTGAAGCACTGGGTTGTTGATCCAGATAGAAAGGATGTTGAGATTCATTGGGGTAAATAGGTTGAATGACCACAGGCCCTCGCATCGGTTGATGCAATGGGGAAAATGTGCTTTTTCCTGGATACATGTTGTAGGGAGGGGGATAAGTGTTAGAGAAGCTGGCCCCTCCAGGAGGGAAACCATAACACATGGGAGGATGAGTATAAAAATGTGAAAGAGATCCAACTATGGCTTTGTCGGTGTGATATGCCCCCATTGTGTTGGCACCACCAGGTCTAGGAAGATTGGGTAAGATGGTATAAAAATAACTAGAATGGTCATAGATCAAGTCATATTTCAACGTGATCTGGAGAGATTATTCCTCTTTCTGAGGAAAGTGAGATGCAAAATATTTACCAAGAAAGGGAAAAAATGTTCTAAGAAACCAATCCATATAGAAACGGTTGTCGAATGTGGGATCTTAGCATAAGCTCCTCATTCTACGCCATTCTTGGACATGGTCAGAAATCCAGGTGGCAGCATTTTGACAGAATGCGGTCAACAACTCGGTGTTAGTATCATATTGGACATGTAGTTGAAAGTAGGATATAAACGCTTTAACAAGATTCCAAAATTGGAATGTGAGGGAGAGGCCAAGTCCACATACCACTTTGTAGCATCTCCAGTGAGTGTACGTCGGAATAACCGAAGGTGGATGGAGTCATCAATGATAGAATTGGACGAACACGGCATGTGAACGGAGAGGAAATGATTAGCAGGGTCCTCTCTAGTGTTTCCTTCAAACTTATGGATGTCAGATGGAAGCTATGTTGGCATAACATGCTAACCTAGGTCATGGTGTATACGGTTGCTAATTAACTGGATAAAATCAGTGAGGCTTAAACCTGCCATAAAAGGTAGCAAAGGAGTAGCCAGAATTTTTCTGGTAGTGGTTTCACTACTAGAAGATCCAGAGTTAGAGTTGGGGCTACCACGAGCTTGAGGACCAGTACGTACATTGGCACCTGATATGGTGGCAGAATGAGGTAGAGGAGAACTAGGTTCAGAATTAGAGTGAGGGCCTGATGGACCAGAATCAGGGTCAATATGGGCACTCAGCGGAGAAATAACTTGGAATCGATGCTTTGGATTAAGTAATCCTAAAGGAAACTAAGGATGAAGGCCTGGGAGTCTCCAAGATAAGTGCATTGGGGGTGTAATGATGGGAAGACACAGATACCCAAATAAGATGGAAGAGAAATAAACAAAGGCTGAGAGGGGTAGATAACTTAATTACAATGTTTATGTCTTTGATTGGCAGTGTAAACCAAGCGCTATTCACTTTAGGTGTGCGTCTGTGAAGGCCATGTGTTAAATTTAATTAAGCTTAGATGATTGTGTATAAATAAAAATAAAAAATGTTGTATAATTGTAAATAAAACTGAGAACGATAGGAAAATAAATAGCTAAAGATGCATAAACCCTAACCATAAATAAGGGCTCCCAAAAAAATGTTCTAAGAGGTGGGTGAAATTGAATCAATACACACAAGATGTCAAAAATATATAAGGTCCAAGGGATAGGGATCTAATGACTCAGATCTGCTGGAAAAAGGTGCAGAAAACAACAAGAAATCAGAGGGAAAACTGCTGCAAAATGGGAGGCGACATGTAAAAAACCTGAGGGAAACAAGGGGGACACTAAGGGAAGGATCAAAAAAGACTCAATAGGGAGTTTTGGATGAGATAATAACTAATCTAAATGGATCTTAAAAAAAAATAGATCATACCATAAAAATTCGCTAAAAGAGCTACAAAATCTCACACTATCTACTCATCTAAACCCCTCCTAAAAAGGTGGAAGCATACTGAATCCGTATGGGGCTTCTTCCTACTTCAAAGAGAAAAAATAAGCATATCCAAGCCTAAGACAATCGGAGACAGAGGTTATGAAACCCTGAGCAATTCTTGCGGAAAACTTGAAAGTTACAGAAAAAATCGAGAAAAAGTTGGAGCTCGCAGGTACTGACCTGTATGCTACTGAAATCACAATTCTAGGTCCACCAGGTGCAAGCTCAACCTGAACTCGCAGGTTATGGACTAAAAAGTGTGATCTACAATTTCGAGAGTCTTGAGCAGTGGGTTGCGGAAAATTTTGTTGTCTTTGGCGAAGTTGATACCTTCTACCTACGAAAAACACGCAAAAACACTCGGAAGTTAGAATTTTTACTTTTTTAGGGCATAAAAGCTAAAAAAAAAACATTAAGAGGCTAAGAAATAGTTGAATAAAAACCATAGGTACTAAAGTAGATGGTCACACTAGAATCTGAATAAAACCCTTTGGAGTCGCCAATTGTTAGAATGAATTCTTAACGCAAGTGTACGCGAAGAGATCACTTTAGTTGCACATGACAAAAAACCCTAACAAAAAATATGGATGTCTAACTTCTTTAGATCTCCAAAGGAAAATAAAAAAAAATGTGAAACAAACCCAAATCTATGCAGTAAAAGCAGCTAAACAGTAAAATGAAATAAGAGTTTCTTCAAATATCCAATGGATAAGACAAGATTTATAAATAATTTGTATATTATGTTAACACCTAGGAAAGGAACAAAGAAAGATGTTACCAGTCCCCCTCAAAGGGATGGGTTCTTGGTTGTCCTCAATGCTTCAACTTCAAAGTTTCACTCTCTCAATAGTGTAGAAAACCCAAGACGTGCTAAACTCAAAGGGAGCTCAATAAGAAAAAAGAAAATAAAAGTAATCAAAGTATGATAATGATAAGAGGATAAAATTCCGACCCTGATAAAAGGATCAAAGGTAAATAATGAATGGAAAACCCTCCTATTTATAACAAAATAATGAGTTATCCTTGATAATGGTGCATACTAAAATATCATTAACCAAGATCTAGATCTAACTACTTGGAATATTTTCTTATATTTTGTTGGAGGTAAAATGAATTTAAATTGGTTAAATCCCTTTATTTAGAAATAATAAACAAATAAATGATCTATTTATCATTTCAAGGATGGGGTTAATGAATAATTCAACAAAGAATGATTTATTTTATTATTCCGAAATGATTTACTCAAATTTAACAAGGAATATTAATTAAATAATGATTTAATTAATTATTTGTAGAGAATAATAAGATAAATAATAATTTATCTAATTCTCATTCATTGGGTTAAATATGACCAACAATATTATTTAAACTATGGTTTAATTAATTACTCCTAGAGGAAAATCACATAAATAAGGATTTATTTAATTATTCCTCATGGGGTTTCCTATTTGGACCTGAAATAACTTAAAAAACTATGGTTTATTAAATTATTTCTTATAGTGAAAGAAATTTTACTATGGTGAAATTTGTATTACATGGTTTATTTAGATCCATCTAATTGTAAATCGTTAGACGACCAAAAATTGGTGTAACAACTTTGTCTCTTCTATGCCTCTCAAACTATTAAAAATTTATGGATGGAAGGAATTTGGAGGCATTGGTGATTGCTAATATAACATAGACGTAGAGAGTCTTCACATGTGGGTCCATGAAGAGCATTAATATAACAAGGATCATTATCGATCACATGGTTGCAAATTTTGTAACGATTTAATTATCAGAAATTCTTATTGATATATTAATTCTTCACAATTTTTCTCCATTGTTGATTTACTGCACAAATATTTAATTCATGAAACCCGCTATGTATCTAGGAAAGCAATGGGTATTTTTATTTCACATTGGTAGAGGTAAATGAAATTGCGTGTTCATGTATCAAACAACTCCTCCTTCCTCTTGATCTATATTGTTTAACTATTGTAATCTATCAACAGTTTGATATCATTTTTAGTGCTGATTTTTTTTTTCCTTGAAGCTAAATATAGCCCATTGTGCAGAGGAAGGAAAGGTGTGTTGTTCAGAGATCAACACTCCCACACAATAGTAATATAACTAAAATTATCATTAAAATTAAAAAATTGAACAATTACTTATGAATATGATCCAAGTGTACATAGTGACATAATTAAAACTACAAGTTCCAAATTAATTCATGCTTCTCCACAACGTATCATGTACGTAGAAGAGAGGTACGAAGGACCACACATGATTATGTTAGGCATACAATTTCTCCTAAATGACAACAAATTCAGAAGAGTCTCATTCAATGATTTCATTGATTGGTCACTACATACCAACAGAGATACATGCTTACTTCATTTGAAAGGAATGTGATGCATATTTAATAGTTCTCATAGACTCCTATACCAATAGGTGTCATTTTTCATGATTGTCTTATTGAACTATGCAATATGTTCAAACCTTTTTCTTTCAGTAGAGGTGTTCCATATTCTTAAAAATCAAAAAATTTAAAAATGTAAAGAGGGTATACCCTAAAAGAAAAATAAAAAGGGTAAAGAGAATAAAATGGTCAAAAAAGTGAAAGAAATGAACCCCAAACAAAATAGACCAGGAAAGTGTGCAAGTCTAAAATGCCACTACTATTTCATTTTCTAAGGTTATTGTGTGCAAATGGTCAAACTTTTGCTGACAATTTATGAAGAGTCAACCGTTTAAACTTTGACTCATTCATTTTTCAATTTCATGTTGTAGAATAGAGAATAAATATCTCGACTAAACAATTTGTGACCTTAGATGGAGCGATAGTCGGAGTTAATAAAAGGTGCTCAACAGTTTAATCTGAACCCTTGGATGTAATAAGTGTAGAAATAGATAGATTTTCCATGTAAAAAGAAAAGAAGATTGATAAGGGTTTGCTAGTTCAAATGCACCCTAATAAAGAAGAGAAAATGATAGGGTAAGGTAAGTAGGATAAGTAGATGGCATTGCAAATTCTCATGTGATGAATGATGGCTTTAAAATGTTTGTAATCTTTTATTTTCATCACCAAGTGCAAAGGCAGAACACCACATTGGCAGAATTTCAGAACACAACAAGGTCAAAATCATTAACTTCCCATCTCAATTTTTCCCTAAAAATTTACTAATTTCCCCTAAGTGCTAAGGAATTTGAAGATTAAAGGGGCTCAAGGCATTTCCTTGACTTTTGGAGGGACCGGACCCTCGGCCCAATGATTGGAGAAAACCTTAGTATTTAAAAAATATTCATCATACTCATTCATTCATAAAAATCTTTTCCTAAGTAAAATTTCATTTTACTTAGGAAAAAACATGCAATAATCCATAAAAGCCCTCAAAATCACTTTTTATTCTAAGCTTAAGTGATGAAAGTATTATAATACAAATTACTTTGAAAAATCCTCACTTTCTTGGTTATATTTAAAGTGTTTTGAGTTTACCTTGTCCTTTGTCATATTAACTCTAATTTATCTATTAAATCCCTATTGAAAACACCTTATCCTATTATCTATAACTCCCTTTTATAATAATATCCCCAAAAAACCCTCTTATTATAAGTTTTAGCCAAAGTTAATTAAATCATACATGATTAAATAAAAATCTCACATTACAAAACCTTTGGCTAAAATATATCCGTATATATTAACTCCGCCCCCTATGGTAAATGAATTTCATTGATTTATTACCATATAATAAAAACATACGAAAAAGGTTTAAACATATGTTTTATATGTTTAAAACGTAAAAATAACATCCAAAGTCTTTAAACCATTCGTAACCCCGACCCTTTATAAACCAACGAGATTAATTAATCACCTGGATTAATTAAATAGCCAATCAAATCCCGCCCGAAATAATTAATTAACGTTAATTATATTGAACCCCCGCACATTAACACTCCGCCATCTCCCTGTTATATCTGTCGTTATATCAACCCGCCCATGATCGACGGCTCGCATCAATTCCGCTACCCATCTTCCGTCCGAAAAATAACTCGCGAAATCAAAGCGGTTTTTAAATAGTGCCCGGGCCACGTGTCTTTCAATCTATGGAATCACTGCTGATTCGCATAAAACTGCCTTCCCTCAAAGGTGGTGCGGAATAAACTGCTTACCACCATTCCCCCGTGACGTGTCCATTGTACAGCCTGACGTCATATATTAAAATAATAAAATATTCCCCCCATTTGACTTTGTAAATAAAACAAAAAACTCGCGCATTTTTCATTATTCTGTGTACTGAAAGAAACTGCGCCCTCCATACTGAGAAATTCAAAAAATCCACTGTCAACTGCTATTTAACCGAATTTTGCTGAAGACTTATGCCAGTCCAGCTTCCCAGCGACCATCCGAAGTCAACTTGTACCTGTTAAAACACCGCCATTTCCCATAAACAGGTATTTATTCCGATTTCTTGCTGGACTTTGTTAAAAATCCTCGCTCAAGTTTTAATTCTGCAATACAGTCTGAAAAAGCTTCAAAGTGATATATTTTAGTTCTCAGAACTATAATTATACTCTCAGAACCTGAAATTGTGCTCCATTTTCATAAAACCCCTGAAATTCCGTTTTTGAATCCACAAGAACCAAAAATGGAAGTCCCGGTGGCTTTAAATGTTGCTCCATTGAACGCCCCTCATAGAGAATTGGAATATTTGCCATTAGTGGATAAAGATTTTCAGATTAAAGACTTAGTTTTCAGTGAAAGCCCCCTTCGAATTCATTGTCACTGTAGAGATAATCATTTGAAGGGCTTGGACATTATTGGATTATGGGAATCTAATTTCCCGAGATACCTTTTACCCTCAGTCCATATCTTTCCTGAAATTATCCATTATTGCCATGCTAATTATGATCCAATTCAGAGAGCAGTTTTATCCCCAAACTAGAATGTCCTTTTCCCTATTACTGCTCAGTCAATTAATGATATGCTCCATTTTGAACCAGGTCAAAACCTCACTCCCTTGTCCATGAGAGAATTGCTTGAAAAATCTACTCAGTTGTCCCCTGAAGAAGTAAAACGCATCCTTTAGACTTTCATGTTACCTGAACATCAGCTCAAGGGCCCACCTCCCTATGGTAATGCCTTTTTTACTGAAATGGGCCAGATAATTCTAAATATGATTTCTTTTATCATGGGCTTTAATACTAGTGAGTATGTTGATGAGTTAAATCTAGTATTACTGTCTATCTTCACTCCTGGACAGCCTCCTGCGGTCAAATATGACTTTGCATCTTATATAGCAGACAAAATCCATGATCAGTTCATGAGATTAGAAAACGCGAAATTCTTCAAATATTCCTCTGTCATCTATCACCTCATGATATATTACCAGTTTGAAAACTTTCCTTTCCATGTTCAAAAGCTCAATGTCTAAGGAAATCCCAGATCTGTCATATTTTGGTTAGCCATCACCCATAATTCCAGAGATTCTCCTTATTCCTATAATGAATTCATTGATCTGTTTATACACCCTGCAACTACCTTGTTGACAGGAGTTCCTCCTCCAAGTCTCAGTAATGAATTAAGAAAACTCTGCAACTTTCAAAACAGTACAAAATTGGTGATTGGTACTTGTACCAAAATTATACAGAAGTCAGAATATATGGATGTGAATTATGTCCATTTAAATTGCCAAAGTATGTGCCTATGAGACTTTTTGCTTTAGAGTACTTCAGGCAAATGAATAACTCTGATATTATTCATTTTTTTAATGCAAAGACGAAAGCCCAACTCCGAATCAAAGGTCAATTAGGTCCATTTATATGAAATTCTAGGGATGCTGGACAAGAAGCTGAAAAAATAATAGAAGACCGCTTCAAATTGCAAAAAATTTTCTACTGGGCCCCTTATGACCCATTCAGCTTCATTTGTGACAAAAGAATGAAAAATAAGTCGGCACCTTACATCCATCATAGGATTCCAGAAATTGAACAATATGCTAATAAAGATGAATGGGTGGAGGGAACATTAATTGAATAGGATAGTGAAGAAGTCAATATGGACAATGTAATGAAAGATCTTGGAAAAATGCTTGACCTAGAATTTTTTGGGCAAGTGCAGGTACCAGACATTGGTCCTTCTTCAGCAGGGAATTTTCAACAGGAATTACAGGAAAACATACCATCAATTGCAGTTGAATCTAAAGGAAAAGAGAAAGAGCCTGAAATACAAGTGACTGAAACATTCAAAATGACTGAACAACCTCAAACATCTAAGGCTCAAGGACAAGAACAGGTTCCTCCTCAAACCAATCCAGGAGAAATGCCAAACTTGCAAACTCCACTGAATATTGAAAAGGGAAAGAAAAGGGAGGCTGAAGGTCCCACTCCTCCCAAGGAATCTTCAAAACAACCTCAGGTTAAAAGGCAGAAGCTGAATCCACTTCCAGAAGTTGAATCATTTGAAGAAATCATTGATATTCCAGAAAGAGAAGATAGTCAACAAACAAGTTCAGTTAGTGGTACATGCTCTGGTCTTCAAGGAAAGACAATACACAGGCAGTTGAGTACAGAAATATCTTCTTTTAAACCTCCAATGAAAGATGCAGGAGACATAAAAAAGACATTTATCAGTATAAAAGCAAGGAATGATCCACTAAGGGTCCAGGTGTATAATCAGTATCTTAAAATGGCTCCACAAAATCAGGAGAGATTGATGTCAGCTTTTGACATTCAACAAGGGAAAATGTTAATGAGCCATTTCAAATCTAAAGTGCCAAAGCCACAGACAGCAGCTGATTACGTCAGGACCAATTTTGAGGTCCTAGCAAAAGATATTCATCCATTAGATCAAATTGAATTACACAAGCAGACTGGAGAAATGATCTATTCCACCCTTACTGACAAAGAAATGACAGCTCATAAATTACAAGATTCTTTGAATAATACAAATACCCAGTTGCAGATTGAGAAAGCTTCTTCCCAAGCAAAGGATAATAGCATAAAATATTTGGAGGAAATAATTATCAGTTTGGGTCATAATCCTAAGGATGTCAAGGGTATTGAAGCATTGATTAAAAAGAAAGATGATGACATTGCTGCATTAAGGAAACAATTGAAACTACCAGATTCAAGGCACCCTCAGACTGAAGTAGTAATGAAGGAAAATTAAGAAGAAGAGGTGATGGACTTACTTTTAAAAATGAATGAACGACTTGCTGAAACAGAAAAATAACTTGAGCAAGAATTAAAAGATAAAGAGTCCATTATTCCAGCAACTACAGCACAGGCAGCCATAGGAACAGGTACATCAATCACAGGCCAACAAGCAGAGCTAACATAGGTGAACACTTCTGATAAAGGTTCTGATGAATTAATCAAAGCAATGAATGAATTAAAATTGCAAGTGACAGAACTCCAAAGCTTAAGGCTTCAGCTTTCTACTCTGGAAAATAAATATGATCAATAAAAAATAAGTGTTGCTGAGAAGACAAGAGAAATCAAAAAACTAGAAAAATCAGTTAAAGCATTGGAAAATGATCTTACAATGGAAAGACATTTAAATGAATTAAAAGAAATTCTTTGGTATAACATTATTCAATCAATAAAGAACGTTTGGTCTTCTATTCAAATAATATATGAACATCAGGATTTAGTCAGATGGGCTCTGGAAGAAATTGAGAAAGCAAGGGAAGAGTTAGGGAATATGCCAGAAGAAGCCAATAGGCTTATCAATTTTTTGAATACTCAGAATAAGAAACAACTTGCAGAATTGGGAATTCAGGACAGAACAGGAACCATCTTGCAAATCAAAAGATTTTTTACCAAAAGGACTCTTATGCAAAATCTTGAAAGAAGGTGTTCAGACATGCAACAAGAAATTTTTGCCTTCAGAGAAAGATTTGATGATATGTTAAATAAAGGTTTGCCCAGTCCGGTTACTGAAGAAGATAGATTAATGGATTTGGAAAGTTTTGTTAAGAAAGTAAACAAACAGGTTGATGATCAAGCCAGTTCTTCAACCAGTACAACAGAAGGAACATTGCCAACATGGAAAAGTCTTTATGAAAAATTGGAGAGTTTATTTTATATTGAACATGAAATAAAACATTTGTTTCCATATCAGCCTAATTTTTTCAAATACACTGAAGCTGATGAAACACTGAGGAAATTACAAAGAACCAGAGTGCCAGAAGTTCAATGGTGGGATGAGATGTTGGAGCTTTTAATGAAATTTATCCTTGGGTGAAATTTTTGCCTATTTTACTGAGGTATATCTTGATAAACGATAAATAGGTGAATAAAGGTCAAAGAGTATCAGTTCAGTTGAAAGTGTATCAGTAAAAAAAAAGAGTATCAGACAAGCAAGGCCGTCAAAAAAGAATTACTCAAGAAGACAACAACGAGCTAAAACAAAGGAACTGCTTCCAGCACATTCTAAACAAGAGGAGACAGCACACAACATCATCCGATTTATCCTATTTTTGAGACCATCTGTCTCTATGTTTATTGTAACTTATTCATTAGTCACCCTAGATTATATCTCTTTTGTTATTAGTTATTTTAAATAATATTTTGTATAAATAAGCCCTCAATCGAATTAGTGAGGGTGGATTCTTCTACTTTACTGTAACATTGACTTTTTGGAATAAAAGTGTTTTGGAGAAACTTCTTTGTGGATTTCTGGATGATGATTTGAAGCTCAAGACTTTTTGCAGGATTCATGTGTCAGACTACAGTTCAATAAGTCTTTTCTATCCTATGTTTTAAGTTTTATATCTGTTTATAATATCACTGTGTTCCATTTCTGAATAATTGACATAAAAGAATGAATCAGAACTTACTTAAGTGTACTCTGATTTCAATTGTGATTATTCTAAATGTTTTCTTCTAAACTGGTTATAAGCAACGAATTCTTAATTGCTCTTGTTTCGCTGGTTTAAACATTTTGATTACTATAGTAAAGAATTCTTAACTGCTCTTTATTTGTAATCATTCACTTTCTTTCTTTAAACATGTTGAAAGATTCTTAATTGCCTTTCATCCCTTCAAAATCCATTCCATTCACTTTAATATCTAAAATTGTTCTCTGTTTGGCTATCTTGCCCTGCAAAGCCATCTTTGGTGTAAAAACTTAATCCAGTAAAGCCATCCTTTCGACTCCATAGCGCAATGGCCTGAAATACTCAATCGTACCCTTAGTTGGTGGATTCCACCATTCAAATTCAAACAAATTTCTTGGACTTATAACTAGCCTAAAACTTTCTAAGAACAAAGCTAAATTTAAAAAAGAGAGCCCTCTCTAGATACAGATTGGCTAGATTTTGTATCTGAAGGTTGGTTAGTGGTTACCTCGGGTTTCTTTCCTTTTCTTACAACTTCAAGGAAGGCCTGAGTGATAACATAGTGGCGACCATACTGGGGACCTGAATATCTTTATTGTCAATATTGTTTGCTTTTAAGCTATGGACAAAGTCTGAAGATCATCCAGGTAGCCTTTGAAATGCCTTTGCTCTGCAATTGCATAGTAAATAAATGCTGCTTCAGTCTATCTCTGGTTTAGCTTAAATAACTGAACTTTAATTTCAAACATTCAATCAGACTCTCTAGTTCAATAAATATTTGAGAAATTTTCAATCCAAAATCTTAAATTTCTTAAAGAATTTGTCGAAGTTGTACTTTCATTTTATTTAAAACAAAAAACCAAAAAGAGACATTACTAGGAAAACTGGCTTCAGAAAGGATTCGTTATACCAGGTCAAATCCTGATCCAAACCCACCTCCGGTATTCGATAATCCAAATCTGATTCCTAGGATTCTTAGAAGACAGGGAAGTCAAGAAAGCTCTGAAAGAGAAAGTCAAGAGAGTTCTGGAAGTTCCAGACCTCTTTCTAGATCACATTCCTGTCCTGTGAAGATTATATATTTTGATGAAATCCCTTTTGACGAGCGATTTGAAACATCTCTGTTTGTGAATTTTTCTGAATCTGAATTGTCTAAGCTTGTTCCAGACCCATTATTTCTTGAAGATTTACAATTGAGATTTGTTTCATATCATCTTTACAGACATTTAAAAAACTCCATTCAATCTGAACAAACCTTTGAAGAAAGTTCAAACATTTCTGTAATTACTGAAGCTTCCCAAAGTTCAGCTAGTTTTCCTCAAGCTTCCCAAACCCAAGCCACTCCTTCTACTCCTCCACCCACTTCTTCCAGACCATCATCACCTGTTATTCCATTACACCTTCCAATGGCCAATAGATATGCTCCGTTACAGTTGCCAGCCAACCCTGTTGCTTTGCCTCCAGACTATCAGAGTAAGATCACCCCTTTTGATGGTTCTGGTACTTATACTGCTCAACAACATACCAAAAGAATGACTGATTACTTTGAATTTTATGAAATTGACGTTGATGATGTCCGAATGAGAATTTTTGTCCAGAGTCTTACTAGGGAAGTCAGGACATGGTTTAGAGCCCTTACTCCAAACACTATTGCTGACTTACCAGCTCTGTATAGGTCATTTTTAAATAGATGGGAGAAGAAGAAAGACCCTCTTCAGATCCTATCTGAATTTGGAAAATTGAAAAGAGGACCTAATGAAACAGTACAATATTATATCATCAGATTTAACGAAGCCTACAACGCTGTTCCTCAAAACCTTAGGCCCCCTCCGGATTCAGTACTGGTTAAATTTCCTGATGGTTTTGACTCTGACATAGCATATTCACTTAGGGAAAGAGCTCCCCAAACCCTAAAGGAGATGCAAAGCATAGTGGTCAGTGTGGAAGCAAACCTCATAGAAAAACGAGCTAGGGCTAGAGCTGAAAGAAGGATGCCTATAAACGAAGAACCTTCAGCTTTTGAAAGAAAGCTGGATGCAATCATTAAAGGTATGGAAATACTGGGAGATAGAGTAGAGACAATCGAAAGAAAGTCTTCTGGTGATAATCAAAATGTTGTGAGAAACCCAAACTTTAGAAGAAATCAAAACCAAAATACTGGGAAAAATGTCCCTAACCAAAACATCAGGCCACCATTCCAGGAAAATTTTGTTGAAGGTTCAACTTCTGAAGAACCGACCGAGGATGTTGAAATAAATAACGTAACTGAGAACAAAAACGAACCAAAAGTTTTCCTATCTCAAGATGATCAAGAAAATCACATTCTTGAAACATTTCAAACTCATTCAGGAGAAACTTTTGATTTTAAAGAATGTTATGAGACAACTATTTATGAGGTTCATAAACAATACAGTTTGAGAAGCAGACGGATTGATGTGCCAGAGAATAGCAAACATAAAGCTGTGAAACAAAACAACAAAGGTAAAACTAACACTCCTCCTGTACAAATTCTGTCTAGAACAGGTCTTAACCCCGCAAATCCAATAATTGAAGATGTGTCTGATAATCAACCAAATAATAAACAACTTTCTAATACTTTTTCTCCTGCAGGAAACGTAGAAGAACCAGCAGAAGTTAATTCAGAAACACCTTCAACTCATCATCCCACCCATGAAAAAGAGAAAAAAACTGAAGACCCAAAAAACAGAGAAAACCCAACTGTTCAAAACACTAGAGTTCAAACAGAAAAAACTTTCAATCTAGAGGCTGAAATAGGCAAAATAAAGATAGTTGTTCCATTAGCAGAATTGGCTAAACATGATGTCTATAGGAGCCAAATCAGCAGATCCATTAAAATTACTGTAATGGATGATTCAGTAAATGTTTTAGATGATCAACCCAAACTCCTTTTTGGCCATGAGGTAAATGGAAAACCAGAAAGTGGAGGAACCCCTCCATTTTATGTGAGTTTGAATGTTCATGACAAAATACTTCATAACGCTATGATTGATTCTGGAGCGTCCCATAATTTGATGCCAAAAGCTGTGATGGAAAGATTAAACCTTGATATTACCAGACCATATAAAGATCTGTTTTCTTTTGATTCAAGTCAGGTAAGATTTTTAGGTTTGATTAAAGATCTGTGTGTTACTTTGGTGCAATACCCTGCGAAATCTGCTCTGATGGAGATAGTAGTGGCCGATATTCCTCCCAAATATGGTATGTTGTTGTCTAGATCCTGGGGTGCTAAACTTGGAGGATCTATTCAATTAGACATGTCATATGCTACTATTTCGGTATTTGGTCAACCTAAAAGACTATACAGAGAGACCTTGATGAAGTATTTAGTCAGTAGCCATGAGAAGCCTGAAAACTTCCCTGTCTATTCAGTACATTCTGATATGGACTCTTTCATCCTTTATAATGATGAATTGGACCTTCCTACTGAACTGGAAGCACCAGAAACATAAACTACAAATAAATCTACTGTTCAAATCGAAGAAATTTCTAAAAACAAAGAAACACCAGACAATCAAGAAATACCAGGAAAAACTAAAAAACTAGCTCCTGTTAAGAAACATGTTAAAACAGTTGATGAAGATTATGAACATGAAATTCTGTGGCATTTAGAATTTGATGGTTCAGTAAATAGGTTAGGAGCAGGAGCTGGAATTTGGATACATAATTTTGAAAATGATCGCGCCGAAGGCCATGCTTATAGGTTAAAATTTAGATGCACTAATAATATAGCAGAGTATGAAGCTCTTTTGCTAGGGCTTAAACATGTCAAAAAGTTAGGAGCAATTAGAGTATCAATCATAGGAGACTCTGAGTTAATTATCCAACAGATCAATGGTGAATGTTCAACGAAGGATCCCAGGTTAAGAGAATACAGAGGAACAGTTGTGGAAATTCTCAACACTTTTCTACAAGCTCAACTTGCCAAGATTCCTAGGAAACAAAATTTGCATGCTCACAGTCTTGCAATGTTCGCTAGCACATGTAAATTACCTTTTGGACCTAATCATCAGTTCACAGCTAAGATTAGACATAGACCTGCTATACCGGACAATCTCATGAATTGGCAAGTGTTTGTAAATAATAATCAGATCAATAGTTTTTTGACATTAGAAAATGAGTTCTCTAACAGTAGTGTAGATGAAGACACAACAAACAATGAATCTGATCAACTAGATGAACAAGAAACCAATATTTCAAAAGAGACTGCAATTCACATGCTTCACCCAACCAAATTCACTAAAAAAGATATGCAGGATTTGAAACAAATGGAATTTGATGAGATTATAGAAGATGAATCTGAAATTATTAATTTGAAAGATAATCAATTACCCAAAGGATTAACTCCTTTGGAAGATCTTTTTGACTCAAATGATATTCCACTAAAACCCAAAATGGAACCTTTAAAAGCTGATATTGAAGAAGTCAATTTGGGAACTGAAGGAAATCCCAAGATGGTTAAACTATCTAAATCTCTGCCAGAAGATCAAAAGGTTAAATATGTTGAACTTTTAAAATAATTCCAGGATGTTTTTGCCTGGAGTTACGAAGATCTGAAGTCATATGATACATCAATCATTCAACATACAATACCTTTGAAACCAGATCAGAAACCATTCAAACAGAAACTTAGAAGGATCAACCCTGTTTTACTACCTTCAATTGAGAAAGAAATTAAAAGAATGTATGAAGCAGGAATCATAGCTCCTATTAGGTTCTCTGAATGGGTTTCTAATTTAGTACCAACAAGAAAAAAGACTGGAGAGATTAGACTGTGTGTTGATTTGAGAAATTTAAACAAAGTTTCTCTAAAAGATAACTATCCCCTGCCCAAAATGGACCATATCTTACAAAGGGTAGTGGGATCTTCAAGGATTTCTCTTTTGGATGGATTTTCAGGGTATAACCAGATTTTGGTTCACCCTGATGATCAAGACAAAAAAGCATTTACAACACCATGGGGTACTTTTAAATATGTTAAGATGCCATTTGGTCTAAAAAAAGCAGGGGAAACCTTTCAAAGAGCAATGGATATTGCATTCGCCAAAGAAATCCATGATTTTCTGGTTATTTATCTAGATGATTTAACTGTTTTTTCAAAGACAAATCAGCAACATTTAGATCATCTAAGACAAGTATTTTTGAAATGCAGAAAGTATGGTATTTCTTTAAATCCGAAAAAATCATTGTTTGGTCTTGAAGAAGGAAAACTCCTAGGTCACATTATTTTTAAAGATGGCATTAGAATTTATCCTGAAAGAATACAAGCCATATTGCAGATACCTAATCCCAAGAACATTAAAGAACTTCAAGCGTTCATAGGAAAGATCAATTTTTTGAGAAGATTCATTTCTAGTTTAGCTGAATTACTTAGACTACTAACTAACATGTTAAAAAAGGATTCAAGTATTGACTGGACTGTAGAATCCAAGAAATCATTTGAAGAAATCAAAATGGCTTTAACCAGAACACCAGTTCTTACCAGTCCAAAATTCGATAGAGATTTCATAATTTTTTCATTTTCTTCTGAACATACAATTGCAACTGTTCTACTACAAAAGGATGATCAGGGATGTGAAAAACCAATAGCCTTTTTTAGTAAAGCACTTAGAGATGCATCATTGAAATATAATATCATGGAGAAACATGCTTTCGCACTTGTGAAAGCAATTAAAGATTTCAGAGTTTATATATTGTATTCTCATGTGATAGCTTATGTACCTAATGCTGTCGTTAAAGACATCTTAACTCAAGATGGAATTGAAGGCAAAAGAGGTAAATGGATAGCTACCATATTAGAATATGATATTGAAATAAAACCAACAAAACTCATAAAAGGACAAGGTTTGGCTCAACTCATGACTGAAACTAATTGCCAAGCCTTGGACATTAACGAACTGGATGACGAACAGGAGATGGAGACTCCACAGATCAGTCAGACCTTTTTAGACTCACCCTGGTACACTGATATCATTTATGTTTTGTTAAACCTGCAAGCTCCTTCAGGGTTGTCCAGAACGAAACAAAGGTTCTTAAAAATGACATCTTTAAAGTATTGTATTTTAGATAGTGCTCTTTTTTGGAAAAATCATGATGGAATCCTATTAAATTGTTTATTGAAAGATGAAACTGACAAGTTACTTAATGAATTTCATGCAGGAGATTGTGGTGGACACCTCTACTGGAAATCAATTGTAGATAAAATCTTAAGGGCTGGTTTTTACTGGCCAACCTTGTTTTCAGATGTTAAGAAATTTGTAACTTCTTGTCATAAGTGTCAGATCTTTGAAGGCAAAAGAAAATTGTTGCCTTTACCATTAAAACCAATTTCCACCGAGAGACCCTTTCAACAATGGGAACTGGATTTTATTGGAGAAATCCATCCCCCTTCTTCTGGGCAACACAGATGGATTCTTACTGCCACAGATTACTTTACTAAATGGATTGAAGCTATCCCATGCAGACAAGCCAATGATTCTGTAATTATAGGGTTTTTAGAAACCAATATACTTTCAAGATTTGGCTATCCAGAGAAAATTATAACAGATAATGCTACCGCATTTAAGTCTAAGAAAATGATTAGTTTCTGCAATAAATATCACATCACTTTAGGCCATTCAACAGCCTATTAGCCCCAGGGTAATGGACTAGCAGAATATTCTAATAAAAGCCTTATTAATATCATTAAAAAATTATTGGAAGAAAATAAAAAGAATTGGCATAAGAAACTTACCAATGCATTGTGGGCAGACAGACTTACAACTAAGAAATCAATTGGGACCAGTCCATATGAATTAGTTTATGGTATTGAGGCAAGATTTCCATCATCCTTAGGAATTCCTGTTATGAAGTTACTTTAGGAGGCTCAAGTAGAACCAAATGATATTCAGAGAAGAATAAACCAGACAATTCACTTGCAGCAGACCAGAGAAGAAGTGTATCAACGATCCCAAGTCTTGCAGGAAAAGTTAAAGAAAATGTTTGACAAAAGGACTAAAGCAGAAGATTTTCAATTAGGAGACAAAGTTCTGAGATGGGATTCTAGAAGGGAAGATAAAGGAAAACATGGGAAATTTGATTTCTTATGGAAAGGACCTTACATCATTCATGCTTTACAGGGAAATAACACATACTTTTTGAAGAATTTGGATGGTTCGGAAGCTGAGGAAGGACCAGTCAATGGTCGAATGCTAAAGCACTATTTTGATCCTATTTACTAGAATGTTCTGATTTTTTCTAATTTGTACATAATATATCCTTTCTAATGCATCAGTTTTGATTGGATGGTGACTTCTTGGAGTTGAAGCCCGAAGTGAAGGCCCTAAGCTTTAGAAGTTTCACTATCATATATACAATAAAGCCAACAGAAAAAGAAGATTACATGGTTTAGTTGAAGACATTTTGAGGCATCTGACCTACTGTTCTTGACTTTTCGCCAGGAAAAGCCATCCCCAAGTGGAGCCAGTGTTAGAATCCTATACCAATAGGTGTCATTTTTCATGATTGTCTTATTGAACTATGCAATATGTTCAAACCTTTTCTTGTGCAAAGGTGTTCCATATTCTTAGAAAAGCAAAAAAATTAAAAAATGTAAAGAGGGCATACCCTAAAATAAATCAGAGGGTAAAAAAATAAAATGGTCAAAAAAGTGAAAGAAATGAACCCCAAACAAAAATATACCAGGAAAGTGTGCAAGTCCAAATGCCACTACTATTTCATTTTTTGTAAATAAACAAAATTATGTGCAGCTTGTCAAACTTTTGCCACAATTTATGAAGGGTCAAACTGTTTAAACTTGACTCATTCATTTTTCAATTTTATGTTGTAGAATAGAGAATAAATATCTGACCAAACAGTTTAATCTTGGCAGATAAGTAGATAGGTAGAGTTAATAAAAAGGTGCTCAACAGTTTAATCTGAGCCCTTGGATGTAATAAGTGTAGACTTAGATAGGTTTTCCATGTAAAAGAAAAAGAAGATTGATAAGGGTTTGCCAGTCTAAGTGCACCCTAATAAAGAAGAGAAAATGGTAGAGTAAAGTAGGTAGGGTAGGTAGATGTTGTTGCTGAATTACATGTGATGAATGATGGTTCTAAATGTTTTCAGTTTTTACTTTCATCACAAAGTAAAAAGGCAGATACTACATTGGAAAGTTCACAGCAGAGCAAAGTCAAAATCATTAACTTCCCATTTCTCTTTTTCCCTAAAGATTTTACTAATTTCCCCTTAAGTGCTAAGGAATTTGAAGATTAAAGGGGCTCAAGGCATTTCCTTTACTTTTGGAGGGACCTGACCCTCGGCCCAATGATTGGAGAAAACCTTAGTATTTAAAAAAATATTCATCATACTCATTCATTCATAAAAATATTTTCCTAAGTAAAATTTCATTTTACTTAGGAAAAAAATTTTACTTAGGAAAAAACATGCAATAATCCATAGAAGCCCTCAAAATCACTTTTTATTCTAAGCTTAAGTGATGAAAGTATTATAATGAAAATTACTTTGAAAAATCCTCACTTTCTTGGTTATATTTAAAGTGTTTTGAGTTTACCTTGTCCTTTGTCATATTAACTCTAATTTATCTATTAAATCCCTATTGAAAACACCTTATCCTATTATTTATAACTCCCTTTTATAATAATATCCCCAAAAAACCCTCTTATTATAAGTTTTAGCCAAAGTTAATTAAATCATACATGATTAAATAAAAATCCCACATTACAAACCCTTTGGCTAAAATATATCCGTATATATTAACTCCGCCCCTATGGTAAATGAATTTCATTGATTTATTACCATATAATAAAAACATACGAAAAAGGTTTAAGCATATGTTTTATATGTTTAAAACGTAAAAATAACATCCGAAGTCTTTAAACCATTCGTAACCCCGACCCTTTATAAACCAATGAGATTAATTAATCACCTGGATTAATTAAATAGCCAATCAAATCCCGCCCGAAATAATTAATTAACGTTAATTATATTGAACCCTCGCACATTAACACTCCGCCATCTCCCTGTTATATCCGCCATTAGATCAACCCGCCCATGATCGACGGCTCGCATCAATTCCGCTACCCATCTTCCGTCTGAAAAATAACTCGCGAAATCAAAGCGGTTTTTAAATAGTGCCCGGGCCACGTGTCTTTCAATCTATGGAATCACTGCTGATTCGCATAAAACTTCCTTCCCTCAAAAGTGGTGCGGAATAAACCGCTTACCACCATTCCCCCGTGACGTGTCCATTGTACAGCCTGACGTCATATATTAAAATAATAAAATATTCCCCCCATTTGACTTTGTAAATAAAACAAAAAACTCGCGCATTTTTCATTATTCTGTGTATTGAAAGCAACTGCGCCCTCCATACTGAGAAATTCAAAAAATCCACTGTCAACTGCTATTTAACCGAATTTTGCTGAAGACTTCTGCCAGTCCAGCTTCCCAACGACCATCCGCAGTCAACTTGTACCTGTTAAAACACTGCCATTTCCCATAAACAGGTATTTATTCCGATTTCTTGCTGGACTTTGTTAAAAATCCTCGCTCAAGTTTTAATTCCGCAATACAGTCTGAAAAAGCTTCAAAGTGATATATTTTAGTTCTCAGAACTATAATTATACTCTCAGAACCTGAAATTGTGCTCCATTTTCATAAAAACCCCCGAAATTCCATTTTTGAATCCACAAGAACCAAAATTGGAAGTCCCAGTGGCTTTAAATGTTGCTCCATTGAATGCCCCTCATAGAGAATTGGAATATTTGCCATTAGTGAATAAAGATTTTCAGATTAAAGACTTAGTTTTCAGTGAAAGCCCCCTTCGAATTCATTTTCGCTGCAGAGATAATCATTTGAAGGGCTTGGACATTATTGGATTATGGGAATCTAATTTCCCGAGATACATTTTACCCTCAGTCCATATCTTTCCTGAAATTATCCATTATTGCCATGCTAATTATGATCCAATTCAGAGAGCAGTTTTATCCCCAAACCAGAATGTCCTTTTCCCTATTACTGCTCAGTCAATCAATGATATGCTCCATTTTGAACCAGGTCAAAACCTCACTCCCTTGTCCATGGGAGGATTGCTTGAAAAATCTACTCAGTTGTCCCCTGAAGAAGTAAAACGCATCTGTCAGACTTTCATGTTACCTGAACATCAGCCCAAGGGCCCACCTCCCTATGGTAATGCCTTTTTTACTGAAATGGGCCAGATAATTCTAAATATGATTTCTTTTATCATGGGATTTAATACTAGTGAGTATGTTGATGAGTTAACTCTAGTATTACTGTCTATCTTCACTCCTGGACAGCCTCCTGCGGTCAAATATGACTTTGCATCTTATATAGCAGACAAAATCCATGATCAGTTCATGAGATTAGAAAACGAGAAAGTCTTCAAATATTCCTCTGTCATCTATCACCTCATGATATATTGCAAGTCTGAAAAATTTCCTTTCCATGTTCAAAAGCTCAATGTCCAAGGAAATCCCAGATCTGTCATATTTTGGTCAGCCATCACCCATAATTCATGAGATTCTTCTTATTCCTATAATGAATTCATTGATCTGTTTATACAGCCTGCAACTACCTTATTGACAGGAGTTCCTCCTCCCAGACTCAGCAATGAAATTAAGAAAACTCTGCAACTTTCAAAAAATTACAAAATTGGTGATTGGTATTTGTACCAAAACTATACAGAAGTCATAATATATGGATGTGAATTATGTCCATTTAAATTGCCAAAGTATGTGCCTATGAGACTTTTTGCTTTAGATTACTTCAGGCAAATGAATAACTCTGATATTATTTATTTTTGTAATGCAAAGAAGAAAGCCCAACTCCGAATCAAAGGTCAATTAGGTCCATTTATATGCAATTCTAGGGATGCTGGACAAGAAGCTGAAAAAATACTAGAAGACCGTTTCAGATTGAAAAAAAGTTTCTACTGGGCCCCTTATGACCCATTCAGCTTCATTTGTGACAAAATAATGAAAAATAAGTCAGCACCTTACATCCATCATAGGATTCCAGAAATTGAACAGTATGCTAATAAAGATGAATGGGTGGAGGGAACATTAATTGAACAGGATAGTGAAGAAGTCAATATGGACAATGTAATGAAAGATCTTGGAAAAATGCTTGACCTGGAATTTTTTGGGCAAGTGCAGGTACCAGACATTGGTCCTTCTTCAGTAGGGAATTTTCAACAGAAATTACAGGAAAACATTCCATCAATTGCAGTTGAATCCAAAGGAAAAGAGAAAGAGCCTGAAATACAAGTGATTGAAACATTCAAAATGACTGAACAACCTCAAACATCTAAGGCTCAAGGACAAGTACAAGTTCCTCCTCAAACCAATCCAGTAGAAATGCCAAACTTGCAAACTCCACTGAATGTTGAAAAGGGAAATAAAAGAGAGGCTGAAGGTCCTACTCCACCCAAGGAATCTTCAAAACAGCCCCAGGCTAAAAGGCAGAAACTGAATCCACTTACAGAAGTTGAATCATTTGAAGAAATCATTGATATTCCAGAAAGAGAAGATAGTCAGCAAACAAGTTCAGTTAGTGGTACATGCTCTGGTCTTCAAGGAAAGACAATACACAGGCAGCTAAGTATAGAAATATCTTCTTTTAAACCTCCAATGAAAGATGCAGGAGACATAAAAAAGACATTTATCAGTATAAAAGCAAGGAATGATCCACTAAGGGTCCAGGTGTATAATCAGTATCTTAAAATGGCTCCACAAAATCAAGAGAGATTGATGTCAGATTTTGACATTCAAAAAGGGAAAATGTTAATGAGCCATTTCAAATCTAAAGTGCCAAAGCCACAGACAACAGCTGATTACGTCAGGACCAATTTTGAGGTCCTAGCAAAAGATATTCATCCATTAGATCAAATTGAATTACACAAGCAGATTGGAGAAATGATATATTCCACCCTTACTGACAAAGCAATGACAGCTCATAAATTACAAGATTCTTTGAATAATACAAATACCCAGTTGCAGATTGAGAAAGCTTCTTCCCAAGCAAAGGATAATAGGATAAAATCTTTGGAGGAAATAATTATCAGTTTGGGTCATAATCCTAAGGATGTCAAGGGTATTGAAGCATTGATTAAAAAGAAAGATGATGACATTGCTGCATTAAGGAAACAATTGAAACTACCAGCTTCAAGGCACCCTCAGACTGAAGTAGTAATGAAGGAAAATTAAGAAGAAGAGGTGATGGACTTACTTTTAAAAATGAATGAACGACTTGCTGAAACAGAAAAAGAACTTGAGCAAGCATTAAAAGATAAAGAGTCCATTATTCCAGCAACTATAGCACAGGCAACCACAGGAACAGGTACATCAATCATAGGCCAACAAGCAGAGCTAACACAGGTGAACACTTCTGATAAAGGTTCTGATGAATTAATCAAAGCAATGAATGAATTAAAATTGCAAGTGACAGAACTCCAAAGCTTAAGGCTTCAACTTTCTACTATCAATAAAGAACGTTTGGTCTTCTATTCAAATAATGTATGAACAACAGGATTTACTCAGATTGGCTCTGGAAGAAATTGAGAAAGCAAGGGAAGAGTTAGGGAATATGCTAGAAGAAGCTAATAGACTTATCAATTTTTTGAATACTGCATTAAGAACTTGCGTAATTTGAATTATGACAAGACAAGAGCCATGGATGGAAATGAAAGAGCGCCCAAAGGAATTTGGCAAAATCTTGAGAAGGTGCTCGTACATGTAGCAAGAAATTTTAACTTCAAAAGACTTATGCTGTGAAGAAGGCCATGTTTTCCTGGGTCTGCTATTCTTTTAAGAAGATAGATTAATGGATTGCTGCTTTGTTAAGAATTAAACAAACAAAGGATGATCAAGCGCTCTTCAACCAAAGATGTACCGAAGGAACATTGCCAATGTGGAAAAGTCTTTATGAAAAATTGGAGAGTTTATTTTATCTCTAGTATACCAATGAAATAAAACATTTGTTTCATATTAGCCAAATTTTTTTCAAATGAAAGACCAAGCATATTGAAACATTGAAAAAATTACAAAGGACTGCAGTGATAGCAGGAAGTAGGATGAGATGATGGAACTTTTATAAAATTTATCCTAGGGTGAAATTTTTTACTTTACTGTGGTATATCTTGATAAAAGATAAAGGAATAAAATAAGGTCAAAGAGTATCAGTTCAGTTGAAAGTGTATCAGTAAAAACAAAGAGTATCAGACAAGCAAGGCAGTCAGAAAAGAATTACTCAAAAAGACAACAACGAGCTAAAACAAAGGAACTGCTTCCAGCACATTCTAAAAAAGAGGAGACAACACACAACCTCAGCTGATTTATCCTATCTACGAGACCATCTGTCTCCATTTGTATTGTAACCTATTCATTAGTCACCCTATATTATATCTCTTTTGTTATGAGATATTTTAAATAATGTTTTTGTATAAATAAGCCCTCAATTGACTTAATGAGGGTGGATTCTTCTTCTTAGACAGATTTTGATCTTTTTGGAATAAAAAAGTAAGCTTGGAGAAATCCTTTTGTGGTCATTGGATGATGATTTGAAGCTCAAGACTTTTTGCAGGATTCATGTGTCCGACTACAGTTCAATAAGTCATTTCTATCCTATGTTTTAAGTTTTATATCTATTTATAATATCACTCTGTTCCATTTCTGAAAAATTGACATAAAAGAATAAATCAGAACTTACTTAAGTGTACTCTGATTTCAATTGTGATTATTCTAAATTTTTTTCTTCTAAACTGGTTATAAGCAACAAATTCTTAATTGCTCTTGTTTCGCTGGTTTAAACATTTTGATTACTATAGTAATCAATTCTTAACTTCTCTTTATTTGTAATCATTCAATTTCTTTCTTTTAACATGTTGAAAGATTCTTAATTGCCTTTCATCCCTTCAAAATCCATTCCATTCACTTTAAATTCTAAAATTGTTCTCTGTTTGGCTATCTTTCCCTGCAAAGCCATCTAGTGTGTAGAATATTAATCCAGTAAAGCCATCCTTTCGACTCCATAGCCCAATGGCCTGAAATACTCAATCGTACCCTTAATTGGCAGATTCCACCATTCAAATTCAAACAAAACTCTTGAACTTATAACTAGCCTAATATTTTCTAAGAACAAAGCTAAATTTTAAAGAGAGAACCCTCTCTGGATACAGATTGGCTAGATTCTTTATCTGAAGGTTGGTTTATGGTTACCTCAGATTTACTTTCCTTTTCCACAACTTCAAGGAAAATCTGAGTGATAACATAGTAAATTCATAATTGGGATTCGAATATCTTTATTGTCAATATTGTTTTGATTATGTTTTCATTGATGTGAGTTCTAAGATCAGCCAGGTAGCCTTTGAAATGCTTTTGCTCTACAATTGCATAGTAAATAAATGTTGCTTCATTCTATATCTGGTTTAGCTTAATAACTGAACTTTAGTTTCAAACATTCAATCAGACTCTCTAGTTCAATAAATATTTGAGAGAATTTTAATTATAAATCTTTAATTTCTTGAAGAATTTGTCGAAGTTGTACTCTCATTTCATTTAAAACAAAAATTGAAGAGAAACATTACTAGGAAAACTGGCTTCAAAAAGGATTCATCATACCAAGTCAAATCCTGACCCTAATCCACCACCAATATTTGAAAATCCAATTCTGATTCCTAGGATTCTTAGAAGGCAAGGAAGTCAAGAAAGCTCTGAACAAAAAAGTTAAGAAAGTTCTGGAAGTTCCAGATTTCTTTCTAGATCACATTCCTGTTCTGTGAAGATTATATATTTTGATGAAAGGCCCCGACGAGCGATTTGAAACATCTTTATTTGTAAATTTTTCTGAAACTGAATTATCCAGACTAGTTCCGGACCCATTATTTCTTGAAGATTTACAATTGAGATTTGTTTCATATCATCTTAACAGACATTTACAAAATTCGATTCAATCTTAACAGACCTTTAAAGAAACTTCAAAAACTTCTGTAATTGCTACAGTTTCCCCAAGTTCAGCTACTTTTCCCCAAACTTCTCAAGCACAAGTCACTCCTTCTACTCCTCCACCCACTCCTTCCAGACCATCATCACCTGTTATTCCATTACACCTTCCAATGGCCAATAGATATGCTCCGTTAAGATTTCCAGGCAACCCTGCTACATTGCCTCCAGACTATCAGAGTAAAATCACCCCTTTTGATGGTTCCGGTACTTATACTGCTCAAAAACATACCAAAAGGATGACATATTACTTTGAATACTATGAAATTGACACAAATGATGTTCGAATGAGAATTTTTGTCCAGAGTCTTACTGGGGAAGTCAGGACATGGATTAGGGCTCTCGCTCCAAACAGTATTGCTGACTTACCAGCCCTGTATAGGTCATTTTTAAATAGATGGGAGAAGAATAAAGACCCTCTTCAGATCCTATCTGACTTTGGAAAATTGAAAAGAGGACCTAATGAAATAGTGCAATATTATATCATTAGATTCAATGAAGCCTATAACGTTGTTCCCCAAAACCTTAGACCACCTCCGGATTCAGTACTAGTTAAATTCCCTGATGGTTTTGACTCTGAAATAGCATATTCACTTAGGGAAAGAGCCCCCCAAACCCTAGAAAAGATGCAAAGCATAGTTGTTAGTGTTGAAGCTAACCTTATAGAAAAACGAGCTAGAGCTAGAGCTGAAAGGAGGATGCCCTTAAATGAGGAACCTTCATCTTTTGAAAGAAAGCTTGATGCAATTATTAAAGGTATGGAAATACTGGGAGACAGAGTAGAGACAATCAAAAGAAAGTCTTCAAGTGATGGTCAAAATCCGGTTAGAAACCCAAACTTTAGAAGAAATCAAAACCAAAACACTGGAAAGAATGTTCCTGATCAAAACATCAGGCCTCCCTTCCAGGAGAATTTTGTGGAAGGATCATCTTCTGAGGAACCAACTAAGAATGTTGAAATAAATAACTTGTCTGAACATAGGACTAAACCAGAAGTTTTTCTATCTCAAGATGATCAAGAAAATCACATTCTTGAAACATTTCAAACTCATTCAAGGGAAACTTTTGATTTTAAAGAAGGATATGATTAAGCAATTTATGAAGTTCATAAACAATACAATTTGCGAAGCAGAAGAACTGATGGCCCTGAAACAAACAAACAGAAAACCACAAAGCAAATCCTTAAAGGCAAGGTTAGTACTACTCCTATACAAATTCTGTCTAGAACCAGTCCAAACCCCGCAAATGCAATAATTGAAGATGTGTCTGATAATCAACCAAATAATAAACAACTTTCTAATACTTTTCCTCCTGCAGGAAACGTAGAAGAACCAGCAGAAGTTAATTCAGAAACACCTTCAACTCATCATCCCACTCATGAAAAAGAGAAAAACACTGAAGACCCAAAAAACAGAGAAAACCCAACTGTCCAAAACACTAAAGCTCAAATCGAAAAACCTTTCAATCTAGAGGGTGAAATAGGCAAAATAAAGATAGTTGTTCCATTAGCAGAATTGTCTAAACATGATGTCTATAGAAGCCAAATCAGCAGATCCCTTAACATTACTGGAATGGATGATTCAGTAAATGTTTTTGATGATCAGCCCAACCTCCTTTTTGGCCTTGAGGTAAATGGAAAACCAGAAAGTGGAGGAACTCCTCCATTTTATGTGATTTTGAATGTTCATGACAAAATACTTCATAACGCCATGCCTGATTCTGGAGCGTCCCATAATTTAATGCCCAAAGCTGTGATGGAAAGATTAAACCTTGATATTACCATACCTTATAAAGATCTTTTTTCTTTTGATTCAAGTCAGGTAAGATGTTTAGGGTTGATTAAAGATCTGTGTATTACCTTGGTGAAATACCCTGCGAAATCTGTTATGATGGATGTAGTAGTTGTAGATATTCCTCCCAAATATGGTATGTTGTTGTCCAGATCCTGGGGTGCCAAACTCGAAGGATCTATTCAACTAGATATGTCATATGTTACTATTTCAGTATTTGGTCAACCTAAAAGACTATACAGAGAGACCTTGATGAAATATTTAGTTAGTAGCCATGAGAAGCCTCAAAACTTCCCTATCTATTCAGTACATTCTGATATGGACTCTTCATCCTTTATAATGCTGAATTGGACCTTCCTACTAAAATAGAAGCACCAGAAACAGAAACTGCAAATAAATCTACTGTTCAAATCGAAGAAATTTTTGAAAACAAAGAAACACCAGACAATCAAGAAATACCAGAAAAAATTGAAAGACCAAAGCCTCCTGTTAAGAAACATGTTAAAACAGTTGATGAAGATTATGAACATGAAATTCTGTGGCATTTAGAATTTGATGGTTCAGTAAATAAGTTAGGAGCAGGAGCTGGAATTTGGATACATAATGTGGAAAATGATCATGCCGAAGGCCATGCTTATAGATTGAATTTTAGATGCACTAATAATATGGCAGAGTATGAAGCTCTTTTGCTAGGGCTTAAACATGTCAAAAAGTTAGGAGCAATTAGAGTATCAATCATAGGAGACTCTGAGTTAATTATTCAACAGATTAATGGTGAATGTTCAATGAAAGACCCCAGATTAAGAGAATACAGAGGAACAGTTGTGGAAATTCTCAACACTTTCCTACAAGCTCAACTTGCCAAAATTCCTAGAAAACAAAATTTGCATGCTTATAGTCTTGCAATGTTCGCTAGCACCTGTAAATTACCATTTGGACCTAATCATCAGTTCACAGCTGAGATTAGACATAGACCTGCTATACCGGATAATCTTATGAATTGGCAAGTGTTTGTAAATAATAACCAGATTAACAATTTTTTAACCTTAGAAAATGAATTCTCTAACATTAGTATAGATGAGGATGCAACAGTTGATGAATCTAATCAAACATATAAACAAGAGACAAATATTTCAGAAGAAAATGCAATTCACATGCTTCACCCAACTAAATTCACTAAGAAAGATATGCAAGATCTGAAACAAATGGAAATCGATGAGATCATAGAAGATGAATATGAAATTATTAATCTGAAAGATAATCATTTACCCAAAGGAATAACTCCTTTGGAATATCTTTTTGAATCTAATGACATTCCACTGAAACCCAAAATGGAACCCTTAAAAGCTGACATTGAATAATACAATTTGGGAACTGAAACAAATCCTAAGATGGTTAAGTTATTTAAATCTCTACCAGCAGATCAGAAAGTTAAATATGTTGAACTTTTAAAAGAATTCCAGGATGTTTTTTCTTGGAGTTATGAAGATTTGAAATCATACGATACATCAATCATTCAACATACAATACCTTTGAAACCAGATCAGAAACCATTCAAACAGAAACTTAGAAGGATCAACCCTGTTTTATTACCTTCAATTGAGAAAGAAATTAAAAGAATGTATGAAATAGGAATTATAGCTCCTATTAGGTTCTCTGAATGGGTTTCTAATCTAGTACCAACAAGAAAAAGACTAGAGATATTAGACTGTGTGTCGATTTGAGAAATTTGAACAAAGTTTCTTTAAAAGATAACTATCCTTTGCCTAAAATGGACCATATATTACAAAGGGTAGTAGGATCTTCAAGGATTTCTCTTCTGGATGGATTTTCAGGGTATAACCAGATTTTGGTTCATCCTGGTGATCAAGACAAAACATCGTTTACTACACCATGGGGTACTTTTAAATATGTTAAGATGCCTTTTGGTCTAAAAAACGCAGGGGAAACTATTCAAAGAGCAATGGATATTGCATTCGCCAAAGAAATTCATTATTTTCTAGTTATTTATCTAGATGATTTAACTTTTTTTTCCAAGACAGATCAGCAACATTTAGATCATTTAAGACAAGTATTTTTAAAATGCAGAAAGTATGGTATTTCTTTAAATCCGAAAAAATTATTATTTGGTCTTGAATAAGGTAAACTCCTAGGGCATATTATATCTAAAGATGGCATTAGAATTGATCCTGAAAGAATACAAGCCATATTGGAGATACCTCATCCCAGAAATATTAAAGAACTTCAAGATTTCATAGGAAAGATTAATTTTCTGAGAAGATTCATTTCTATTTTAACTGAATTACTTAGACTGCTTACTAACATGTTAAGAAAGGATTCAAGTATTGACTGGACCGTAGAAGCCAAGAAATCATTTGAAGAGATCAAAATGGCTTTAACCAGAACACCAGTTCTCACCAGTCCAAAATTTGATAGAGATTTCATTATTTTTTCATTTTCTTCTGAACATACAATTGCAACTGTTTTACTACAAAAGGATGATCAAGGATGTGAAAAACCAATAGCCTTTTTTATTAAAGCACTTAGAGATGCATCATTGAAATATAATATCATGGAGAAACAAGCTTTTGCACTTGTGAAAGCAATTAAAGATTTTAGAGTTTATATATTGTACTCTCATGTGATATCTTATGTACCTAATGCTGTCGTTAAAGACATCTTAACTCAAGATGGTATTGAAGGCAAAAGAGGTAAGTGGATAGCTACCATATTAGAATATGATATTGAAATAAAACCAACAAAACTCATAAAAGGTCAAGGATTGGCTCAACTCATGACTGAAACAAATTTCCAAGCCCTGGATATTAATGAACTGGATGACGAACAGGAGATGGCGACTCCACAGATCAGTCAGGCCTTTTTAGACTCACCCTGGTACACTGATAACATTTATGTTTTTTTAAACCTGCAAGCTCCTCTAGGGTTATCTAGAACGAAACAAAGGTTCTTAAAAATGACATCTTTAAAGTATTGTATTTTAGATAGTGCTCTTTTTTGGAAGAATCATGATGGAATTCTATTAAATTTTTTATTGAAAGATGAAACTGACAAGGTTCTTAATGAATTTCATGCAGGAGATTGTGGTGGGCACCTCTAGTGGAAGTCAACTGCAGGTAAAATCTTAAGGGTTGGTTTTTACTGGCCAACTTTGTTTTCAGATGTTAATAAATTTGTAACTTCTTGTCACAAGTGTCAGATCTTTGAAGGCAAGAGAAAATTGTTTCCTTTACCATTAAAGCCAATTTCCACCGAGAGACCCTTTCAACAATGGGGACTGGATTTTATTGGAGAAATCCATCCCCCTTCTTCTGGGCAACACAGATGGATCCTTACTACCACAGATTACTTTACTAAATGGATTGAAGCTATCCCATCTAGACAAGCCAATGATTCTGTAATCATAGGATTCTTAGAAACCAATATACTATCAAGATTTGGCTGTCCCGAGAAAATTATAACAAATAATGCTGCTGCTTTCAAGTATAAGAAAATGATTAGTTTCTGCAATAAATATCACATAACTTTAGGCCATTCAACAGTCTATTATCCTCAAGGTAATGGACTGGCTGAATCTTCCAATAAAAGCCTCATTAATATCATTAAAAAATTATTGGAAGAAAATAAGAAGAATTGGCATAAGAAACTTACCAATGCATTGTGGGAAGACAGAGTAACTACCAAAAAGTCAATTGGGACCAGTCCTTATGAATTAGTTTATGGTATGGAAGTTTTTTTTCCTTCATCTTTAGGAGTGCCTGTAATGAAGTTACTTCAGGAGGCTCAGATTGAACCCAATGACATTCAAAGAAGGATAAATCAAACAATTCATTTGCAACAGACCAAAGAATAAGTTTATCAAAGATCCCAAGTATTACATGAAAAACTTAAAAATATGTTTGATGAAAGGACTAAAGCAGAAGATTTTCAGTTAGGAAGCAAAGTTTTATGGTGGGATTCCAAAAGAGAAGATAAGGGTAAACATGGAAATTTTGATTTCCTGTGGAGGGGACCATACATGATTCATGATTTGCAAGGAAACAACACTTATTTCTTGAAGAATTTGGATGGTTCAGAAGCTGAGAAAGGACCAGTCAATGGTTGAATGCTAAAGCACTATTTTGATCCTATTTACTAGGATGTTCTGATTTTTCTAACATATACATATTATATCCTTCATAATGCTCAGTTTTGATTGGATGGTGACTTGTTGGAGTTGAAGCTCGAAGTGAAGGCCCTAAGCTTCAGAAGTTTTACTATCATATATAAAATAAAGCCACCAGAAAAAGAAGATTTCATGGTTCAGTTGAAGGCATTTTGAGGCATCTGACATGCTGTTCTTGACTTTTCGCAAGGAAAATCCATCCCCAAGTGGAGCCAGTGTTAGCCTCCTATACCAATAGGTGTCATTTTTCATGATTGAATTGACTGACTATGTAATATGTTCATACCTTTTCTTGTTGCAAAGGTGTTCCATATTTTTCAAAAAATCAAAAAATTTAAAAAATGTAAAGAGGGTATACCCTAAAAGAAAAATCAAAGGGTAAAAAGAAATAAAATGGTCAAAAAAGCGAAAGAAATGAACCCCAAACAAAATAGACCAGGAAAGTGAGCAAGTCTAAATGCTACTACTATTTCATTTTCTGTAATAAGCAATTGTGTGCAGCTTGTAAAACTTTTGCCACAATCTATGAAGAGTGAAACTGTTTAAACTTGACTCATTCATTTTTCAATTTCATGTTATAGAATAGAGAATAAATATCTGGCCAAACAGTTTAATCTTGGCAGATAAGTAGATAGGTAGAGTGAATAGAGGAGCTCAACAGTTTAATATGAGCCCTTGGACGTAATAAGGTTAGAATTAGATAGGTTTCTTCATGTAAAAATAAAAAGTATGATAAGGGTTTTCCAGTCCAAGTGAACCCTAATAAAGCAGACAAAATGGTAGAGTAAAGTAGATAGGGTAGGTAGATGGTGTGGCAGAATTACATGTGATGAATGATGGTTTTAAATGTGTTTAATCTTTCACTCTCATCACAAGTACTGAGGCAGATAATACATTGGAATTATTTCAAGGAGAGCAAAGTCAAAATCATTAACTCCCCATCTCACTTTTTCCCTAAAGATTTTACTAATTTCCCCTTAAGTGCTAAGGAATTTGAAGTTTAAAGGGGCTCAAGGCATTTCCTCGACTTTTGAAGGGACCGGACCCTCGGCCTAATAATTAGATAAAACCTTAATACTTAAAACATTCACCATCATACTCATTCACTCATACAAAATCTTTTTCTAAGTAAAATCTCATTTTACTTAGAAAAATCATGTAATGTTTCATAAAAGCCCTCAAAATCACTTTTTATTCTAAGTCTAAGTGATGAAGTGATTATAATGCAATTTTCTTCTAAAAACTTCACTTTCTTAGTTATACTAATGTGTTTTGAAGTTTACCTTGTCCCCTTGTCATATTAACATTTGATTTTATTTATTAAATCCTTAGTGGAAATATCTTATCCTATTATATATAATTCCCTTTTATAAATAACCCAAAAAACCATCTTACTTAAGTTTTTAGCCAAAGTATTTAACCCATGTGATTCAATAAAAATCCCACATTACAATGCCCTTTGGCTAAAAATATATCTATATAATTATCCCCGCCCCCTATGGTAAAGTGAATCGTATCGATTTATTACCATATAATAAAAACATACGAAAAAAGGTTTAAGCATATGTTTTTTATGTTTTAAACGAAAAAATAAAAAGCCGAAGTTTTATTCAAAACAAACTTCGAAAAATAAACCCATTCATTACCCCGACCCATCATCATACGCAAAGAGATTAATTAATCATCCAGATTAATTAATAATCTAATCCCGCCAATCAAATGCCTCCCGAAATGATTAATTAAATGTTAATTACTTTGGGCCCGCCTTTTAACTCCCCCTCCAACTTCACGTCATGTCAACCGTTGGATCGCTCCATCAAAGATCCATGGTCCACATTCATTCCGCTGGCCCTCCCTCGTCCAAAAGTTAACTCGCGAAATCGTAGTGGTTTTCGAATAGTGTCGGGGCCATGCGTCAGTTAATCTATGGAATCGCTCACAATTCACAAACTACCACTAGCTCCCAAAGGTGGTGTGGAATAAACCACTTACCGCCCTTTCCCTGTGACGTGTCCATCATACACCCTGACATCATATATTAAAATAATAAAAAATTTCCCGCTTTGACTTTGTGAATAAAACAAAAGTTCGCGCATTTTTTGATCATTCTGTATGCTGAAAACGACTGCACCCTCCATACTCAGAAATTCAAAAAACTGCTGCCAACTGCCATTAACTGTATTCCGCTGAAGACTACTACCAGTGCAGTTTCCCAGCATCCATCTGCAATCAGCTTGTACCTGTTAAACAAGTACCATTTTCCCATAAACATGTATTTATTTCGATTTCCTGCTAAAACTCTGTTAAAAATCCTCGTTCGAGTTTTAATTCCGCAAAACAGTCTGAAAAAGCTTCAATGTGATGTGTTTTTGTTCCCAGAACTGTAATTACTATCTCCAAACCTGAAATTGTGCCCCATTTTCATAAAAACCCCCGAATGTCCATTTTTGAATCCACAATAATGAAAAATGGAAGTCCCGGTGGCTTTAAATGTTGTTCCATTGAATGCCCCTCATAGAGAATTGGAGTATTTGCCATTAGTGGATAAAGATTTTCAGATTAAAGACTTATTTTTCAGTGAAAGCCCCCTTCGAATTCATTGTCGTTGCAGAGATAATTATTTGAAAGGCTTGGACATGATTGGATTATGGGAATCTAATTTCCTGAGATACCTTTTGCCCTCAATCCATATCTTCCCTAAAATTATCCATTATTGCCATGCTAATTATGATCCAATTCAGAGAGCAGTTTTATCCCCAAACCAGAATGTCCTTTTCCCTATTACTGCTCAGTCTATCAATGATATGCTCCATTTTGAACCTAGTCAAAACCTCACTCCCTTTTCCATTGGAGAATTGCTTGGAAAATTTACCCAGTTGTCCCCTGAAGAGTTAAAACGCATCTGTCAGACTTTCATGTTACCTGAACATCAGCCCAAGGGCCCACCTCCCTATGGTAGTGCATTTTTTACTGAAATGGGCCAGATTATTCTGAATATGATTTCTTTTATCATGGGTTTTAATACTAGTGAGTATGTTGATGAGTTAACTCTAGTATTATTGTCTATCTTCACTCCTGGATAGCCTCCTGCTGTCAAATATGACTTTGCATCCTACATTGCAGACAAAATCCATGATCAATTCATGAGATTAGAGAATGAGAAAGTGTTCAAGTATTCTTCAGTCATTTACCATCTCATGCTCTATTACCAGTCTGAAAACTTTCCTTTCCATGTACAAAAGCTTAATGTCCAAGGAAATCCCAGGTCTGTCATATTTTGGTCAGCCATCACCCATCATTCCAAAGATTCTCCTTATTCCTATAATGAATTCATTGATCTGTTTATACACCCTGCAACTACCTTGTTGACAGGAGTTCCTCCTCCAAGACTCAACAATGAAATTAAGAAAACTCTGCAACTTTCAAAACAGTACAAAATTGGTGATTGGTACTTGTACCAAAATTATACAGAAGTCAGAATATATGGATGTGGATTATGTCCATTTAAATTGACAAAGTATGTGCCTATGAGACTTTTTTCTTTAGAGTACTTTAGGCAAATGAATGACTCTGATATTATTCATTTTTGTAATGCAAAAAAGAAAGCCCAACTCCGAATCAAAGGTCAATTAGGTCCATTTATATGCAATTCTAGGGATGTTGGACAAGAAGCTGAAAAAATTCCAGAAGATCGTTTCAGATTGCAAAAGAGTTTCTACTGGGCCCCTTATGACCCATTCAACTTCATTTGTGACAAAAGAATGAAAAATAAATCAGCACCTTACATCCATCATAGAGTTCCAGAAATTGAACAGTATGCTAATAAATATGAATGGGTGGAGGGAACATTAATTGAACAGGATAGTGAAGAAGTCAATATGGACAATGTAATGAAAGATCTTGGATAAATGCTTGACCTAGAATTTTTTGGGCAAGTGTAGGTACCAGACATTGGTCCTTCTTCAGCAGGGAATTTTCAACAGAAATTACAGGAAAACATTCCATCAATTGTAGTTGAATCCAAAGGAAAAGAAAAAGAGCCTAAAATACAAGTGATTGAAACATTCAAAATGACAGAACAACCTCAAACTTCCAAGGGACAAGATCAAGTACAGGTTTCTTCTGTTCAAACTAATCCAGTAGAAATATCAATCTTACAGACTCCATCTAAAGTGGAAAACGGAAAGAAAAGAGAGGCTGAAGGTACTACTCCTCTTAATGAATCTTCACAACAACCTAAAAAAAAAAGACAAAAAGTGAATCCTCCACCAGAAGTAGAATCTATTGATGAAATCATTGATAGTCCAGAGATAGAGGATAGTCAGTTAACAGGATCAATTAGTGGGACAATCACTACTATTTAGCCAAGTACTAAAATGTCTTCATTCAAACAGCCAATGAAAGATGCAGGAGACATAAAAAGATATTTATCAGTATAAAAGCAAGGAATGATCCACTAAGGATCCAGGTGTATAATCAGTATCTTAAAATGGCTCCAAAGAATCAAGAAAGACTAATGTCAGTTTTTGACATTCAACAAGGAAAAATGTTAATGAGCCATTTCAAATCTAAAGTGCCACAACCACAGATAGAAGTTGATTACGTTAGGACCAATTTTGAGGTCCTGGCAAAAGATATTCATCAATTAGATCAAATTGAATTACACAAGTAGACTGGAGAAATGATCTATTCCACCCTTACTGACAAAGCAATGGCAGCTCATAAACTGCAAGATTCTTTAGAAAACACAAATGCACAACTACATGTGGAAAGAGCCTCATCTCAAGCCAAAGACAACAGGATAAAAACATTGGAAGAGATAATAATTGGATTAGGTCACAATCCAAAGGATGTCAAGGGTATTGAAGCATTGATTAAAAATAAAGATGATGATATTGCTGCATTAAGGAAACAATTGAAACTACCAGCTTCAAGGCACCCTCAGACTGAAGAAGTAATAAAGAAAAATTCAGAAGAAGAAGTGATGGACTTACTTTTAAAAATGAATGCACGACTTGCTGAAACAGAAAAAGAACTTGAGCAAGCATTAAAAGATAAAGAATCCATTATTCCAGCAACAATAACATAGGCAACCACAGGAACAGGTACATCAATCACAGGCCAACAAGCAGAGCTAACACAGGTGAACACTTCTGATAAGGGTTCTGATGAATTAATCAAAGCAATGAATGAATTAAAACTACAAGTGACAGAACTCCAAAGCTTAAAGTCTCAGCTTTCTACTCTGGAAAATAAATATGATCAATAAAAAATAAATGTTGCTGAGAAGACAAGAGAAATAAAAAAACTAGAAAAATCAGTTAAAGCATTGGAAAAGGATCTTACAATGGAAAGACCTTTAAGTGAATTAAAAGAAATTCTTTGGTATAACATTATTCAATCAATAAAGAACGTTTGGTATTCTATTCAAATAATATATGAACAACAGGATTTAGTCAGATTGGCTCTGGAAGAAATTGAGAGAGCAAGGGAAGAGTTAGGGAATATGCCAGAAGAAGCCAATAGACTTATCAATTTTTTGAATACTCAGAATAAGCAGCAACTTGCAGAATTTGGAATTCAAGATAGGACAGGAACCATCTTGGAAATCAAAAGAGTTTTACCAAAAGGACTCTTATGCAAAATCTTGAAAGAAGGTGTTCAGACATGCAGCAAGAAATTTTTACCTTCAAAGAAAGATTTGATGTTGTGTTAAATAAAGGTTTGCCCAGTCCTATTATTGAAGAAGATAGATTAATGGATTTGGAAAGTTTTGTTAAGAAAATAAACAAACAGGTTGATGATCAAGCCAGTTCTTCAACCAGTACAGCAGAAGGAACATTGCCAACAGGGAAAAGTCTTTATGAAAAACTGGAGAGTTTATTTTATCTTGAACATGAAATAAAACATTTGTTTCCATATTAGCCTAATTTTTTCAAATACACTGAAGCTGATGAAACATTGAGAAAATTACAAAGGACCAGAGTGCCAGAAGTTAAATGGTGGGATGAGATGATGGAACTTTTATAAAATTTATCCTTGGGTGAAATGTTTACCTATTTTACTGAGGTATATCTTGATAAAGGATAAATAGGTAAATAAAGGTCAAAGGGTATCAGTTTAGCAGTTAAAGTGTATCAGTAAGAATAAAAGAGTATCAGACAAGCAAGGCAGTCAGAAAATAATTACTCAAGAAGACAGCAACGAGCTAAAATAGAGGAACTTCTTCCAGCACATTCTAAAAAGGAGGAGACAACACACAACATCAGCTGATTTATCCTATTTACGAGACCATCTACCTCTATTTTTATTGTAACTTATTCATTAGTCACCCTAGATTATATCTCTTTTGTTATGAGATATTTTAAATAATATTTTGTATAAATAAGCCCTCAATCGAATTAGTGAGGGTGGATTCTTCTACTTTGCTGTAACATTGACTTTTTGGAATAAAAGTGTTTTGGAGAAACTTCTTTGTGGCTTGCTGGATGATGATTTGAAGCTCAAGACTTTTTGCAGGATTCATGTGTCAGACTACAGTTCAATAAGTCATTTCTATCCTATGTTTTAAGTTTTATATCTGTTTATAATATCACTGTGTTCCATTTTTTAATAATTGACATAAAAGAATAAATCAGAACTTACTTAAGTGTACTCTGATTTCAATTGTGATTATTCTAAATGTTTTCTTCTAAACTGGTTATAAGCAACGAATTCTTAATTGCTCTTGTTTCGCTGGTTTAAACATTTTTTATTACTATAGTAAAGAATTCTTAACTGCTCTTTATTTGTAATAATTCACTTTCTTTCTTTGAACATGTTGAAAGATTCTTAATTGCCTTTCATCCCTTCAAAATCCATTCCATTCACTTTAATTTCTAAAATTGTTCTCTGTTTGGCTATCTTGCCCTGCAAAGCCATCTTGTGTGTAGAATCTTAATCCAGTAAAGCCATCCTTTCGACTCCATAGCCCAATGGCCTGAATTACTCAATTGTGCCCTTATTTGGCGGATTCCACCATTCAAATTCAAACAAACTCTTGGACTTATAACTAGCCTAATATTTTCTAAGAACAAAGCTAAATTTTAAAGAGAGAGCCCTCTCTGGATACAGATTGGCTAGATTTTGTATCTGAAGGTTGGTTTGTGGTTACCTCGGATTTACTTTCCTTTTCCACAACTTCAAGGAAAATCTGAGTGATAACATAGTGGCGACCATACTGGGGACCTGAATATCTTTATTGTTAATATTGTTTGCTTATAAGCTACGGACAGAGTCTGAAGATGAGCCAGGTAGCCTTTGAAATGCTTTTTCCCTGCAACTGCATAGTAAATAAATGTTGCTTCAATCTATCTCTGGTTTAGCTTAAATAACTGAACTTTAGTTTCAAACATTCAATCAGACTCTCTAGTTCAATAAATCTTTGAGAAAATTTTAATCCAAAATCTTAAATTTCTTATAGAGTTTGTCGAATTTGTACCTTCATTTTATTTAAAACAAAAAACCAAAAAGAAACATTACTAGGAAAACTGGCTTCAGAAAGGATTCGTTATACCAGGTCAAATCCTGATCCAAACCCACCTCCGGTATTCGATAATCCAAATCTGATTCCTAGGATTCTTAGAAGACAAGAAAGTCAAGAAAGCTCTGAAAGAGGAAGTCAAGAAAGTTCTGGAAGTTCTCGACCTCTTTCTAGATCTACATCCTCTCCTGTGAAGATTATATATTTTGATGAAATACCTTTCGATGACCGATTTGAAACATCCTTATTTGTGAATTTTTCTGAAACTGAATTATCCAGACTAGTTCTAGATCCATTATTTCTTGAAGATTTACAATTGAGATTTGTTTCATATCATCTTGACAGACATTTACAAAATTCCATTCAATCTGAACAGACCTTTGAAGAAACTTCAAACATTTATGTAATTACTCAAGC